>CM059190.1:86694631-87125864 GCA_030323885.1 Branchipolynoe longqiensis | reverse complement strand
TCGCGCCGCCATCGTGAGTAGTCTGCAACCAAATTATTGGATTACTACGTACTCAAAACGCAACCACGTACAAAACACGCTACTAAGCGTCTACACGCACCGCAAGCAGGCAGGAAGGGTTTAAAGACGTATTTATACCGTTTTAAACCGGGTGTGTAAGCTAGAATTCAGTCAAACGTATATCGCTTTGGAAATCCCAGGCGAACCAAACGCGGGGGCGGAACCAGTGTAGGTATCCGCCCACACTCTCTGTATCATACACTTCTCCCGCCCGTGACTACTACGCCGACGAATTGGAGAAAATATTATGAAACTCGGAGGTACACCACAAGAAAAAAATATCTAGCGACGAAATGGCTCCAGCCAACCTGTCTCTCCGTTCGGCAACGGGCGGCAATCTAACAACTAAGTGATGAAATGGCGCCAGCCAACCTGTCTCTCCGTTCGGCAACAGGCGGCAAAAATAAACGTGATGCTACGATATTTACAGCACCGACCAAAAAAGGTTCGTAACTCTCTAAATACATGTCAAGATCCTACAAATCTGACAACATGTGCCTCCTGTTCGAACCTTAATTACACAAGAATATAAGACCGTACTTCCTCTTTGTGCCGGCGGTAACTCACGTTAGAAGAATCGTTAATCTTTTGTAAAAAAACTGTATGTGCAACTTCTACAATTCCAATTTTCGTCTTAAGCGGAATATGACAATTGGTAGAAACCGGATGTTGCTTCCTTCTCCCTCGACCTCGAGTAGCCGTAGGCTTGGTACCGAGGTAAAATATATATATATAGAGAGAGAGAGAGAGAGAGAGAGAGAGAGAGAGAGAGAGGAGGGGAGGGAGACATAGGGGGGGAGGGGGGGGGAGAGATTAACTGTGTTACTATATACAGCAAATCAAATTGGCTTGAAATGAAAACTGTTAGTAAAAGTGTTCATTTCATGGAACTTTAATTTAGTAAGCGCAATACAGATGCACTAAGTTGTTTTCCATTGTCATGTTGGTATAGTGGTACAATGCAAGTGATACCGGTCCTATGGTTTAGGCCACACCAAGTGGAATATCACACAAGAGTCCTGCTCAATACATGTGATCACATTCCGTGTTGAAATGCATAATTTTATTCACAATACATGCTCTTTCATACTCTTAATCTTATGCTTTAAAAACAAAATTTGAATTAAAAAAAAGAAATCTGGTTAACAATTGTTGATTCACAAGGGTAATTAATTCCAGCTGTGGATGGTTGATCTTCCTCAGTCCACTGCTCCTTACCCTATCATAGTAGTGAGGAGCAGTAGGCTAGACAGTGAGAGAGACAAGTATACTGGTTTGATCTGGCCAGCGATCGAACAAACAGCCAGTTTACTTTTCTCCTTGGAAGTGTGTGTGTCTCAAGATCTTTGAAAGTCCTTGAAAATGGAAAATCATCATCATATTTTGTTAAAGCCTATTTTCGCCGATATACCCAAACCTCGGTCAGTGATGTTTTGTATTAAAAGTGATTTTTGTGGGTTTGTTATCCTGCCTCTTGATTTGTTATATTAAAAGCGTACATGTAGTCATCGATATTTCTCAAGCTTATTCACAATTCACATCTTACCCACTGAATCGGCTATGAATACAGCTGTGTTTCAGGGAACTTTACTTTAATAAATGTACTAAAAATGTCCTGGAATTTTGCGCTGAAAGATCCTTGAAAGTCCTTGAATTTGATATGTCAACATTAGTGTGGACCCTGGGTAGAATAGCATTTAAATAAGTACTGTGGTTTATAAATATATAAATACTAACTTGCGTCTGCCTGTGTGTGATTGGTGGGGGCTCCATGTGTGTGTGTGTGGGGGGGGGGGGTGATCCACTGGGAGGTGTGAGATTGGAGGTGGTCTGTGATTGGCTGAACCAGAGCGAGGGCTTATGGGAGCCGAGTTGGGAATTGGCACATGGTTTGTCCGCTGGCCAGGATTGCCGACGAATCAGCAAACTCAATTAAATTGGCCACGCACGATTTCACATTTTGATGCAGCCGAGGGAACATTGTGCTCAGCAAGGGTTGTTTGTTTGTTGTTGTTTTACATCCTAGCAACATCTAAGGTCATACCAGGATGAGTACCGACTTGTGACAGTGCGCACCCATGGTGACTTTATAGTGCTGCCCCACTGGGAGACCAGGCCACCAGCACTGTGACCTGATATCCCACTCAGTCACATTATCCTGGCACTGAGCCAACCAGTCCTTATCCTATTCTAATAATCCAGAGCGCCAGGATAGGAAGCGACAAGTATCCATTTTTAAATCATTGGTTTCATTCGACCAGGTTTCGAACCCAAAACTCATGGGTTCGGATCTCCCAAAACAGGAGACGGGCGCTCAACACATTCGGCCATCCCATCTGGTTGCTCGTCAAGGGAATGAATGGAAAGAACTACATGGGTCATCACGTATTCATAGCTTAAAATAAGTTACAGTTTGGTGTATTCATGGCGTGTCTGTGGTCAGATTAGATGCAGATTGGTTGAATGACAAACCTGGACGTATTTGGATTTCCAATTACAGGCAGTCTTTGTTGAGAACTCACGGCTAAGCCTCCCAGAAACTGTGACAAAACGCCAAGGACAAGCCTCATTGGTCGAGGCGGGGATTGCATAACGATGATTGGCTGCGCGAGAATGACGTCATTGAATTGAATTCGCGCGAAACAAATACGCTTGCTGTTCAGTAAAGTGAACTTCCTGCTTAGAATTTGTTCGTTGATTTCCGATCAAATATTATATATACATTTTTTTTTTATATCAATATCCAGTAAAACCTCTCAATCAATCAATCAATCAATAGGATACAGCTATAATAGGCCTTGGACCTGTTAGCCGCTCTTAATTAATTGAAATGGAGACAGTTCTTCAGATGTGGTCAATCGTAGCAACTGTCACTGGCTCCAAGATATATGTAATGCTTGACCAGTATGCATCCAGTCGGGACTTGAAGCAGTTCACCGACTCCGCTGCTATGACACTCGAAATCGACCGACCATGGGACCTACTTTAAATGGTCCATTTAGCGAGGTGGTCAGCTTAGGGAGTTTTATTTTATCATTACAATTAATATGGGCAATCATTTGGGACCCAAATAATGCGATCGATATAGGGGAGGGGTCGATCTGTGGAAGTGGTCGGTTAGAGAGATTTGACTGTATATATGTATATATGTATATAAGCCTTCAACATCCGCCAGCTTCCTGATATCTCTGTCATACTCGACATGCATTGAGTCTTGAAAATCACTTTGCCTAGCTCTGGAGGCCATAAAGCATACATGCTCTAAGAAAACGCGAAGATCTTTTACTGTTAAGCCTTGGATATTTAGGCACCAGCGAATTGATGCCGTGATTAGTTCATAACAATTTAATTTTCTTATTTCGTTGCCTAATACTGCATACCATCTCAGACTTCACTTACTTCGTTGCCTTCTTGTACTACTGGTACTTCTGCTTCTGGAGTCGGATGGGGTTCGTCTATGCCACCTAGTTCACAACCTCTGCTGCGCCCATGCCACCCAGTAGTCGGAGTGTTCGCCCATGGTGGCTGCCGTCGTGGCGGTATCGGTTGCCTGCCTGTCAATGGCGGCGTGTTGAGTAGGCGCCCCTCCCATCTCCATCGCATGACGTCTTGTCTCTCCTGTAGTTCAGCAACCCTTTCTTCTTGTGCTATGTCTGCAATTTCTTTAAGTATTGATGTCTCCTGCTCATCTTATCTGAGTGCTTGCATTTTGCTGGCTATGTCTTCTCTCTGCATGGCAGTTGTCCGTTCTCGTAACTCTTGCTGATGGCAACTTCTTGCCCTTTCTTTTCCCTTTCCTTTTCTTGCAGGACTTATCTATTTTGTGCAACGAGCCACACAAGTCGCAATACAGCATGTCCTGGGTGGCGCCAGTACTACACGACCGCACTCAAGAAAAATGTAACCAAAGTAACAATGATTTCCATTAATATCGCACCAT
This sequence comes from Branchipolynoe longqiensis, assembly GCA_030323885.1. NCBI lineage: Eukaryota > Metazoa > Annelida > Polychaeta > Phyllodocida > Polynoidae > Branchipolynoe > Branchipolynoe longqiensis. Next base: position 87,121,864 of record CM059190.1, on the reverse strand, counting down.
GCAGGTGGCGCCCCAATCGCGCGCTCCGTACTAAGGTGGGCGCACTACTCCAAATACATACAATCGATAGTATAATAAACAATATATATAATAATATAATTAACAATGGGTTTTGCTCCGTTCCTTTATATTACGTATAATACATTATAATACACATATTATGTATGTATGTATATATGCACCTATGTGTATATGTATATGTGGGTCATTCTCTGAAACTGGGTACCAGTTTTGTGACATAGAAGCCAAAAATGAAAAATTCCAAATAATAGCAGAACAAACTTCCAAAAAATAGCAGAACCCATATTCATGTGATTGTTTACATGTTGTGGATATGTCAGAGTTGAAAAAAAGCTTTTTCACTTTTCGATTTTGATCTTGTTCAAATTAAGGACTACAATTTTAAATCTAACATGGAAATTAAACACACATCCAGAACATCATTTTACCATGCAGAACATTAACATTTCATTAATTACAGTTAAGCAAACAAAATTATGTCATCGAAGAAAAAAGGTGAAACAAAGTTGTAAAAAAAAGTTTGTATCAATTTTGATGTAAATGTGTAAATATGCAATGTTTCATATTTTCACTTTAGCACAAAATCATATAAACATACTTGTGATACATTTTGTCGGAGAGATTAAATACATATAGTATTGCTAACATACTTAATACACAGAGGCAGCACAAATTGTTTGACTTGCTATTAAAGAAAGAATTAATTATGTCCATCGTAACATGGACACCAAATATGTGGTACCCAGCTTTAAAGAACGACCCATATGTATGTATATAAGTATGCATATATGTTTATGTATTTTATATTTTATATATGTATTATATATATATGGGTTCTCAGAAAAGGTGGTCCATGATGGGTCACTCAGTTTGAAAGCTCATCATATGATTGATTTTCATGATATCAACTGATACGTGGCAAGGAAGGAGAGAAGAGGGAGTTGGAATAAAGACATTTATTCACAGACAGGGCAATATCAGTATGAATACAAGGTCAAATGTAGGCTCCATCAGGAGATAAATGTCAGGTAATGTCAATGTAGAGGGTAGAGAGTCAAGTGTCCAGGGGCCATGCCCGAGGCTAATGTCTATCGGGGGCATGAACCCAGAGGGGAGGGAGGGGGCCCGAGGAGCCCTCCACCTAAGAGGAAGGAAAGGCATGAAAGTAGGGTGGGTGGGTGGAGAAAATATGGTCCGGGCCTGGAGGGTGATGAAAGGCGAGTGGCTAGGAGCAGCTAGGGCGGCCGGTTATAAGGGCCGGGAGAGAGGGGGGGGGTTATGTAATGGTGCAACGGTCGAGGGAAGGATGAAGGAGAGGAGGGGGGGGGGTCCTCCTTCCCCGCCACGAATCAAACGCAATGCGAGCATTACGACCAATTTGCATTTGTGTCATTATGTTGGTATAATAAAGAGATAGAAGAAGCAAAACCATTCACTTCTATGGTTTTGTTTCTATATATATTTACAAATTATGCCAAAATGAAGGACCAAAAGCATGGTCGATTTGTGACATGCCAAATAGTCTGTTAAGCAGAATGCAATTACATCCAACAAATGTCATAATTTGGGATAAATACACTACTAAGCTCTTTGTAAGACTTGTTTCTACTACCTACATATGTATTATGATTGATTGATTTGATTGATTGATTGGTGGTTGCTTTGCGCCGTGTCGGCAGCATAGGCCATATTCACGGCGAGAAATGTTTGTTTTTTGTTCAAACCATCGCTTTTACATGTAAAAGCAGACAATCAATTATGTGCCAATAGACACTCATTAAATTAGAAAGCTCACAATCATATATTTGTGGTCAAGGGAAACAAATTCCCATAGAAAAAGAAAAGTTTTATTAATAATTGATAGAATCTATTTAGTAAACTATATGAGGTGGTACAGTCCAGCTGCCCTCAAAAAGGCTAAAATGTTTTCCTGTTTTACCTTAGTAAAAAGGTCATGCATATATGTATTAAGTTATTAACATGTTAAACTTGCCATAATGGTTGGTTCACTTCTTGTCCACTTTTAATATGAATTTTCAAACTCACTTTGCGACTGGTAAGCACATTTTCTGGGAACTATCATTACACAACATTGTCAGGAGTGACTTCTATCAAACACATATATACTTTTTTTTGTAAGCACTGCTAATGTAATCATATTTTTAAAGATTTATAAGTATTTAATCTGAGTGTGGTGTCCATTGAAATGCCCATACATAAGAAATTATCAATAATATTAGGCTAGCTCTTACTTCGATGACCCCTGCAAAAAAGTGAGTGGCTCAACTATCTTTTTTCCCTAGAAATATGTTGTGGAGTGACCATGTATTTAAAGTGTGTCATTTAGGGGTCATTTGTAGAAAGTTTATTTGTAATCCATGATCTCACACTAAGAACCACCTTTTCTGAGAACAAACCATATAAAGAGTATAATATATTATACGTATATAAAGGTCGGAGATAACATGTGTCTAATAATAATAATTAGCTGGGCATAGGGCTCGATATTTGTATTTCGATAATGTCCAATCGCTGCCCGGTGCCTGTGAGCCCGGCACTGCCCTATAGTGGCGCCAAACGGTGGGTTCGGCCGCCGGACCGCCATATTTGTTCATTGTTGGCCCAGCTTTCCAACTTTAACCGGTAAGCATATAATTGCTAGGCAAGACAGCAATAAAGATTGTCCATCCCATCGCAAGCATGCTTTCTTCCTTTGTTTAGATGTAGAAAATCTTTTATATAGATATATATATATATTTCTATATATATACCTATATATATATATATAACTATTTTACCTCGGTATACAGCCTCAGGCTAACCTCAGGCTAGGGAGACTTTTACATAATTCATTTTTATCCTTAATATCATTCATTCTTATTATAACATGTTTATGTGTCATTGTATTAGTAATTTATCCATTCAAAGTTTTTGTTCACACCTATTCTTGTTAGTTGGTGAGCACCTCGCTTTGCAATGCCGTAGGCTTTTCTAGTCGTTTGTTGTAATGTGTTTTGAAACGACTTAGGTCTTCAGCCTGCGTGTGCTAGTATTCTTTTTACAGAAATGCCGAGCAACCGTGCCTTGGAAACCATGGCACCTCTGGTTGAGTGGGAAGAGTATTTGCCCGTATCCACTCCAGCCAATTTCAACACCGTGATTGTCCATCTGGCAAGGTAGTCTCTTGAAATTGCCTTATGTGGCTTTATGAAGCTCACTAATAGTTGTTGTGATACACGTAATTCCTTTGTCTTGGATATATAAGCCCGTATGGCTGACACCACACATAATTTACGATCATTCGGAAAGTAGTCTAAGTGAACCGTAGATAAAGGGTCACCTAGCGTGTTTGATTTGAGCAATTGTGCTAAATCAAACATAGCTTGTTTCTTGTCTATTTCTAATCCAATTAAGGATAAAGCAACAATCGTTTGTCCTGTGTGTCCCGTTACTAATAGTAACAAGACCCCCACCTTAAAACCTAATTGTTTTATATCTAACAAAGAGTTGTGAGGCCAAGCCTGAAACAATTTAAATACTATAGAAACATCCCAAAAGCGACTATACTTTGGTTTTGGAGGATTCCTTTAATAAATTGAGTGAAGTAGATAATGAAGGACATAATGTTTACCAACTGTTTCGCCGTCAATTCTAGGTAATATAATTGATAAAGCGCATCTTGCCGCATTGACCGCCCCAAACCCTAGTCCCTCATCCTCTAGAGAACGAAGAAAACAGGCTACTTGTGCAATTGTTGGATTTGTTGGCTTGACTTTCATTAGCAAACAATGTACACCCCATTTCTATAAATAAGTTGTGTACATTTTGACAGTTCCTGGCCTCCATGCATCGGCTACTATCCTGTCTTCAGTAATTTTGTCTAAGCCAAATTGCTGCAGCTGTTTCCTTACAAAAGGAATGCCAATAGGGGTGTCGAATGACACGTCGCCGTGAACCACTAGCGGTCCGTGGTGCGTTAGGTTCCCGGCTTTTCTTGGGAATCGTATATGTTCTTTTGCCAGTTGTGAAACAGCTGGCAGCCAAGGTTGCGTGTCCCAATCGGGCACAATCAGTATGGCATGTGTCCCCTCCATGCTGATCTTTCTCACCACTCGGCTGATAATGCTAAACGGTGGGAAAATATAGAAATAATTATTCGCCCAGGTAATAGCAAATGCATCAACTTTCCAAGCATCCGGTTCGGGATGCCAAGAAACATAACAGGGCAACTTGTTATTGTTTCTTGATGCAAACAAGTCAACTTTAGGTGTACCCCATTTTGCACAAATGAAGTTAAACAAAGGTGTAGAGAGGGACCATTCTAAATGGTCATGGAATTTTCTACTCTTATGGTCTGCAAGTGTATTTTGTGACCCTGGGATATGCGCTACAGTCAGCCAGACTTGTTGAGCCTGTGCCCATTTCCAAATCAGTTTAGATAACTGATTGCAAGGCTTTGATTTTGTTCCACCCATGTTACGGATATATGCCATAGCAGTAGTGTTATCAGTTAGTATTCTAACTTGTGATTTAGTTATCTTTACTAAGCTACGTAGGCCCAGATAAATAGCACGCAATTCTAGCGCATTAATGTGGTCTGACCTTTCATCTTCTAGCCATCTACCACCTGTTGCCACCCCATCTCGATGGGCTCCCCAACCTTCTAGCGAAGCGTCAGTGGTAATTACTGTATTTGGTTCCGCCATGCGGATTGGATTTGGTGAGTTTGCTATATGTTGCATCCACCATCCAATATCCTGTAACCCTTCTTCAGAAATAAACATCTTTCGTTCAAAATTGCCTTTAGTTCGTGCTAGCGCTAAATTTTTATCTATTTCTAGAGATTTAATATGTGCTTTCCCGTATAGAATAGCGGGTGCATAAGATATCATTATTCCGATAAGGACTGCAACCTGTCTAATCTTAGGTTTTGGTAACTTAAGAAGCTGGGTCGCTGTGGTCATAAACTTAGTTAGTTTCTGTTCTGTTATCGACACTGTGAGGGACCGTGTATCAAGGATAAACCCTAAACATTTGAGTTGTTTTGTTGGTTTAAGCACTGACTTATGTGGATGTACATAAAACCCCAATTTAGTGAGTAATGCACATAAATCCAGAACTGCGTTTACACAATCAATTTGTGTTGACGCCATAATAAAGGAATCATCTATGTAAGGGAACATTATATGACCATTCCGCGCCATAACTGAGAAAACAGGCTTTAGCAGTTTAGTGAACAAACGAGGGGCACAAGCTAAGCCATTCGGCATGCAGGTAAACTCATAGACTTGGTCATTCCAAAGAAAGCGGAGAAATATTCCGTGTTGTTCCGCTATGGGAACCGTGTAGTATGCATCTTGTAAGTCAACACTATCCATCCACGCATCTGGTGTAATCAGATCTCGTGCCGTATCTAGCGAGAACATTTTAAAATGTCAATATTCGATCATTTTATTAAGGGTCGTTAAATCCAGGATCATTCGAACGTCCCCGTTAGGTTTCGGTCTCGAGAAAATGTTTGAAATAAACTCTCCTGGGCAGTGTGTCACTTTTTGTATAATTCCGTTGTCAAAGAATTTTTGTACCTGTTCAGTTAGTGCCTCTCGTTCAATTTGTTCAATTTTATAGGGAAAAGGAACTCTCCCTTGTACCGGAATTTGTATGAAGGGAATTTGAACACCTTTAACTATATTTAAAATATCTTGGTCATTGCTAATTTTGTTCCATTCAGAAATATGATTATTAATATTGCCAGCCACAAAGTTGCTTACAGTTTGTGTGGTTTTAGAGGCCGCGGGGACTTGTAAAGTCTGTGTTTGGGCCTCTACTTGGACCCGCCCCTGGGGAAGGGTCTCGGGGAGTTGAAGCCTCGGCCCAGTGGCCGTGCTGTGTTGTCGGTCCAGCCTGGGCGGGCGCCCCGGCCCCGGAAAGACTGACTGAAGGCTGAGCCCGGTCTGGTTCCCCTGCCGAGCCGTCATGGGCGAAAATCCCCTCGTGACCTTTTGAAGCGTGGGGCTTCCGGCTTCTTCCTCCCGTCCATGTTTTTGCCACTCTTGGCTGCGGTTTCTACTTCTTTATAGAGGTATTATAGTTGACCCCCGAACATTTTCGTTTTATCCAAAGGTTTCCCTTTGATCGGCTCTGGGGCCAGAAAGAGCGTATACTCTTTCCCATCATTGTCTGTGACCTTCTTTGAGCGGGCCACCTCTTTGCCGGCGTCTGTGCAAACCGACTTGAAGACATTCTCATATCTTCTGTACGACAGGTAATTACCTGCCGCCGTTAGCATTGCGATGCCTTTGTCCATGGTTTTAGCCAAGGACGAGAACTTGATTTCTCGTTCCATCCTATTTGCCACCGGGGTGATGGCCGTCAGGGTACCGAGCACCGCCTTATGCACTATGTGCAACACGCTCTCAAATTTCTTACGGTCTTCCGTCATGTTGACATCTCTGTCCATCTCTTTAATGATGGAGTTGGGGACACCTTTAATGCCCGTCAATTCATCTCCTAGCTTGGAGATGATTTCCGCCGGTTTAAATGTGCGGAAATGACCATTGATGGTCTCGCGCATAAGCGTGGTAGTTTTCACCCGCTTAGCTTTCGGCTTCTCCACCTTTTTTGCCACTTTGCCACCAATGGCAGCATAGACACCCTCATATTGTGTGTCTGAGTCTGATTCCGTCGAAGTGGAATCCGGGGAGGAATCGGATGAAGAAGAATCTTTCCTCTTCTTCTTTTTCTTGGACTTGGGCTTCCGCTTTTTGCGAAGCCCGGTCTTATTTCGTTCCTTGGTGAACTCGTCAGCCGAAGAAGTGACCTGCTTCTTCTTCTTGTTCCGTTTAGGAGGAGGAGGAGCCCTAGGCTCCATCGCTGAGTCTGTCTCTGAGAAGTCTTCCCAGTCCGACTCGTCTTGGAACACCGGCAATGGCCGCTTACGAGACAGCGGTGGTTTGAGAGACAGAATATGGCTCTCCATAGCCGCCCAGCGTGTCTCCCAATCAGGAGCTGTGGGGCCCCCAGGCACTGTCTCTTCTTCCGCCTCGGAGAGGATATGCGCCCCACGCTGTGAAGGCATGGTCCACAACACCGGTGAGGAGTCGTACTCCTCGTCCGAGCCTCTCGGAACGCGTCCCTCGGCTGCTGCTGCAACGCGCTTACTCCGCTTCGTGGCCATCGGGATCTGAAACAAATGAATGGTCAGTCCCGGTATTTCTAAATGTCACAATCTTGTCATTCAAAACTTAATTGGACATCTAGTGGTGTTAGAGAACGTGTTTATACCGTTCTAACACAGGCGTAATAAGCTAAATTTATGCGTGGATTGTGGGTCAAGCCCAAATCTTACACGGGGTCGGGACCAGTGTATCGGCTCGCCCATCCCTCTGTTCCGCACACTTCTCCCCCCTGCGACTATTGCGCCAGCAGGTCGGAGAAAATGCTACGAAACTCGGAGAAACACCTGAAAAAATTTGTGGGGAGTCTATAAAAGAAACCCAGGAGCATCTCCAACAACACTCTCTATTAGAGTCCGAGAGAATTTCCACAGGAGATGAGGCAGAGCCCACATCTCTACCCATGTTCACACGGGTGTTGATAGAACTGCTAAGTATCGGTTTCGTTCCTTCGAGAAGGAATCTAGAGCGTTCTATCCTTGGTTTTTTATAACTGAATAAACTAGTCCAAAAAGGACCAAAGAAAGTTCTGAACTTTCCATAATGATGCTATAATGCATCATAATTAAGCTAACCACAGTTTTTATTATACTTACTGCGTAATTGCTTGTGTGTAAATTAAATTTGCGCGAGCAACTCAACGAAACGTAATCCAATCGTGAGTTGTTTATGCTAATTGCTGGACCCGGATGTGCTTCCTTCTCCCTAGCCTGAGGCTAGCCTGAGGCTAGCCTGAGGCTGTATACCGAGGTAAAATATATATATGGGTATATATACGCTTAAATATATGTATATATGTGTATATGTGTATATATTTTTCATGTCTATACATGTATATATATGCAGATATATGCATATGTGTGTACACACAGAGATGTGCATATAAATATTACATAGGCCTACATACGTGACACAAACCTAATTAACGGGCATGTCTCCTCTCTCCCAAGCTGCGGTTTAGTGGAATTTGCCCCACAAAGATGGCCATGACATGAGGACAATAGCCACATTCTCAAATCCGGTTCAAGGGGCAAACAGCTCAGCTGAACCTCGGCCAACTGACAGCTGCAGCTTTCGATACCCGCACCCCACCCACCTCCACGCCGCACTACCCGCACCTCACAGCCCCGAGCCCCGGGGGGGGGGGGGGGGCGTGCGGGGGGCGGAGGCCGGGCCAGGGTGCGGGTAGAGGTAGGGGAGACGGTGGACATGGAGGTCGGGATCGGGGTGAGAATGGTGGTGGGGAAGTAAAGGTAGGGGTGGATGTAGAGGTAGGGTTGACGGGGTGAGGATGGGGATGGATGGATGTGGATGTGGATGTGGAAGTGGATGTGGATGTGGATGTGCAGGAGAGAGTGGGGGTAAGGGTTGGGGTGGAGGTAGAGGTAGGGCAGACGGGGTGAGGATGGGGGTGAGTGGGTGTGGAGGTGGAGGCAGGAGTGTGAGTGGGGGTAAGGGTTGGGGGTTGAGGTGGAGGTGGAGGTGGGTGGTAAGTGTGAGGGTGAGTGTGGGTGTGAGGTGAGGTGGAGGTGGAGGTAGAGGCGGAGAGCGGCAGAGGCGGAGCGGAGGCGGGGGCGGAGGCGGAGGCGGAGGCGGAGGCGGAGGCGGGGGCGGAGCGGAGGCGGAGGTGGAGGCGGAGGCGGAGATGGTGATAAGATAGGGTAGAGGTGGGGATGGCTGGATGAGGATGAGGCTCGTTGGATGTGGAGGTGGAGGCGTGAGGGTGGAGGGGTAAGGGTGGGATGGAGGTAGAGGGGGGTAAGGTATGGTGGAGGTAGAAGGGGCTAAGGTAGGGTGGAGATGGAGGTGGGGGTGGAGGCTGAGATGGGGAGATAAGGTAGGGTAGAGGTGGAGGTGGGGGTTGTGGGGAAAGGATAGAGCTGGAGGTGGGAGTGGTGGGGTTAGGAATGCGATGGATAGAGGAGGATATACAAGTTGGGGAGTGGGAGTGGAAGTGGAGTGGAAGTGGAGGTGAGGGTGGCGAGGTGAGGGGGTCAGTGCGGGTAGGGGTGGGGTGGGGATGAGATGGGGTGTGGGAGGCTGGTTGGTTGGTTGTTGGAGTTTTATGTACTGGCAACATCTAAGGTCATATCAGGACGGGTACTGATCTGTGACAGTGTGCACTCATGGTGACTTTTATAGTGTTGTCACACTGGAAAATCAGGCCACTGGCACCATGACCCGATATCGCACTCAATCACATTATCCTGATGCTAACCAGTCCTTGCCAAGCACCTGGCTAGGAAACGACAAGTATCAATTTTAAAGTCATTGGTTTGATGCGACAGGGAACCGAACTCCCGACCATCCGCACGCGAGAGTGCGGGAGGCAGCCTACGGCTTTCATGACGTGAGGTTAGGGAGGGAGGAGACAAACCGGAACACAATCTCCCAGCACAGCGTCGCGCTGCGCCTCAACGATAGCACCGATACAACGCACACCATCCGGAAGGTAATCATCGGCTTGAAGAGTGCTTTTGGGATCGGTGGCCGGGAAGCTGGTGCTCAGCGGATCAGGCGTGTGTTTGATTCCACTGACCGGGGACCAGCGGGGACTGGCGGGCACCAGCAGGAACCAGTTGGGACCCGCGGGGACAGGTGGGGGACCAGCGAGGACTTGGACGCGGGGATGGGCGGGGAGCTGGCTGATAAGCACATCGAGCTCTCACAAATAAAAGGAAATAATTCTTCTATTATTGTGGGATTTGTACTCCGCTTTTACTTTTAAAATTCACTGCGGAGGTAGGCGACTAAAGAGGTTCAGAGACTCCCTCTCTCCCCCCTCCCCCCCGCCCTACTCCCCTCTCCCTCCCCTCCCCAACCCACTTACCCACATGTGAGGCGACACAGGGAGACAAACAAGCAGACCCGGGGCAGCGTCAATGACTACTTATGACCAATGTGACGGGTGGGTGGGTCGACGGGGAGGTGGAGGGGGGTGGGAGCAAAGGGCAGAGCAAAGGGCAGGGAGAGGGGAGGGTGGAAAGTGACATCACGGGAAAATGGGAGGGGATGAACAAGGGACAGAGCAAATGACAGAGTGAAGGGGTGTGTGCGGGGTGGGGTGATGACGACATTGTAGGTAATGCGAAATGGTACTTATCTGGCTCCTAGTTTGATGAAATCAGTGTCACTGACTGCAACGTACCTGTAACGGAGGGGAAAAGGGCGTGGTAATTACGTTCCGTATTATTATCCACAGACATGACGAACAATAACATTCTCATTGAGAGCTGTAGTTGGGAATGAATTCAGAACTCATAAGAACAGAACTAAAAACCAAACAACTCAACACTTCTATCCAAACACCACACCACACAACCCTACACACAACATTTCACAATGATATATAATATATCAAATATATCAAATATATAGAATATATGTAGTATATCTAACATATATAAATATAATAGATAGAATATTAGGGACTTCATGCAGAAAAACTAACCTTGAGAAACAACTTTATTAACTGACTCATTGGACAGAGCTTGTTCTAACTAAGAAAACGGTGCAAACAATTAACATACTGTTTAAATCTGTCAACCCATTAATTAAAAAATACTAATTTAACATTCGAAAACTGGTACTTTTGGAACGAAACCCAAAGGGGAAATGAGTAGGCAATAGTTTTAGCCATAATATATATATATATATATATATTATATAATACATATATACATATATGATATATTATAAAATACATATATACATATAATATATATTATATAATACATATATGATATATAATATATATATAATATACATAATATATAACATAATATATAACATAATATATAACATGATATATATATATATATATATATATATATATATTGTGTTAAATATATAATATATATAATATATAAGTTATAACGTATATGATGTTAATAATGTATATATAATCGGAAGTAACTTTTCTATATAGTTAACCGATACTTATACATATACACATAGTGGACAGACGGCGTGCCTGTACCGGTGGTACCCACAGACAGGGACGCGGGGACCGGTCCGCCTGCCCGACCCGAATACCCCCATTATCGGCGGTGCGCTCGGCTGGTTTCCGGCGCCGCCAGCTATCAGGGATTGGCCACCTCCCGGTAGGCTACTGACCAGCGCATTGCATTGTGGTATGGGAGGTGGTCACAGCTCACTAGAGGGCAGCAGTGGCTGCGATGCGCACGTAGCGGATAGGGGGCGGGGTGGATGCTGTCTGCACCCTAAAGTGAAGCTTAAAGACCGACATACACCTATCGATGCGAGGTATATACACTTCGGGGCTCTCATCATGTTGTAGTGATGCTGATCATCAAACTAATACCCCAGTCACAGTAGGGCCTACTGCTTGTGACCACTATGCGACCACACAAAAATGGGTGGTCACAAAGAAGTTGCAAGTGGTCAGAAAATGGTTGCAATTGGTCACATAATTGTCCTCAGTGGTCGCTGACCACCTTGCGACCATTTTGGTTAGAAGGAGGTTGCAACTACTACACTAAAAACATTGTGATCAAAATGGCCACCCAGAGGGCGGTGACCATTGCTTTAGTCGCAAGGAGGTCACAAGGAGGTGGGTTATTTGGCCCAAAGTGGTCGGAAAGTGGTCGGAAAGTGGTAGTAAGCTATAGTGTGACTGGGGATTTAGTATGCACACGCATAAATTTAGATATCAATTGTCTGGCTGGAGAAGCCGGTGCTCAACTCATTCAGCCTTCCCCCTCCCACCCCCCCCCCCCACCCCATTTAATGTGAGACTGAAATATTCTGATCCACTCAGCTGCTGTATCAGTCTGACAACATTCGACGCCTGCAAAGATTGGAAAACACAAAATACTACTACACTACTGTCAGGATGACTGGTTTCTAAGTGAGAAACCTTCCATTTCTAACACAGATAACTACTTCGGGTCTTCCTTAGATCATTCCCTATTTGGTTATATCCGATGGCCTGTCTGTCAATACCCTTCTATTTACATTGGTGCTGTTACCAGGATAGTGTCGCGTGACAAACAATAACATCAGTGTGTTAACCAACTGTCAGTCAGTCAAACAAACAGCCTCATGCAAAACAAACAAAAAAGACCAAAAATAACACCAGCCATTCAGCTGTAGTGAATGCCTACGTGGTAGTTGTCTCTGAAGCGACAGTTGAGGAATCTTTGTACCACATTAACGCCCGCCTATATTACTGTCCCAGTGTGAAAGATAAAAAGCACACCAAACAACCAGGCACTGTGTGTTCAGCATGCAGTCCCTGCCTCCGCCAACAGTTAGGTCAACAGTACTTTCACATTATCTAAACACGTACATGATATACACAGATAATATCAACTACTTGGATGACTTTTTGTCGTCGGTGGTACCAGGCACGAGGTCGAGCGGGGCCAGATGACTTTGATAAGGATCCTGAGGAGGATTGGGTTCTTCGTCAGCTTCAAGAAGGTAAGCAAAGCAGACACCAAAGTCCGGTTCCTCGGGATCGATGTTGACTCCGTTACTCTTGAGCTCAGCCTCCCTCACGACAAGTTGCTAAAAACAAGGGAGGTCTTACGCGGACTCCGTGGTCGGAGGAAAGCCTCCAAAAAAGACCTCGAGCGTGTGGGTGGACTCCTTGCTCACTGCTCTAAGGTTATTAGGGGTGGTAGGACCTTTACCAGATCCATTTACGATCTTATGGCCACTCTAAAGCAGCCCCACCACAGAGTCCGTCTGAACAAGGGAGTTAGGGATGACTTCGACTGGTGGCTGAACTTCGCTGGCACATTTAACGGCAAGGCTAAGATCCTCGGCAAGTTCGCCCCGGTTGTATCAACCTACAGCGATGCCTCCAACTGGGGTTTCGGTGCCCTCCATGGCAACGATTGGTTGGTCGGCTCCTTCCTCGCCAGTGCCAGCGAGCCTCTCGGGACATATGTTGGCCACCACCTTGTCATCCCTCCTCCGCACGCAGGGACATCGCACATTAATGTCCAGGAGATGTGGGCTGTCTATGCGGCCTGCCTCCGTTGGAGTGCTGGCTGGGCCGACAGCACCGTCATGATCGTGACTGATAGTGCTGTGGTTCGGGCAGCCCTGAACACAGGCAGGTCGCGATCTAAGGGCATTATGTTTTTCCTCCGCAAGCTATTTTGGCTTGCGGTGGAAAATAACTTCGTATTCGAATCAGTTTATATACCTAGCACCGTTAATGTTATCTGTGACGCTCTCAGTAGACTAGGTCAAAAGGACAGCGTTGCCAGGATTAGAGCAGCCGACGTCGCTTCTGCATTATGCTGTTGCCATATCTTTGATGCCCCTTTTCTTCTTTGCAGGGATATCAGCTCTAAAAAAGGAACAAATGGGATATCAGCGTCAATATTACGCAAAGAACTCGGCCATCGCGAGGCGGGTCCAGGTGCAGAAATACTTAACTTATGTTGAGTCGTTCAACTCATCCAGGGCCCCTATTCCATGTTCCTCCGAGCAGGTCGCCCTCTATGCCACTTGGCTCGCCCGCTCCCTTAAGTATCGGTCGATTCTGAACTACCTGAGCGGCTTGAGCTATTTCCTCAGGCAAAACGGCGAGCCGCCCATTGATTACAAGAGCTTCGTTTTGGCCGCTACTCTAAAGGGGATCCGTCGGGTCAAGGGTGATGCGCCTCGTCGGGCGATGCCTATTCTCCCGTACATGCTTCGGAGGATTTTCTCGCTCCTGACTGAGAATCCAGGCCATGTTGCATGGAGGGCGGCCATTCTATGCTCCTTCAGGGGTCTCCTGCGTAAGTCGCAAGTTACTATGTCAGACTCTACCCTTCGTAGGTCTGACTTTGTCTTCTATGACTGGGGGATGCTCTTGACCGTCCGACGTTCCAAGACCATCCAATTCTCGGAACGGTTGCTCGAGATCCCAATTGCCAGGTGCCCCGACACCGCGGTCTGCGCTGTGCATTGGACCGAGAGACACTTTGCGCAGATCCGGGCCGATCCATCGGAGCCCGCATTCCGGATCCCATGCTCGGACGGTCTATCCTGCCCCCTCTCTTACCGCGTTTACCAGGAGACCCTCAGGTTATTTGCCACTAGGGCTGGGCTTGACGCGTCCACCCTCTCTTCCCACTCCCTCAGACGGGGGGGCTGCACCTTTCTCGCTATGTGTGGGGCCACAATCGAGGAATTGAAGGCTAGAGGCGATTGGGCCTCCGAGACGGTTTACAGCTACTTGCAGACCCCCCTTGGTACTCGCATAGTGAACGATTTGAGGGTGGTCGCGGCCCTTTGCTCAGATGAGTCGCGTGTTGGGTTGGAGGGAGTCGCTTAGGCTTCTCCTTGGCCTATTATCTCGCTTGCCAGACGCTCAATAAAGAGTCCGACCCAACACGTGTCTCTATCTTCCTTCTTATACGTAGCCACACTTTATAGTACGTATAATTTATTATGCATGTATAAATAGGCGGAGTATTTATTAATATTATTATTCTATCATGTTCATTTGATATATATATTATTATCTTCCAATCGGTGACTTGCCCGGATTTGCCCCCTTTTGCCTACTACTAGCGCCACCACCGGGCGCTTCTCGCACCAATCCGCCCAGGCAAGTCACTGCGCCTTTGGATTTCAAACTTTTACCGGTAGGCCTATTATCTCGCTTGCCAGACGCTCAATAAAGAGTCCGACCCAACACGTGTCTCTATCTTCCTTCTTATACGTAGCCACACTTTATATAATTATATAGGTATAGTGCGCATGTTCTATATACACACATACACATATATACACACATAAATACACATGCATACATACGTACATAATAGACATATATATAAGGAGTATAATATATTATGCGTATATAAATCCCGGAATTAAATGGTTCTATTATTAATATTATCGATTGATTAATAATTAATTATCCTGCATTCGGCTCGTTAGATATTGTCCAATCAATTGGCCGTTCCCGTCGAGCCCTGGACTGCCCTAGTTGGCGCCAAAATGGCGGGTTCCGCAGCCGGGCCGCCATATTTGTTCATTCGGCGCTCAGATTTCAAACTGTATACATATATACAACCATACACTGGCAAACATACACATACATACACACATGCATACACATACATAGACACACATACATAGACACACATACATGCACACATACACACATACATAAACACATATACCCACAATGGCTCACAATGACGCCGAATCTTGGATCAAATACGAACCACATATCTGGCCAACAATGATAAAAAGAGCTAAGTAAAGAAACCCCCCAAAAAACAAACCCCAAAATACTGTTACATACTACTGCCTATAGATACCAAGCTAAATGGAGAGCGGCAGTCAAGTAATGAAAGCAGTCTTTGTCGCATCACGACCGACAGCATGATGATGATGATGATGACTACCTATAGCATTCGCTGCACGAGAGTTCAATAATGTACAGTCTAACACGCACAGTTCAACATGCAAACCACACTTCGGACACCAGTCGATATTCGTTTTTAATCAAACGTTACCGTTAAAGGTTGATGTCATCAGAAAAAAGGGGGAGGGGTCATTTCGAAACCTCCTTTGTAGTGAAAATCTTAAGTTAAATGAGCAATCCACGAGGATTGTGTTTCTGAATGCTTATTGATTCCGAGTGTGTGTGTACGTGATGTATAATGCATTATGCGAGTATAAAGATATGTAAGGGAAATATTATCATTATTGTTATACTCTGTAAGACCCAACACTGTATCGGTGGCACCACCTGCAGCCTCCTCGCCTCCACCGCATGTAGGCCAGAATCGGTCGCACCAGAGGATTTTGTGTGCGCGCGTGTGCGTGTGTGGATGAATACACGCTCAATGGGAAATGCTGGACGGGGTAGCCGACTTTAGCACGACTTATATATGCTTCTCTGTTTTAAATATTCCTCATAATGGCACATGGGCATCATTACACGCCCATTTTTCAATGTGAAGCCAGTTTAAAGAATATCATTTTATTTATTCTTACTTCTCTTAAAGTTGCATAGTCCGATGGTTTTGAGTTTCTGTCATTTTCTGAGATAAATATGTTAGGTTGGTGGTTATAATCTACATTACTTTAGTTTGATTGAAGTAACTTTTACCTTTAAATGGTTAACTTTTGAGATATTTGAAGTGCAAACATGCAAAATTAATTTTTGCAAGCTTGCCAAAACTCTAACACTATAGACTTCTGCAGTAACAGATTCTATTAAATTTACTCAGTATTCCCTTCTTTGTGATGAGAAATGTTTAATAAGTGCAGCAGTATCTAAGTTAGATATGTAGAATCAAATTTAGATAATCGTTTTGGTTTTGAAAATTGCATTTTTCCTTGAAGATTTATACTGCCTGTTATGGGTAAGTCTGAATAGACTTGTTTTCACCATTAGACAGTTTGTCGATAGAAAGCCCGAGCCTACACGTTTACCCACCCAAGGGATTTTTAACCTCCCACGCCACATAGACATGGTGTGAGAGCAACTAGCCTTTGATGACGCTGTAAGTTATACACAGCGGTGGAGGGGGGGTATGGGGAATCAAACCACCAACCTTCAGATTAGGAATCCGACCTAGAAAAAAGTCAAACACTCTAACCACTCCGCCCCAGAGAACACCACATGTTTTGGATGTTTTCATCGGACTACGCAGCTTTAAATGAACAATGTTGAATCGACACATTTGTTCCATTGATAGTTAGCAGATGGTTAAGAGTATTAAAAACAAACACCTAAATTAAATTAACTAGTTTCATTTTCATTAAATCTGTCCTTTAAAAAATGTTGTATTTCAATTAAATGTCTTCAGCATATAATTAGGCTCTATATCATTCCCTGGAATGTTAACGAAGTTATATCAATGACCTACATGTCAGTGACGATGCTTACTTGGAGGGCTCTGCTGTGACGTTGCATCGGGTTCCAATGACAGTCTTGGGTTAGAACCCGATACAACGCATTTCGCCTGGGTCGGTGTATTGCCAGATCGCTCACCGAATGTTAATCAAATATCTACTAAACGAAGCTCATATTAAAGTTGCATAGTCCGATGGTTTTGAATTTCTGTATTTTTTCTGAGATAAATATATTATATCGATCACTAGTGTCTACTTTACATTAGTTCAAAGTTACTTTTATTTTAAATGCAAACATGGAAATGATTTTTGAGTGCAAACATGGAAAATTACTTTTGGCAAGCTTGTCAAAACGCTGACACCATAGACTTCTGCAGTAAGAGGTTCTATTAAATTGACTCAGTATTGCCTTCTACCCAGAAACAAATGCTTAATAAGTGCACCAGTATCTAAGTTAGATATGTAAAATCAAATCTAGTTAATTGGTTTAGTTTTGAAAATTTGATAATTCATTGGACTATGCAACTTTAAATTACCCCAAGAGGGATGGTTGAGAATATGAGAGAGTTCAGCACCACTTCCCGCATATCAAATGGTGAGATTCGAACCCCTGGGTTCAATCGCGACTGAGTCAAATCACTGCCTCACATAAAGCTGCATAGTCCGATTAAGGCAGCACATTTTCGAAACAAAAACACTGACATAAATTGGATCCTAAATATCCAACCTAGATATTGGTGCACTTATTAGATATTTCTTTATGCATAGAACTTCTATTAGAAGGGGATATACCAAGTGAATTTAATAGAATCGGTTACTGATGAAGCCTGTGGTGCCAGCAGTTTTATGTGCATGCCAACATTAATTTAGCATGTTTTCACTTCAAATATCTCCAATGTTAGACAGTCATAATACAAGTTACTTCCAGGTAAAAGAAGGGTATATTATCACGGTCAAGCTAATATATTAATCTATTTAAAAATATTTGTTAAATAGCAGAAACTCTAAACCATTGCACTCTGCAACCTTACATATTAATAGTTGTTGGTACCTCGCCTGGCGTTCGCCATTACCAGGATAGGACGACAAAGGCGCAGTGGAATGAAAAAGACCAATTTACTCTGTGATTGAAAGTTACTTTGCTTAATCGAGGAATATAACAAAACATCAAAGCTTAATGTAGCTGTTAGTGTTTAGAGAAATTCATTTAAACTTGCACTGTTTGTGTGCACGTGTCTACACTATATCCACACATACCGGTACCAAGACGATGTTATCCATGCCTTCTTGAAGCGACTGCCGGGAACAAAGGAAAAAGACCGTCTGCCTGGTGCATCTGACTTGGAATACATTTCTATGCAGTGACACTTCAAGATGGCGACAACCAGTATTACTCCATAATAATGAAGCCGACTAGTCAATTGTTAAAGCTGCATAATCCGATGCTTTTGAGTGTCTGCCTTTTTTTTCACTTCAGATAAATATATTAAGGTGATTGTTTTTTAGTTGGAAGTAACTTCTATTATAAATGGCTAACTGTAGATATTTAAAGTAACGTTTGCTTCCATATACACATGCTGCGGCTATAGGCAGTAACAGGTTCCATTAAATTGACTTAGTACTCCTTTCTATGCAACACTAAATCAAAGACCCTATAACACTAAGACAGCTCACTCCCTATCTCTCCGATGGTAATGTACATTTCGCAGTGCCACCTTGTGGTGGCTTTCATCAGCCCGGCTGCTGGTTGGTGTTTCACATGTAAACACATACAATTATATTATACATGATATAGGTAAGTATGAATACACATCAATATGAAATTGCTATGAACAAATACGCATCATCATCAGCATCATCAGCATCATCGCCATCATCATACATCTTTCACATTCATATATACATTCATACATATAATATAGCAACTGTGTAATCAAGAGAACAGCCAGCACACCAGGTGGTGGGTTTGATCATTTTGATTAAACAGTACAGGCTGAGTGAACTGTCTTAGTGTTATAGGGTCTTTGACTAAATGTATAATAAGTGCATGAGTATATAAGTTTGATAAAATGGTAGAAACTCAAAACCATTGGACTATGCAACCTTAATGAGTACACCAGTATCTAAGTTGGATATAACTAAGGAATCAAATGTAGGTCAGAGCTTTGGTTTTGAAATATTGCATTTTTCATCGGGTAATTTAGCTTAAAGGCATGGCCTGAAAAGAACTGTGACAACATTGTGTTACACACTCTCCAGCCATTGGTGCAGCAGCTGATTATCTGTCCGAGTTTATAATTACACCATCTATTCTCCTCATTTCATTTTGATGTGTTTGTGGAAGCCATGAAATACGCTGGATGCAAAAATATAGCAGCCCGGGACATCTCTAATGCTCATTAAGATGTAGAAGCTCGAATTTACAAAAGCTTTTCAAGATGCATAGTACATCCGCGACAAATAGTCTTTCTGAAAATGGTGCCAAGGTCAACTCTCTAAAGAATGACCACCCAAACAGAGTAGAGACGTAACACTATTTCAAGAGTGGTGCTAATTGATAACACTCAACATTGTTGCTGCTAGTACTAAGGCTTTTTATTTCTCCGGAGCTCAGGTCAAATACACGCCCAAAAGAATATATTTCAAAGAGGCAAGTCACAGTGACACATTAAAATGAAGAAGACAATTGTAAATTACAATGTACATTGTAGGCTGGAAAAGATATAGAAATTACACTGAAAAATATGCACAAATTTAAACCCACTGCTTACAATTTTCTACAAGTGACTTCCAAAAGACTAACCCATGTCACCGACCTCCTTGTAAGAGCCGTGAAGTACTATTAGTATCTGAGCTATAAGAATAATGATCTTTTAATCATATCAATAGGGTTCACAAACTCGGTGGCCGAATCGCTAAAGCGCAGGCTCCCATGCAGGAGATCGGGAGCTCGGTTCTTGGTCGAGTCAAACCAATGACTTACAGAATGGATACTTGTCACTTCCTGGCTTGGCGCTAAGCATTACTAGAATAAGGCAAGGACTTGTTAGCTCAGTGGCAGGATAGTGTGACTGAGTGGGATATCATGCCATGGTGCTGGCGGCCTGATTTCACAGTGGGACAGCAGTATAAAGTCACCATGAGTGTGCACTGTCACAAGTCAGTACCCATCCTGATATGACCTCAGATGTGCACTCATTTAACCGCAGATCTATCAGCGTGCCCCTGCATCTTAAACCCTTTTCACATAACGCAGAGTTCCTAAGCTGCAATACTTCGCCTGAAGACCAATCACGACCTATGTGTTGTTGGCCTGTCTGGGAGATTAAATAGGGACGCCATAACTCCAATTAGAAGATAATTACATTGTTTCTTCCTGGTCAGACACTCCCACTTTGTTCATGCTTCCATTTCTTAGTTCGGTCCGCTCTCTGTCTTTTAGGTATAAATATAGAAGTAGGTGGAATGGGCCATAAACCATTAATTCTCCTACATGTATTACCACACCAACCGCCCCAGCCCCGCCCCCTCCTCCCCCCAAAAAGAGGACCATTACATTAATAGTGGGATGAATTCACAGCACCCTATTATAAACAACAAGCATATCACACAAAAGAAATGACATCACATGTCACATATAATGGCTGAAAGAGAATGCAGCAGAGACAATTTCTGAGATCTATGGAACTTTGTATCTACAGTCAGCACTCTTTAGTTTAAACCGACCAGTTTAGGAGCTATAAATTAGGTTAGAGGAATCCAAGGAATAGTTAATGGTCCGTAATCATTTCAGACGGTCTTCGCAGTCTACTGGGAACCTTCCCGATGGTTTGAGACTGAACTGGATTGTCTGAGTCCCCTGTGGATTGTGGACTGGATTGTCTGAGCACATTGTGGATTGTGGACTAGATTGTCTGAGCATGTTGTGGATTGTGGATTGGATTGTCTGAGCACATTGTGGATTGTGGACTGGATTGTCTGAGCACATTGTGGATTGTGGACTAGATTGTCTGAGCATGTTGTGGATTGTGGATTGGATTGTCTGAGCACATTGTGGATTGTGGACTGGATTGTCTGAGCATGTTGTGGATTGTGAATTGTGGACTGGATTGTCTGAGGGCATTGTGGATTGTGGACTGAATTGTCTGACCATGTTGTGAATTGTGGACTGGATTGTCTGAGCGCATTGTGAATTGCGGACTGCATTGTCTGAGCGCATTGTGGATTGGATTGTCTGAGTCCCCTGTGGATTATGGACTAGATTTTCTGAGCATGGTGTGGATTGTAGAGTGGATTGTCTGAGCATGGTGTGGATTGTAGACTGGATTGTCTGAGCGCATTGTGGATTGTGAACTGGATTGTCTGAGCAACTTGTGGATCGTGGACTGGATTGTGTGAGAGCATTGTGGATTGTGGACTAAATTGTCTGAGTCCATTGTGGATTGTGGACTGGATTGTCTGAGCACATTGTGGATTTTGGAGCGGATTGTCTGAGCATGTTTTTGATTGTGGACCAGATTGTCTCAGCACGTTGTGGATTGTGGACTAGATTGTCTCAGCATGTTGTGGATTGTGGAGCGGATTGTCTGAACACATTGTGGATTGTAGACTAGATTGTCTGAGCATGTTGTGGATTGTGGATCGGATTGTCTGAGCACATTGTGGATCGTGGACTGAATTGTTTGAGCACATTGTGGATTGTGGACTGGATTGTCTGAGCGCATTGTGGATCGTGGACTGAATTGTCTGAGCACATTGTGCATTGTGGACTGGATTGTCTTAGCGCATTGTGGATTGTGAAGTGGATTGTCTGAGCACATTGTGGATTGTGGACTGAATTATCTGAGCATGGTGTGGATTGTAGACTGGATTGTCTCAGCGCATTGTGGATTGTGGACTGGATTGTTTGAGCAAGCTGTGGATTCTGGACTGGATTCTCTGAGATTGTTGTGGATTGTGGACTGGATTCTCTGAGCGCATTGTGAGCATGTCAATAAATCACATGGCTCCTCACACATTATTCTCTTCTTATATCTTGCTTACTGCAGTGGCTTAGAGGAAATCTCCCAAGAGAGGCAGACATGAACACGATGGTCGAGTAAAGCTAAAATGGATGTCATAAATCCGCATAATTCTGAAGGCGTCCTGTTAGCATCAAATCCTGGATGGGAGTCTACTGATGGAGCCATGTACTACTGGGTGAGGAAACTGTTTCAACATAGTCTCCTGTGTACTTCTATAGTCTATTGTGATGGAGCCATGTACTAGTGGGTGGTGCAACAGTTTCCACATGGTCTCCTGTGTACCTCTATAGTCTACTGTGATGGAACTGTGTACTAGTGGGTGATGCAACAGTTTCAACATGGTCTCATGTGTACCGCTATAGTCTACTGTGATGGATCCATGTACTAGTGGGGGGTGCAACAGTTTCAACATAGTATCCTCTGTACCGCTATAGTCTACTGTGATGGAGCCATGTACTAGTGGGTGGTGGAACAGTTTCAACATTGTCTCCTGTGTACCGCTATAGTCTACTGTGATGGAGCCATGTACTAGTGGGTGGTGCAACAGTTTCAACATAGTCTCCTGTGTACCTCTATAGTCTATTGTGATGGAGCCATGTACTAGTGGGTGGTGCTACAGTTTGAACATGGTCTCCTGTTTACCGCTATAGACTACTGTGATGATTCCATGTACTAGTGGGGGGTGCAACAGTTTCCACATGGTCTCCTGTGTACCTCTATAGTCTACTGTGATGGATCCATGTACCAGTGGGGGATGCAACAGTTTCAACATAGTATCCTGTGTACCTCTATAGTCTACTGTGATGGAGCCATGTACTAGTGGGTGGTGCAACAGTTTCAACATGGTCTCCTGTGTACGTCTATAGTCTACTGTGATGGAGCCATGTACTAGTGGGTGGTGCAACAGTTTCAACATGGTCTCCTGTGTACCTCTATAGTCTACTGTGATGGAGCCATGTACTAGTGGGTGGTGCAACAGTTTCAACATGGTCTCCTGTGTACCTCTATAGTCTACTGTGATGGAACCATGTACTAATGGGGGGTGCAACAGTCTCAACATAGTATCCTGTGTACCGCTATAGTCGACTGTGATGGAGCCATGTACTAGTGGGTGGTGCAACAGTTTCAACATGGTCTCCTGTGTACCTCTATAGTCTACTGTGATGGAACCATGTACTAGTGGGGGGTGCAACAGTTTCAACATAGTATCCTGTGTACCGCTATAGTCGACTGTGATGGAGCCATGTACTATTGGGTGGTGCAACAGTTTCAACATGGTCTCCTGTGTACCTCTATAGTCTACTGTGATGGATCCATGTACTAGTGGGGGGTGCAACAGTTTCAACATAGTATCCTGTGTACCGCTATAGTCGACTGTGATGGAGCCATGTACTAGTGGGTGGTGCAACAGTTTCAACATAGTCTCCTGTGTACCTCTATAGTCTATTGTGATGGAGCCATGTACTAGTGGGTGGTGCTACAGTTTGAACATGGTCTCCTGTGTACCGCTATAGACTACTGTGATGATTCCATGTACTAGTGGGTGGTGCAACAGTTTCAACATTGTCTCCTGTGTACCTCTATAGTCTACTGTGATGGAGCCATGTACTAGTAAGTGGTGCAACAGTTTCAACATTGTCTCCTCTGTACCTCTATAGTCTACTGTGATGGAACGATGTACTAGTGGGTGGTCCAACAGTTTCAACATGGTCTCCTGTGTACCTCAATAGTCTACTGTGATGGAACCATGTACTAGTGGGTGGTGCGACAGTTTCAACATTGTCTCATGTGTACCTATATAATCTATTGTGATGGAGCCATGTACTAGTGGGTGATGCAACTGTTTCAACATTGTCTTCTGTGTTCCTCTATAGTCTACTGTGATGGAGCCATGTACTAGTGGGTGATGCAACAGTTTCAACATTTCTCCCGGGTACATCTATAGTCTACTGTGATGAAGCCATGTATTAGTGGGTGGTGCAACAATTTCAACATTGTCTCCTGTGTACCTCTATAGTCTACTTTGATGGAACCATGTACTAGTGGCTCGTACAACAGTTTCAACATGGTCTCCTGTGTACCTCTATAGTCTACTGATGGAGCCATGTACTAGTAGTTGGTGCAACAGTTTCAACATTGTCTCCTGTGTACTTCCATATGCTACCTATTTGGATGGACCCATCATCCTGCCTTTCTCTACTACTTCCCCATCGATTCTAGTATGTGTATGTCTCTATCTATTTTGGGACAGTTATATAAGCAGTATATCTGAATTGATTGATTGATTGGTGGTTGCTTTATGCCGTGTCAGCAACATAGGCCATATTCACGGTGAGAACTGTTTGCTTTTAATTCAAACCAATCGCTTTTACACATAAAAGCAGACAATCAATTTTGTGCCAATAGACATTCATCAATTTTAAAAATCACAATCATATAATTTCTGGTCAAGGTAAATAGAAATAATAGATGAAAGTATTTTCCATTGATGGAAATTGTTTAATAAGCTTATACGAGGTCATACAAACCAGCTGCCCTCAAAAAGGCGCAACTGTTTTCTTGTTTTACTTTAGTAAAAAGGTCATGCATGCATGCTGTTTGCAGTGTAAAGTTGTTTGCGCAGGGTGCTGAAATCCACACAGTTCAATACAAAAGTGTTTTAATGTCAGTGGGGACTGAGATCCAATACATTCAGGGGGGGGGGGGGGGGGGGGGGGGGGGGGGCTGGGTCACCCTTAAGCAGGAAAATGTGTGTTAGCCATGAGTGGCCAATACAGCATCTTGTTAGAACAACCTGGTCGTATATCTGAATGATCTGAAAGGCTGAATTGGGTTAAAACCATAGGCTTATATACCATACTGATATCAAATGTTCAATTATGATAAAACTATTGGCTATTACAAACTGTAAATGACAGAATTTTGATCACTTATGGCATATATCGAGTACAAACTGTAAATTGTTGAATCTTTAACCACATATGACATATCGATTAGAAACTGTAAATGATGAAATTTTAACCAAATATGGTATATATTGAGTAGAAACTGTAAATGATTGAATTTTAACCATTTACGGTGGATATCGAGTAGAAACTGTGAATTATGGAATTTTAACTACTTATGTCATATATATTCAGTACAAACTGTAAATTGAGGAATTTTAATCACATATGGCGTATATCGAGCACAAACTGTAACCTCATTGAAGTTGCCTGAAAAATAGCGATTAGAAAGAAAGAAAAAAAAATTAATTTCTCTTCATTGCCTATAAGTGAAAAAATTATTAATGGCTTGCATTGTTGTCTTAAATCACCAAGGAAACCATGAAATAAGGGCCTTACTGCAGGGGGGTGCATATATATGCAGGCGGGTATCTGACTGCTTTAATCGAAGCGTATATGATCCAGATGGTGGATCCCAGTGAGGCTGAGCGCTATGGCACAGTTAAATGTCTGTTTTTATAAAGCACCTTTCTTATCACACCCGGGCACCCCTTCAGGGCTACTAAGGATTTGCTTCCACAGAAGCTCTTCTTTTAAACACTCACGTTACACACTTTTCATGCATGCTTTCTCCAGAAGCATATATATGTATTTTGCGCTTTACATGTAGGCAGGTGCATGACACACATGCACCAAACAGCAAAATATATACAGTTAACTGCATGATTATACCCTAAGGCCCTTAATATGGGTAAATGGACTAACATAAAGTAAGGTAAAGGGAGGATTTTGACTATTTGCAATCTACAAGTTACAACCCATAAACTAGAAACAAGAACAGAACAACAATTATTACTAAACCAAAATTCAAGATTTGAATCAAATTGGACCAGTGCTGCACAGCGATGAAAACAAGGGTAAAGACACTTATCCATTATGAGCATGGTAAATAAATTCACCACCAATCAATTTTAAAACCCCACAAAAAAGAACCTTTATAAACAAAACCTTTAATAAAACCACACTATTTGTCTATTGTCACCGGAGCAGTTAGCGCCAACTGTGGTGAGACAACAGTTGGATAGAACAGTGTTTCTTTATAGCTACTCCCCCACCCCGTGGTTAGCATGTTCACTTAGCGCGTGGTGGGTCGTGGGATCGATTCCCATGTCCTAACATAAGTCTTTGACTCTGATTCTAGTCAGGCCAAAATAGTTACTTAATGGCAACTTGTCGCTATCTTGTTGGTGTTTGGCAATGGTATAGCAACACAATATTGTGACTGAGTGGGATGTGTACAAAGACCCTATAACACTAAGACGAGCCTGTACTGTGTAATCAAGAGAACAGCCAGCGCACCAGGTGATGGTTTTGATCATTTTGATAGCATTGGTTGCTGAAGAAACCCTGCTGTCTCTTTGTAGGTGTGTGGTGGCGGTTTAGAGATGTGGTGGGGGTTTAGGTATATGTGTGGTGGGTGTTTAGGTATGTGTGTGTTGGTGGTGTAGGTCTGTGGTGGGTTTACGGATGTGGTGGGGATATATGCATGTGGTGGGGGGTTTAGGTGTGTGTGGTGGAGGTTTAGGGCTATGGTGAAGGTGTAGGTGTGTGGTGGGAGTTTAGGGATGCTAAAGATTGTGAGGTGTCGCTCTGCAAACCCCTACAACTCCACCGCAAACCACCTACACCTCGACCACACACACCCACCACACACACCTACACCCCCACCATACCCACCTACACCCCAACCACACACACCGTCAACCCCCACCACACAGAATGTCTGTATGGTGGCAGGGGTGGGTGGGGTGGAGAGGTGGAGGGCAGGGTGGGGCTAGCGGTGGTGGTGGGAGTTCTATAGGGGTAGCAACACGCAACAAGTGGGGACCTCCCTTCCCCCCCTGTTTACATCAGGCAGGGGAGGGGGTCATGAGGTGTGGTGTGAGAGTGCCGACTTAGGTGGGTGAGGAGGGGGAGAGGGAGTGCGGGGGAGGAAGAGGGAGTGTGAGGGAGGAAGGGGGAGGAGGAGGCGGAGAGGGAGGGGGATTCGAAGAGGGAGGAAGGGGAAGGGAGGTGTGGTGTGAGAGCGCCGAGTGAGTGAGGAGGGGAGAGGGAAAGGAAGGGGAGAGGGAATGTGGGGGGAGAGGAGAGTGTGGGGGAGGAAGAGAGAGGGAGGCAGAGAGGAAGGGCAAGGGGCAAGGGGGAGGGGGAGGGAGGTGTTTGTGAGAGTGCTGGGTAAGGTGGATAAGGAGGGAGATAGGGAAGGGGAAGGGCAGTGAGGCCAGAGAAGGGTGGGGCAGAGGGGGGAGGGAAGGGGGATGGAAGGGGAGTCAGGGAAGGGGAGGGCGGGGGAGGGAGGGGGAAGGGCTGTGAAGCCGGGAGGAGGGAGGGTTGGAGGGACCAGAGGGCAAGGAGAGGGAGGGGGAGAGAGCGGGGGAATGAGGGAGGGCGAGGCAGAGGGAGTTTGGGACCAGGCAGTAGGCGCAACATTCTCCAAATCAAAATGACAGGCGATCTCTCTTTTTAAAACTTTTTAACTCACCCTGTCGCCTTGTAGGCCTATTTGTTTACATGGGAAACCCCAGCCAGCAGCCGGGCTGATCAAACCCACCACAAGATGGCACTGCAAAATTTACATTACCATGGGAGAGATAGGGCGTGCTTTGATGTGTATCGGTGGCATTTTATCACTGCAAGACAGCACTATAAAGCCGCCATGACTGCGCCCTGCCACAAGTCGATACCCATCCTCATATAACCTCAGTTTGGTTGTTTGTTGGAGTTTTACATCCTGGCAACATCTACGGTCATACCAGGACGCAAAACCCCAAATAATCAACTACTGACCACCCCCTTCTCCACCCTGAGTTATTAGCACAAGCAACCCTGACAAATGTTTGTAGGATAGGAGCTCTGTGTAGTCACTTTGCACTAGGAGGCACCACAGGTTTATAACACTAAATAGACTTACTCTGGCTTTGTCCAATCAAAAATAAATATACCCAAGTGATCTATCCCTGACTAGAATTGCAAGTTGTCCAAATGTGTACCTGTTTTCGGTTGTAATAAATCTTGTGGTCAGATTTCATATTTTGGTCAGACTTCATATTTTGGCCAGGCATCCCCTTCCCCCCATTTCCCCTCTCCCCTCCCCCACACCCCACACACTGACTCCCCACCAGCACCATCCAGCAATCCTTTTAGACTGCCAGGTCTGGTCGTAACTCGTTGTTAGGGAACCGTGATGGGGTTCACTAACAAACCACCAACTATCATGAATAACTAACTCGTTGGACCATAAGCTCGGCGAGCCTACAGTGTGCTCAAGTCCGACATCTTACTTTTGGCAATAATGGCTAGAGATTTGTTTGCCAAACACACCAGCTCCTTTGGGCCCTTCAGCGGATAGGGACTATGACGAACATCGAACATCGAATATCGAGCAATTGTGTGAGTTTTCACACTGCATTTTCCACACCACTATGAGTCTTCACACTGTATTGTTCACGTCACTAGGACTGCATTCTCCACACCACTAAGAGTCTTCACACTGCATTTTCCACACCTACATCACTATGACTGAGTCTTCACACTGCATTCCCCACATCGCTATATGTCTTCACACTGAATTCCCCACATCACTATGACTGAGTCTTCACACTGCATTCCCCACATCGGTATACGTCTTCACACTGAATTCCCCACATCACAATGGGTCCTCACAATGTATGAGTAGCCACGCGCATATCTCTTAACTGGGCATCTTCACCAGGAATGAGGCTTGGAGCTCAGAAATACCGATAGCTTCACCACAACAATCCGGTGACAATGTTCACCACAATGTTGAGTAGAGAGAACAATTAGATTGTGCGTAAAAGAATGCGGGAATTGAAATAGCATGTGGACACCCGGCCCCCAACACCACCAAGATCGACACAAAGAATGAAGAGAATATTGTTTCTATTAGATGGATAACAAGAAAACAAATCGATCACCTCTTGTCAGAAAAACGATGGCCTCCTGACTCTGCGCTAGCTGACAATAAGCAATCTGAATGTCAAAGACTATCCACACAGATGTAGATCTACAGTGAAGGTCAGCTGTGTTGCTGAAGGTCAGATGACCCATGTGGGCTGGGTTCATGCAACTCATCTACAACGGAGAACCACTTGGGGGTCTCAGCTGTTATGTTCCTGCCTTTTTTTCTTTTGCATCCTTGGCATTTTAAGTTGCATAATCCGATGGTTTATAGTTGCTAACATTTAAATCAGTCATCGTTACAATCTACTTTATTTTCGTTTAGAGTAACTTTAATACACACAGTTTTAAATGGCTACCGTTGAGAAGATATTTGAAGTGAAAATGTGTAAAATAAATGTTGTTGTGCACACTGCAAGGCGTGTATGACTTGTAGTATTGACAGTTCAATTGAATTGACTTTATATTCCTTCTATGCAGCGATATATGTTTTAGTAAGCGCGCCAGTATAGAAGTTGGATACGTTGGATCAAATGTAAGCAGGCGCTTTGGTTTCAAAACTTATGGTTTCATTGGATTATGTATCTTTAATAATAAACACCTTACACAAATATAGACGGGTAGATATAAGATAATCTTTCTGGCTCCACAAGTAATAGTTCCCCGACATGTCTTTATAAAATAACAAATCAAATATTGACAGCGAATGAGCGGTGACGGGATGGCCGAATGAGTTAGAGCATCCGTAGATCGTGGGTTCGAATCCTAGTCGAGTCACACCAATGACGTAAAAATTGATACTTGTCGCTTCCTAGCCAGACACTCGGCATTACTAGGATAGGGCAAGGAGCAGTGGAATGAGGAAGACCAGTTGTCTGCGACTGACATTTCCCCAGTTTAAACAACTCATCATCATCATCATGCTGTCGGTCGCAATGCGACAAAGACTGCTTTTATTTCTTAACCACCGCTGTTCCGTGCAACTAATGTACCAAAAATAACAAAATTGTCAAGTCCGAGCAACCCATATTTGCATACTTCAACTACAAACTAACATGTGCTCAGGTTGCTGGAGCAGTACTCGGCAAGATTATACTACATCGTATGGCTTAACATGCTACAGAAACAGTTAGTTAGCCCAGTCTAAGTAATACATGCAGAAAAACTGAGTGACATGAACTCAAATGACCTGTCATGCATTTGGTTAATTCTTAAATGTATTTATTCCCAAGTAAAACAGTCAAATGCATCATCACCACGCCTACCCTTAACCAGACGAGATGTCTCGCCTCCCATGGGCAGGTTATGGGTTTCACCCTGAGCTGAGTCAAACCAATGACTTTAAAAATGGATACTTATCACTACCTAGCATGGTGCATGGTGTAAATGTAATACTAGAATAGGGCAAGGTGCAGTGGAATGGGGAAGACCAATCGTCCGCGATTGAAATTTCCCAGCTTAATGAACGAATGTCACAACCAAAATCACAATAGCCAGTGGTCACATCTGATCAATCATGATGGTGGAAGCCCGAGACCATTGAGTAGAATTTGAAATGTTTTAACCTGGTCATACACAACCAAGCTTCAATGTGTCAACTTAATAGTGTGGACCGCCAACTTCAGGGTACCTCCTCCCCTCTACCAATTTCATGAGTTGATTTTGAGGAAATCTTTTTCTGAGTACCCGATACACTCATACAATATTATCTAAGCTGGAACTTAAACTAATTTTTAATTAACTTATTTAATAAGGGAGTCTATAAATGTCAATAGTTATCACAACTCTAAAAATGTTAGGATTAGGTTTGATCTCTCCCCTCCCACCAACCACCCCAGAGTTTCTGCCAGAAAATAATTTGAGGGTACGCAGAATGAGGTTCGGTGGGAGAGGGGGGGGGGGGTCTGAAGGTGTTGTTGTCTCTGGCTCCTTGAAGAACCATTTAAAAAAAAAAATGATCCCAACAATTTGAGGGTACAAAGGCGTACCCTCAAAAAATGTAAGGGCATGGAATTTCACCCATTGTACCCTCTGCCGAAAAACCTGTCACCCCCCCCCCCCCCCCCGCCACCTCCGATCCCTGATTCTAGCATAAACCAGATCAAATGTGACCCGGTGTTGCAGTTTCCGCAGTACGCCAGTTTGCGAGGGACACATCGCTTCTGCGCATGCGTCAAAATTGAACAGCATCGTCACTAACCTTATAAATTTCATATAATGTTTTTGGTAAAGACGTTTTCTATATGTGTACCAAGCGACTTGTTTCCAGGTGGTGTGGTTTTAGAGATATTTCACTTTTTCTGTATTTTCTGTATGAAGATTGCTCATGACCATTGACAATGCCTTGAGTTTGAAGGTATGCACAGTGCAAAACATTAGTTTTATTCAAAATTAATAGAAATCAAGAACCCTAAATTTATAAATTTAATATAATCTGTTTGTTGAATATGTTTTCTGTATGTGTGCCAAGCAGTTTGTTTCTAGGTCGTGTAATTTGAGAGATATTTGACTTTTTCTGTTTGAAGATTTGCTCACAGCCATTTACAATGCATTTGAATGTATGTGTCCCTCGCAAACTGGCGTACCGCGGAAACTGCAACAATCGGAAAATGGCGACTACCCTGTTCTGAGCATTGCTCGGATTGTGAAGAACATGGATATAAATTTATCGACGGTCTCCAACCAATTCAAAATAAATATCGCTATTTTTAAATTAAAAGAGGCAATCAAAATACAGACTAAGTGGAAATCAAGTACAGATAATAACTGAAGACCTGTACTTCTCCCTCCCCACGTCGGGACTGGGCTGCGTGTGACGCCGAGCGGTAAGGGGATTATCGGGAAATGAGGGGCACGTACACTGACGTCGGACCGGGCCTGGGAGGGGAGGGGAGGGGAGGGGAGGGGAGGGGGAGGGAGGGGAGGGGAGGGGAGGGGAGGGAGGGGGGGAGGGGAGGGGAGGGGAGGGGGAGAGGGGAGGGGAGGAGGGGACGGGAGGGGGAGGGGAGGGAGGGGAGGGGAGGGGAGGGGAGGGGAGGGGAGGGGGACGGAGGGGACGGGGGGACGGGAGGGGACGGGAGGGGAGGGGAGGGGAGGGGAGGGGACGGGAGGGGACGGGAGGGGACGGGAGGGGAGGGGACGGGAGGGGACGGGAGGGGACGGGAGGGGACGGGAGGGGACGGGAGGGGACGGGAGGGGACGGGAGGGGACGGGAGGGCCGTGCCGGCTCACGACTATCGGGGTAGCCACGCCCGGCCCACTGACCTGGACAACTTTATACGTACATATATACCGGCCGAGCAGCAAGCTCTACTGAACACTTCGCGAAAACGACCCACTCACCCGGCCGTAAACTAGGATGGTGGGGGCCGGGCCGGGCCGATCCTAGCCCAGCCCAGCCCAGCGAGACGACGGAGCGGGGTCGGGGTTGGTGAGGCGGAAGGGAGGGGGGGAAGGGAGGGGGGGGAGGAGGGTGAAGGGGAGGGGGGGGAGGAGGGGTAAGTGGAGGGGAAGAGGAAGGGGGAGCAGGAGGAGGGGGAGGGAAGGAAGGAAGGGAGAGGGGGAATACACATACATGCGCAATGATTCATAAAGTGGTATTTTACCTAATGTAATATATATAAGTTTACTCGGACAATTTCACTGTCATCCACATTAGAACCCTACAAAATGTTGTCACCGGGAGGCATTTGGTTATAGATTGTGACTTTATAGTGCTGCCCCACTGGGAGATCGGGCCAAGTATCAATTTTGTAAGTCATTGGTTTGACTCAGCCGGGAATCGAACCCCCGACCTTCCGCATCCGGAGCCTGTGCTCTACCGATTCGGCCACAACGTCCGGTAGTATAATGTAGAGATTGAAGGATGAGGCTGGAAGGGAGACATTTCCCACCTTCCGATATGTAGGCTGTAGCTGTGACGCGCGTGCTGGGAGGCCGGGGGGAGGGGGGTGTGTGTGTGTAGTCTACAGGGGGTCTACCAATCAGGACCATATCTCTAAGGAATCTATGAATGTAACGTGTTGCCATCATCCCACCACTGAGGAAAAATGCTCACACGCTCAACACATTGACACGCTTCTTACAAACATTCTTTCTTGCTTTTTTCTTCTTTTTATTTGGTTTAATTCAGTTATGTGCATCCTGATATTATCCCTTGGGACTATTTTCCTCATATGCTATTGCTACCCCCCCCCCCCCCGACCCCCCGACCCCCATCTGGCTATCGCAGGTTGTCGTGAAATTGTAAATTATGTTTGTGAATGTGTCCACCTATATCTTGTAGCATGACGGTGATTTGCTTCATTATAATTGGACTAAATTGTATCCCATATAACCATGTGTTTATACATACGAATATATACATATATGCATATACATATATATATATAGCTATATATACACAATTATATTAGTACAAATGGGTTATCCATTGCAATATATGTATACATACATACACACATGCATACATACAGACATACATACATACATACATACATACATACATACATACATACACATACACCTGTTGGACAACGGATGACCCATTTGTGTATGTGTATATATGACAAAGGGTGACCCATTTGTACTGATGGAATTATTTCCTCTGTGACAACAACAACCTTTTTAAATGTGCTCCAATGCGCTCCCTGGAGAAGCAAGATGGCGTCCCGACCAGACGTGTCGTGTCGTAACATCGTTATCGGGTATATCGCGAGAATCAATGACCTAAATAGTGCTACAACCACCAAAGTGTGCGGATACACACATAAGATCTCACATATACAGAGGATATGTATCCTGTGATGTAAAACAAAATATAAGGAGGAATAAAGGAAAAAACTGGAACTCCAGGAGCTCCAAATAGCATACAACACTCCATCAAAATTGAGTGTGCCTGGTACGTGAAAAGCTGAAGAGCAAAAAATATGGGGAAAACAGCACCCCCAAAAAAACGAAACCAAAACAACCACCGAGACAAAAATTACTACTGAAACCACCCCAAAAAAGAAACCAGAACCTGAGAACAAAAAACTCAGTGTCGTGATACATGGAGTCCCTGAAAAAGAGGATGAAAAAATAGAATCCACAGTCACTGACATACTAAGCGAAGCCAACTGTAAGTTTGGCTGGACTGTAGTAACAAAAGCCTACAGTCTAGGGGGGAAAAAAAACAAGCAAAAAAAAGAGCAAAAACACAAGGAACAGATGAACTGGAAAATAAACAGGAAATAGGTGACAAAAATAATGAGGAGACTGCAGATCCAGTCAAATTGGACAGCAACAAATCCACGGGCAGACCCAGAAGTATAAGAATACAACAAAGGAAGCACACAAAAAGGAGCTCTTCCAAAAAAGGAAAACACAACAGACAAAAAAAAAACTATGAAAAGGTAACTATCAGGCCTGTCAGGACAGGAAACGAAATGCTGAGCAAAAAAACGGTGCAGCAAATGTACACACTCACACAGGAAATAAAAATCGAAAAAATGCAATCGATCAAAATGAAGGGCTGCAACATAGAGATAAATGGGAAAACCTACAAACCCAAGAATTCAAATAACATAGAATTAAAAGAAATATGCCCTGAAAAAGCAGCTACCGGAGAGAATGAATGGGGAGTGTCCTTCCAGGGACACAACTCTCCGTTCAGTAACCTCTACAAGTGTTCTTAAACAATGCAAACAAAGGGGAAATTGTCAAGTAAGGATACAAAAATAAAATGGGAGAAATCCTCCAAAAAATCAAGGAAAGCCTAAAAATGATGCAAAAAATACTCCAGCCACACCGGGAATAGTGAATACTAGGCAAGTGGATACCAAGATGGTGCAGCATCGGGAAGAACTGGAACTACAAACCTTGAGTATCAAACACTAAATTTGTCTATCTTCCATAAAATAACCCACTACTAACCTAAAAATAATGCTACGTTATTCCATGTAACTAACACAATAGCAACACATGTACTTCTCCTCCCTTTACACAGGTTATGTAAATGCTATTATTATCTCAAAGGGATCGCAAGTGTCCATGCACTGGTACATCCACCTCAGCAACCTAATAACACATAAACAAACAAAATAAATATAAAACAAAATAAAACTAAACTCGCATAATCCGACATCCACTGCATTATCCATGGTTGAGGAAATTGAGTGCAGACAAGGCAAGAAGCACACACTTCGCCCACTTAAACTACTAGAGTGCATACAATAAACGAGACCTGGTAAAACTATGCCTAAAACATGAAGACATTGATGTACTAACAATGTCAGAAACCTGGTACACTGACAAACAACGCAACAATATCCTGAACATAGATGGGTAGATGCTTGTATGTAATGACAGAAAAACATTAAATGAAACACAACAAACAAAGAAAGGTGGGTGTGTAGCTATATACTGCAAACTCACCAAAAACTTAGATGCTGAAACTCTAGAAACAGCAAATATTTCAGAACAACACATAGAACTTGTATGGTGCTTAATAAAAAATGATAAGCAAGTAAACACAGCCATAGTAAGTCTGTACAGACCACCAACAGGAAACATAGACAGCTTCCTTGAGGCCCTTGAAAAAAGTGTTAGCACAGTACAAAAATGAACAACTGCCGAAATTTTCATTCTGGGTGATCTTAATATAAACTAAAACTCAAATGAAAAACACAAACTAATGCTGCAGACCACTATCAAAATCATAGGCTCTCAACAGATAGTCACAGCAAACACCAGACTCAATGAAAATAGCTAGACAATTGACATAATACTAACAAACTCCAACCATGTAACAAAATGGGGCACCAGAACCTGAGGTATTAGTGACCACAAGCTAATATACATAACCAGAAGGGAAAAAAATCAATATGAATACAAGATGGGTAGATCACTGGTAAACTACTCAAAAGAATCACTAGAAAACCACCTAGAGAGTCAAAAAAACTAAATAAATAGTAACAAAAATGATATTAACATTTTCTGGAACAATATCATTACGGAAATAACAACCTCACTAAACCAAATGTGCCCAATATAAAAAACTAAAACTAAACAAAAAACAAGATCCATGGTTGAACAATGAGCTAATAACCCAGGTAGAAATCAAAAGAAAACTAGGGAACCTGGTAAAAAGCACGAAAACCCCAGCAGATACACTAGCCTACAACACAGCTAGGAATAAGTCCCAGAAAGCTGTTAGAACAGCAAACAAAAGACCATAATAACCCAAGATTATCAATGGGGTAGTAACACAAACAAATTCTGGAAAAATGTAAATCTACTATTCCCCAACAATAAATCTAAAGACTGCATAGCACTCACAAATGAGAAAGGTAGCACACTAACAAACCTAGTGGCAGCAGACAAACTAAATGACCACTTTGCCTCAGTGGGACAAAAACTATCAACCAAATTCATACGGGATTGGGAAAAACAAGTCAGAATAAATACAAGATGAAATCCCCACCTGCAAAACTAATACAAAAGAATTACAACAACTAATACAGAGCATAGACATAAATAAACCAAGTGGTATAGAAAACATCCCAACTAAAGTATTAAAACATGCTCTACAAGCCATCCCAGACACCATAAAAGACTTATTTAATGCCTCTTTCGAACAAGGTAAATTTGTCGAAGCCTGGAAGATGGCCACTATCACCCCCATCCATAAAGGTGGAGATAAACAAAGCATGGGCAACTACAGACCCATATCAATCCTACAGGCCCCAGGTAAATTCATTGAAAAAATACCACACAGGCACATAAATGAACACCTGGACAAAAATAATATACTAAACTAGAGACAAGGGGGCTTCAGAAAACTCCACTCCACATCAAAAACCATAGCCCTACTCACCAGTGACTTACTGGCCTCAATGAACAAAAAATGATATCAGGGGCAACATTCATAGACTTCAGCAAGGCTTTTGACACAGAAGACCACAAGATACTACTCCAAAAACTCAACCAAATAGGCATAAAATCAGACACAAACAACTGGATTGAATGCTACCTGAGAAATAGGGAATGAAAAACCAAAGTAGAAAATAGCGTATCAGAATTCAAACCAATTACATGTGGAGTCCCACAAGGGCAGTCCTAGGACCACTACTCTTCATAATATACATAAATGACCTAGAGAAGTGGCTAGACACTGAATGCCTCCAGCTATATGCAGATGATACTGTCATATATGCTGAGGGCAACATTGTGGAAGAGGTAACAAATAAACTAAATAAATTACTACAGAAACTGGATGACTGGTGCAAATCTAATGAAATAACCATAAATGCCCGCAAATTGAAAACAGTCCTCTTCTCACATAGACCACTACCGGAAAGTAACGCCAAGTACAAACTAAGAAACCAGGTGCTGGAAAAAGTAAAGCACCACAGATACTTAGGCCTAGAGCTGGACAGCCAACTAAACTACAACCTATGTGTGACAAAAATCATACAAAACATAAATGACAAACTCTGGTTATTTGCCAAATTAAGAAAATTCATGACACAAGGAAAATCAAAGGTCTTCAAAGGAATGGTACTCCCATACTTTGACTATGGAGACACAATATACATGGGAGCATAGCAAGAACTGCTCAACAAGCTGCAAATCCTACAAAATAAATATTCAAAATATGTCTCAGGGTGGACAGAATGAACCCCACCTATAACCTGCACATGCAAACCAAAGCAAAATTGCTTTTTACAAAAATAGAAGACTAGTACACCTAAAAAAACTCGCATTTGGGTACAGTCGCAATAGGAAATACGAAAAGCAACCGACCAGAGATACACAAATAAACAATGCACCACTAATAAAACAAACAAGAAGCCGCATAGCGGCCCATGAAAGGAGCACATTAGAAAAGGCTACTAAGGCTTGGAATGCCCAATCAGTAAAAGAAAGACAGATTCCTGATCTAAAGACATACACAAAATATTTATGTAAAAAAAGGGAGGACGCTGATGACACCCTAGGGCCAGAACCCCAGATGGGCATGTGATAGGTCATGGCCCACAAATTGGGCTGCTCCAAGGGAGAAACCCGGACAACCCTAAGTAGATAACAAACAACCACAAACCATCAACAACAGAGACTCCCGATCTGAAAACATACAAAAATATATATGTAAAAAAAGGGAGACCTTGAAAACACCCTGGGGCAAAACGCCAGAAGAACATGTGATAGGTCACGGCCCACAAACTGGGCTGACCCAAGGGGGTAATTGGACCACCCTCAGTAGATAACAAACAGCTACAAACTATGTATTAGCTTATAAATGTAGAGTAGGCTACTTCATAAGTAGTAGTAAAACAAAAAACAAAAACAAAAAACTAATATAATGGGGGACCTCCGACTTTTTAGTTCAAATTCCTGCCGTTCGCGTCTCCACTGAACGAGTGGGCCTATTCGGCACACTGTCACACTGCAAACCCAATGGCTATGAGCAATCTTCATACAGAAGAAGTCAAATATCTCTAAAACCACATGACCTAGACATAAACCACTTGGTATACATATAGAAAACATACAACGAATACATTATATTAAATTTCTAAGGTTAGGGTTCTGTATTTCTATTAATTTTGAATAAAGTAAACGTTTTGCACTGGGCGTACCGCCAAACTCAGTGCATTGTCAATGGCCGTGAGCAATCTTCATACAGAAGAAGTCAAATATCTCTAAAACCACAAGACCTAGAGACAAACCGCTTGGTATACATATAGAAAACATACAACGAATAGATTATATTAAATTTCTAAGGTTAGGGTTCTGTATTTCTATTAATTTTGAATAAAATATACGTATTGCACTGCGCGTACCGGCAAACTCAAAGCATTGTTGTTGTTGTTTTGGGGAGTTTTCAGTCGCATTGGTGCGCTGAAGGCTGCAAATCTGCAGCACTGAATGGGCACCGCTGAAAGCAGTCCCATGTGGTCGGGAGTTGGGTTCCGGTGTGTAGTGATCAGAGGAATTGAGGGGCAGGGGGGAGGGGGCGGAGGAAGAACAAGGCAGCCTAAGAGTCCAACCACAGTCTCAAAGCATTGTCAATGACCGTGTAGGCCCACTACTACCGATGCGCCACCAAGTGTCGGAAAATGAACTACGCCACATGTCCCCCATTGTGCCCACTACAAGGGTGATCAGAAAATAAAAACAATATACCTATCAGAAAGCCTGATACTAAATAATCACCATGTACCTGCTACTGTGTGAGAAACAAAAACATCTTATCACCTCCTACTGTGTAATAAGACTAAACCACTATTACAGCTGGCCAGCATTGAAAACAAGCCCGAGCACTCGAGCTTACATGCTATGGACAGTATAAACACAGCATACATTTAATTTTTTTTAATGTATGTGGATTAATTGAAGGAAAATAAACATGTCCACCCTGACACTAGCCGCCGGGTCGCCGTCCGACTCGGTGCCTTATACGCGTCTGCGTAACGGCCCTGATGCAGCCAACCGTGGACACGTAGTCCCCCGCGGCTCAAACGTATTACTGCGTCAGGCTGGGCCGGCCTCGGCGCGACCCGCCCCGTTTCTATCATTCACGGATGAGCTGGGGCGGCAGAAAGTAGTGCCGAATAAAGCACTTCCGTAATACGAGTGGAGGTGGATGGTCAAGTTGTGCATGTTTGTCGTGCGTATGTGTGTGTGCGTGTGTCTGCGGACTTGGGCGGGGAGGTTTAGGAGACAGGGTGGTCAGTAGATGGAGTGGAGGGGAGGAGAGGGGAGGGGGGGGGGGGTAAGGGGGGGGAGGAGGAGGGGAGAGGAAGGAATGAGGTTGGGAGGGGAGGGAATGAGGATGGGCTGGGAGGGAGGAACAGGGTAAGGGAAAGGGATGGGAGGGGGAGGGGAGTGAAGGGGGAATGGATTGGGAGGGGAAGTGAGGGGGAAGGGACTGTGAGGGGAAGGGAGGGAGGGGGGAGGGACGGGGAGGGGAAGGGCGGGGGAAGGGATGGGGAAGGGATGGGGAAGGGATGGGGAAGGGAAGGGTCAGGGGAGCGGAGGGATGGGAGGAGTGGCGGATGTGGGGGGGTGGTCATAAGTTCAGAGACCGCGGATTAAGGGCTTGTTCGCTCGTTTGTTTGTTGGTGGGTTTTACGTCCTAGCAACACGTTAGGTCATGTTAGAATACGACCCCGACCTGTGACAATGAACACTCATGGTGACGTTTAATAGTCCTGCCCCATTGGGAGACTGAGCTGACCGCACATTGCGCCATGACCCGATATCCCATTCAGTCACATTGTTCTGATACAGGGTAACCCAGTCTCTACCATATCCTAGTATAATGCTGTATGCCTGACGAGGTGGCAACAGGTATCAATTCTGTATCTCATTGATCTGAATCGGTCAGGGTTTGAACTCATGATGTCCCGCATGGGAAGCCAGCCAGCGTTCCTACCTACTCGGCCGTCCCGTCCGGTGAGTGGTGTATGGCAGGCGGTGGTAAGGGGTGAGGGGTGAGGGGTGAGGAGTGAGGAGTGAGGGTGAGGGGTGAGCAGCGAGGGGTGAGCAGTGAGGGGTGAGCAGTGAGGAGTGAGCGGTGAGCAGTGAGGAGTGAGCGGTGAGGGTGAGGGGTGAGCAGTGAGGGGTAAGGGGTGAGGGTGAAGGGGTGAGCATTGAGGGGTGAGCAGTGAGGGGGTGAGCGTGAGCAGTGAGGGGTGAGGGGTGAAGGTGAGGGGTGAGCGGTGAGGGGTGAGGGGTGAGCAGTGAGGGGCGAGGGGGAGCAGGTGAGGGGTGAGCAGTGAGGGGTGAGGGGAGGGGTGAGAGTGAGGGGTGAGGGGTGAGCAGTGAGGGGTGAGCAGTGAGGGTGAGGGGTGAGCAGTGAGGGTGAGGGGTGAGCAGTGAGGGGTGAGCAGTGAAGGGTGAGCGGTGAGGGTGAGGGGTGAGGGGTGAGCGGTGAGGGGTGAGGGGTGAGGGGTGAGAGGTGAGGGGGTCAGTGGTGATGAGGCATTCGGCGTTGCTTCCTTTCCTCACAGTTATTGCCATTGTCATTGCCCCTGCTATTGTTTGCATCCCGTTAGGAACTGGAGAACGCAAACTTCCCAGCATCCCTTGAGGCACACTGCGACGGTATCTCAACTGCCGTACAAACAGTCCCATCTGGCCACCAGCTCTCTGGATAGGATCAATTGATCGATCGATCGATTGATAACGCACCACATTGTTAATGCGACTATTTCAACACGGACTTAGAAGTTCAGACTTATACGTTACAGCCAAAATCAATTTCAGTGAAAAAAATTAATATAAAAATACACGACTAAAAAGTAAGCGTGACCTGTCTAAATACATTATTGGAATTCTCCTAGCAGACGACAAATGCCCGTGTCACAAATACATTAATTGATGCTTTAAACAGGCGGGACTGGTGGCTGAGCATACAGGAGGAAACGAACCTACGCACCCAGCAGCACCCCTATTGAACAGTATCGACGGAATGTCCCACTGAGATTTATACTAAACGCCACTGTAGGTAACGGGCAGGTTGGAGAGCGGATCGTCGCACTAACAAACCAACAGCGACAACCCGCCAACAAGCACTTAGACTTGCACAATCACATGCTTTTGAGTTTCTGTCACATTTTAAATAGTAAAGCTTGTTTTATTTAACGACGCTTTAAGAGCACATTGATTTTTATCATCGGCTATTGGAGGCCAAACATTTTAAATAGATGCACACATTAGGTTGATCATTATAACATACCTCACTTAATTTTGAAATATATGTATATATAATATACTTTAGTTCATTTTGAAATATATATATATAAATGTATAAATTACTTTAATTTATTTTGAAATACAATTTATTTTAGAGGTTAGATTTTGGAGATATTTCAAGTGACAACATTGACAAAATAGTGCAGGAAATAATAGGCTACAGCAGTGACAGATTCTTGACTTAGTATTGTTCCTTCTATGAAGCAATAGATGGTTGGTTGGTTGTTGGAGTGTTACGTCCTGGCAACATCTAAGGTCATATCAGGACGGGGTGAAGCAATAGATGTTTAATGAATGCACATATATCTAGTTTGGATAGGTAGGATACAATCTAGGTAATTTGTTTTGGTTTGTCAAATTTGATACTTTCAGCAGAGTATCAAAAT
Organism: Branchipolynoe longqiensis; assembly: GCA_030323885.1. Taxonomy (NCBI): domain Eukaryota; kingdom Metazoa; phylum Annelida; class Polychaeta; order Phyllodocida; family Polynoidae; genus Branchipolynoe; species Branchipolynoe longqiensis. Next base: position 87,079,751 of record CM059190.1, on the reverse strand, counting down.
GTCATCAAAATTCTTCCTTTTCCAAATTAACTTGCACATATATACATTTCACAGAGCGCGCATAGGTGTACACAGTTATTGGAACTCCCACTTTTTTTTAAATAAAAAAAAAGAAGAAAAAAAGATTAAATTAAAAATATATATATCAAAAGGAATTCTTTTTTTTTTAGTAGAAATGTCACCCCCTCACAAAAACAACCCGACTCATAACCCCAAAACACATGTGTTTAGGATCCGAACCTAAGCTTTCTCGTCTCGTTTTGTAAACCACATTCAAACCAAAGCATACTTAGCCCTGTGCTTAAGACATTTTAGAATTGAGATAATTGCTCTTGAGTAAATTTCTAAAGTCTTGCCTCGCTGCAAACAAACTGTCGACTAAGTGTTAGTAACCGGCATGCTGAGGGCTGCTTGGAAGATGGAGGGGGAGGGCGGTCAATGGAAGAGCCATTAGGACCTATGGCCGGAATAGACCGGTCACCTATTCCGGCCACTGGCCACTTGTTGGTGGTGCCGGGGGCCGGGGGCTGGGAGTGCCAGTGGTCTGATTGTGTGTTGGAAGGCTGATGTATGGGTGCACTGGTGTGGGGGCCTAGCATTGCGAGGGTTTCAGTGGGTACAGGGTGGTTGGGGTGTGAGTGGAGGAGTGGGTGTGGATGTAGGTGTAGAAGTGGGTGTGGCAGGTTGATGAGATACGATGGTGGAACTGTGTGATGGTATAGTTCCGAGTGATGGCATATTGGTATCATGGAAGATGAATATTTGTATGGGATTTGTGAATATGTGATGGTCTATGTGATCGGATGTAAAAAAGGAAAGCTTTTTTTTTTTAACGACGCCTCCAGAGCGTATTGATTTTCTTTATTGTGATGGAACGTGTGAATATCTAATGGTCTATGCGAATATGTGATGGGATATGTGGAGGGGTAATGGTATATGTGGATATGCAATGGTAGATGTGGATATGTAATGGTATATGTGGATATGTAATGGGATATGTGGATATGTAATGGTATATGTGGATATGTAATGGTATATATGTGAATATGCGATGGAATAAATGAATATTAAATGATATATATACGAATATCGAATGATATATTTGGATATGTGATAGCATAGTGGATATGTGATGGAATATATGTGAATGTTTAATAGAATATATGAGATATGTGAATACTAGATGTCACGTGTGAATATGGTATATGTAATGGTATACTTAAATATTTAATGGAATGTGTAATATTATATATTTATATGTGAATATGAAACGATATACGTGAATGTATAATATTAGGTACATGTGAAAATGTGATGGCATATGCAAATAGTTAATTATGTATGTGAATATTTAATAGGATATGGGAATATTTAATTGTATATGTGAATATTTAATGGTATTCGAAATTATATATTTGAATATCTAATTATCCTGGCACTGAACCAAACAGTCTATATCTTTGTAATGTCAACTGCCAGGTAAGGCAGTGACAAATACCAATTATGTATATACAGCTCTGGTTTGATTAAAACATACATTGTTCTTACGAAATGAGAAGCAGACACTTTAAACACCACGCCACTCCAGCCCTATATGTAGGACCAATCTGTGACGATCCGCACCCCTTGCCGCTTTATAGTTTTTCCCCACTAATATACCATGCCATCAATACCATGATCCAACATTCCACTTATCCTGACAGTGGACCGACCAGTTTTTTGCACTAATAATAGTAATAGCACCAAGCCAGATCGTCACATCATCAATTATTCGCTTTGACTTGGATGGTGATCGAAGCCCAGGGAGATCAATTCCACACGGGGATCAATTCGACGACGGCCCACATGGAAGGCAGACGCTCTAACCACCTGGCATTTCGTCTCCATTGTAGGGATGACATAGCGTTGTGCATGGTGTATCAGGGTTCATACAGCTATTCAGCAACCAAATTTAAAGCCTTTTAATGGCCTTTTTCAGGAAAGAAATTCATTTTTCAAGGCCGACAACAATATGAGATTATCATGATTACATACAAGTCAACTCTTCATGATCTTACTTCACCAGATTTCTGTATGCTATTTTTATCAAGCAAAAGAAGCAACTAGGGAATTGACATCTTTACTATACTTAACAATTACCCTAGCCTAGATTAGTTAATAAGCCACACACGTAGCCATTCAAAACACTGTTGTCAATCAAATTTGCTCTGTCCTCCCCCAAAATAAAAAAACAAATTCAAGGGTTTTTTGTGGCAATTTGGACAATTTTGAAGGCCTTTTCACAGTATTTTCTAATTTAAAACCTTTTCAAGAGACACCTTCAAATTCAAGGCCTTTTGAAAATTGTGCGAGCCCTATGTAGGTGTGAATTTTAAATGGTACATGCATGAACTTAAAAGTGCCCAAAATATACAGTATGAGGCAGTTAAGTGAGTAAACCCTACAGCTGTAAGATCCCCAATGGAATCCAGTGATTCCCCCATTCATGTACTCATTTATTTATTTAATATTGGGACAACATCAAACAATTCTATCAACACTGCATCGATACGTGGCATATCATGGTAATCTCAAGCACTTTAAAACCCACACCTCAACCTCAAACCAGATATCACATTCAAACCCAGCTCAACAACTAACAGAACCCCCTCAAACATCACAGCTAATGAATATAGTTAATGTCACAATATTGTCTACAATTATTTCCAATTCATCACTATGCATCCAGATGTAAAATATTCCGATAATGATGCATTGGTGGGGGAATGCAAATGTTCTATTTGTGAAACAGGTATATAGGGCCAGGTGCATAAATGTGTTCATGTAGTTGCGGGTGGTACTTGAGTCATTGGTAAATAGACATTGTGGTGCTAGTAAGATAGTGTGTAAGGGGCGCTCAGAGCTCTACCCACTACCCCCTCCCCCCTCTGCTAGTCATGGATCACCACACACTCAGCTCAGGGCAGGTGGTGGCCAAGGGGGCCACAGTGCTTGGTGGTGGTGGGCAGATCACTGTAACCATGGAGACCGGAAATGTGTGTTTCTCATTGGTAGAGCTGGAAATGCTTGTTTCTCATTAGTAGAGCTGGAAAGGCTTGATTCTCATTGGGAGAATGTGGTCAGGTGATATACTATACTAGATCCATGTACCATATAAATAATAAACCTGAGGGCTTGGCTCTATCTCTTCTTTCACTCTTTATACTCTTCTTTTCTCTTTTTGCCTGCATTGATTTCACTATAGCCTGCCTACAAAACCACAGATTCGAGCCGTGGATTTTACATATTGGCGACCACGACGAGTGGTAAATTGACGGTGGAGTCACATTTACACAGATATATAATCACCCAGATATATAATCATCTTTTCAACACATATGAATACTTGCTATTTCAAGTGGCAAACTCAATAATGTAAAAGTTGCACTGTTGCATTGCTGGAAGATCAGTGCCTTAACACTGACCCCCCCCCCCCCCCCCAAAAGTCGTCGACTGAAGAAACTTACTTCTACTAAAATAAAACGAAGAAACAAAAGCGACAACAAAACCAAAATACAAAAATGGGCCCACGACGGAATAGCCTTTTATATAAGCTAGACTTATCGTCTCAAATACATCTGTTTTAAATAAACTAGACTATACTAAATTAAACCATCGTGAATGACACCTTGTACAGCAAAATAAATACCACCCCAACAATCCTTGCCCCCTCCCAATCCCATTTCCCTTTTCCCATTAACTCCCTCGGCTTTTCTCCCTCCCCACCCCATCATCTATAATTTGAATTATGCATCACTTCTCTATCCCCCTCTCCCCTCACCCAATACCCCACCCCTCACCCCAACCTCCATAGACTCACCCACCCAGATCAGCCGCCCACCCCCCCACAACGAGAGTAGAAAGGCGGTCCGTAAGTTTGTTGCTTAGTAGTACAGGCCGTTCCTCTTTAATCTGGCAACTTTGGGACCAGGTCATTGCCAAATGACATAAAATGACCCCCCCCTGATATGACCTTAGATGTTGCAAGGACGTAAAACTCCAACAACCAACTAAACAACCTAAAATGACGGACTACACAATTTGTCAGATTACATACATATTGCTGTATTCTTAAAGGTAGAACCAAGGTAAAAGTAGGAAATAATAAAACCATTAAAACTTCCGAACAAGGTTTTTTAAAATTGTTTCATGTAATATGAAGACCAAAACCAAAGATAAAACCTGCAACACCTGTAAGTCAGATTTCATAAGAAGTAACACACAACATGTGTCGGACCGTGTGAGATGATGGAGTATGGAATGCCAGAATAAAGAAACTTAACACAAACATTCCTGAAATGCAGACCTCTTTGTTCCCCACCTCCAGACCAGTCCTTACTAAGAAAGACCGCATCATCGCCGCCGACAAGAACTAGTGTAAAGTAATTCCACACGAGCAATTACAAGTATTTAACAACAAAAATCCACACCCACAAAACGCACCCAGAATGAACTGTGGTCAAAGGTCATGACCTGAAAGGAGCTGGTTAAATGATGAAGGATGGAGGTTCAATATCGGAGATCAATACTTGATGGCCTAGTTGGTGCCTTTGGGTTGCAGATTTTGGCGCCTCTGAAATAGATAACGAGACCCGTTCCATACACAATGATACAGGACCGTCCGTCTTGACCCAACTGATTTAACGTCAAAAGAAAAGAAAAACACACAAAAAACAGCAATGGAATTTTTAATATGATACATGACAACAGTTGGTCTGTCAGAATCTCTGATACAAGGAGTGGATCATCCTGATATGACCTTAGATGTTGCTAGGAGGGAACAACCGAAACAAACAAATAAAATTAAGGAGATTTCCATTTGAAAAAAACACCAGATATCCTCTCATATGCTGTCATATGCTGTCACTGTCAGAGAATCGCTAACATCCCTGGAAACCAGGTTTCATAAAGTACTCTCCAAGCATAGGTTCTGTACCTTGTCTATGACCAATCACGCCTGGAGAGCATTCTGCTATCAATATTGTGACTGTATTATCTTCCATTTCACCGTCGATTTCTGCCTTCTTTTTTCCTCGAAAACCACTTATATCCCTGGTTAATAGGAACTTATCTCTTTGTGGAGTGTTACCTGATCAAAACTAAACACATAGTGTAAAATATTCCAATATTCAGCATAGGGGGGATGCAAATGTTCTATTACTGATCGGTGTACATCACCAGGAGCATGTATGTGTATATATATATAGTGTTAACATCAAGTAAGATATTAATACAAACAAGGAAGCGTATTCTTCAGTGTTATGTGTGGTCTACTCTAATGTATGGGGCTGAGACATGGACAATCTCTAAGAAAATGTACAAACGTTTAGCAGCATTTGAGATGTGGACTTATCGAAGGATGATGAAAATATCATGGACAAAGAAGATCACCAACAAAGAAGTTCTCAGAAAAATTAAAAATAAGAAAAGCTTGTTTGCCACTATACAGACAAAGAAACTTATTTATTTTGGCCACATCATTCGTCAGAGTTCAATATACCGTACATTGTTGGAAGGGAAGGTGAATGGCAGCAGAGGGAGAGGGAGACCAAGAACATCATGGTTTACAAATATTTCACAGTGGACAGGCTTGAATTATTCACAGTCTATCAGAACAGCACACCATTGGGACAAGTGGAGAACCATTGCATCCAACCCTCGACTAGAGGACGGAACTATTGATTGATTGATTGGTGCCTGAGTGGGATGTAAATAGACAAAGTGGTGCTGGCAGGTCTGGGTGTGAGTGCACTCTAGGGCCTACCCCCTCTGCTGGGATAGGGATCACCACACTCAAAGGTCAAGGTTGGTGGTGGCCATGGGGCCATACAGCTTGTGGTGGTGGGAAGACCACTGGTCTCCATGGGGACCAAGAATGCTGGATCCCTATTGGTAGGGCAAGAATGCTTGTTTCCCATTGGGGGAAAGGGGTGGGGTGAACCCATGTAACCATATAAATAATAAACCAGACGGATGGACTCTCTCTCTTCTTCTTTACACTTTATACTCTTCCTTTCATTTTGTCTGTACTCATTTCATCATAGCCTGCCTACACAGCCACAGATTCGAGCATTAGACTTTACAATAGGTTATGAAGTATCAAAATACTGCATTAACTATTAATTGTGTGCTCTTAAGGCGTACTCCCACTACACACAATTTTATTGATGTTGCTAGGACGTAAAACAACAACAAACAAACAAACAAACATACCATATTCACACATACATACGTACATACATACATACATACATACATACATACATACATACATACATACCCACATACATACATATCTAAGCTGGGTATATGTAGGATCAAATCTATTAAAGTGGCTTGGATTAGACAATTTGATATCAGCAGACAGCAGCTTTTAAGTTTTAAGCCTTTATCTGACAAACCCAGCCAATTTGAGGTTTTCCTTCTTTCTTGGGGGGGTGGGGGGGGGGGGAGGGGTTTGGAGGGCTGGAGGGTTGGTATCCAATTTGAAATAGTGTCCATGAGGCATCTTGGCCAAAGTATTGAATGTCCGTGCCTGAGGCAGGAATTTACCGCAGTTCCCAATATGATGTATTGACAAATCACAAACTGTATGCCACAAGTTCCACTAAGATAAGACACAAACTGAAACCAGGTGAAGGGAGGTTCAAGATAGTAAGGCTTATTTTATATTGTATTATCAGCCTTACGTGCCTGCAGTGCAAGCAAGCATGATATGACGGCATTTGGTCGTGTCAGGGCAGCTTCCAGATGGTGCTGTGAGTGCTGTTCTCATTTCTACATAAACATGATAAGACATTGGTCCCTTTTCCTGGGTCCTTTATAATGGACAGCAGATAGTCCTGCCAAAACCCACATCTGTGGTCCACCTCATAGAGATTCCTTTTGGGGGTTAGTTGGTTGTTGGAGTTTTCCTCCTGGCAACATCTAAGGTCATACCAGGACGGGTACCGTCTTGTGACAGTGTGCACATTGGCGAATTTATAGTGCTGCCCCACTGAGAGACCAGACCGCAGGCACCATAATCTGATATCCCACTGTCACATTATCCTGACACTGAGCTAACCAGTCCTTGTCCGATCCTAATAATGCTGAGCGCCAAACTAGGAAGCGACACATATCAATTTTGTAAGTAATTGATTTGAATCGAATTCCCGATCTTCCGTATGGGAAGCCTGCGCTTTACTGATTCGGCCACCGCGTCAGGTCCTTTTGGAGGTGTTTTTACCAACATTGTGCCTGGTGCGGGCCTCACCCCACACTGTCTGAGGGTCTCTGTGGTCAAGCTGTGGTTATTAGCATCATTCAGCCCTAATCACTGTCCTCAGCGATGTCATTTAGGGAACAGTACAGACTTGGCAAATGGTGCAAACCCTACTGTCACTTAAAGTAAATTTGAAGTGTTTTGAGTATGCCGATGTAAGCCAGCCTGTGTGACATCACAGAACTACAAATAATAGCCAGGGGGGTGGGGGGTAATCAAGCGCCTAATGGAGGATGCTAAGCAGACCAATCCCGACCTACTGAGTTCACGTTCAAATAGCCCATTCCAGGTATCTCCTATGACTTAAAAATTGATACTTGTCACTTCCGAGCCAGGTGCTCTGCATTATTAAGATAGGGTGAGCACTGGTTGGCTCAGTGTCAGGATAGTGTGACTGAGTGGGATATCAGGTCATGGTGCCGGTGGCCTGGTCTCGCAGTGGGGCAAAACAAAATAAAGTCACCATGGGTGTGCACTGTCACAAGTCGGTACCCGTCCTGATATGACCTTAGATGTTTTCAGGATGTATAACTCCAACAACCAACCAACCCTCCGTTGTCTCACTGCCCCAGTAGGCTGCGGCTCCCAGAATACTCTGTCCAGTTTCACTAACATACCCTGACAAATAAGACCCTCCTCTGTCTCACTACCCCAGTAGGCTCCGTCTCCAGGAATACTCTGTCCGGTTTCACTAAGGCACCCTTATAAATAAGACCCTCCTCTGTCTCACTGCCCCAGTAGGCTGCATCTCCCAGAGTACTCTGTCGGTTTCACAAACGCACCCTTACAAATAAGACCCTCCTCTGTCTTACTGCCCCAGTAGGCTGCGTCTCCTGGAATAAATACTCTGTCCGGTTTCACTAACGCAGCCTTACAAATAAGACCCTCCTCTGTCTCACTGCCCCAGTAGGCTGCGTCTCCTGGAATACTCTGTCCGGTTTCACTAACGCACCCTTACAAATAAGACCCTCCTCTGTCTCACTGCCCCAGCAGGCTGCGGCTCCCGGAATACTTTAACGCATCACAGTGCACTGGATGCGTACTTCCGGTTCGGGCATCTCAGCTTGGCGCCGAGTTGGATGAATTGATTATATATACTTGAGGCATCTTCACGGCAGGCACGCACTCTCAACAGTAGTCTACGGCCGGTAAAAGGCGACGCAAAGGACGCTCTCTGGGGCCGACCTGACAATCCAACTGTGGGCTGAATGGTGTGAGCGGGGAGGAGGCGGGGAGGGGGAAGGGGAAGGGGAAAGGGGAAGGGGAAGGGGAAGGGGGGAAGGGGAAGGGGAAGGGGAAGGGCAGGGGGAGGGGGTTGTGGAGGCGGTTGGGGAGGAGGAGGAGGAGCAGGAGCAGGAGGGGGTGCGGGAGGGTGAGGGGAAGGAGAAGTGGAGTGGGAAGAGGAAGGGCACAGGGAGGGCAGAGGGAGGGCAGAGGGAGGGGAGAGGGAGTGGAGAGGGGGGACGGGGGAGCAGAGAGGAGGAGAAAAGGGGAGGCGGAAAAGGGGAGTTGGAATAGGGAGAAGCAACCGAGGAGCATGTTGAAGTGACAGGGAAGGGTGATGGGAGAAAGGAGAAGGGAGAGTGGATAGGGGCGAGGGGAACGAAGGAAAGAGAGCGAGGAGGGAAGAGGGAAGCGGTAGGAGTGAGGATAATGAGAAAAGAGAGAGGGGAGAGATGCAGGGAGAGCAGAGTGGAGATGAAAGGGAGAGGAGATGGGGATATGGAGAGGGGTAGGGAGAGACAATAGAGGAGCAAGGGGAGGGGTGAGGCGGGGAGAGAGAAAAGGGAAGAGAGTAGAAGGTCAAAGAAATGAAGAGAGAGAGGGGACAGAGAAAGGATGAGAATGGGGGAAGAAAAAGGGAGGGAGAGGGGGGAAAAGGAAGAGAAGTGAGGGCAGTGAGGTATCACAGAGATAGTGTTTATATGAATCAACATGAAGTATTTCGCGAGGTTTTACGTAAAACCCATCATCTAGTCATCAACATGTCACACCTTCACTTCACTTCATTTTCCCATAACCCATAAGGATCACTGGGGCACCGTTGACAGCTTTCTAACCAGCTCTCTCCACGTTTGCTTACGCTTCACCGTCCCCTGGGAGTCGGCCAAATCCAGTTCTATCCACTCTTTGATGTTGTAGTACTTGTACCGCCACCTCTTCTTCTGCTACCCCCCCCCCCCACTCACGGTACCTCGTAGAGGGTTCTTTACAAGGCCAGATGATCGGGAGACATGACTGAACCTTTCAGTTTACATTTCCTGAATGTGCGAAGGTTGGTTGTCGAAGGTTTAAGTCCTGGCAACATATATCAGGATAGGTACCTACTTGTGACAGTGCGCACTCATGACGACTTTATAGTGCTGCTCCACTCTTAAATCAGGCCACCAGCATCATGACACGATAACCCACTAAGTCACATTATCCTGACACTGAGCCAAACAGTCCTGTTCTGAGGTCTTCACATGATGCGATGGCTTGCTGGATCATAGTCTTGGTTTAGTTACAGAGGGGCGGAGTGGAAGATTATTCTTTGGAAAAGGTACCTTAAATTTAAATTATTCATCCAATGCTAACTGGCACCCCTAGGGCCTCATGGCTGAGTTACAGCCATTGGAGATAAGACTGTCACCACTTGAACGTTTTTGGACACGTGGCGAACAGATCTGGCCACAGGGCCAGTGTCTTGTCTGTGACATGGAACTTATTTGGACGAATAAAATGCTTAAAGTTTTAAGTCATTGAATTGATTCGGGTGAGGATCGAACCCACGATCTGCCGTACGGCTAGTGGTCATTCAGTCAGCCATCCTGTTCATACCTGTGTGTAGCCCGTCCTTGTACTTTGCCTTAGAATGGGATAATTTTATAATCCGCCAGGACAGATACACAGACAGCGTCCCGCTGAGCCTCAAATTCAATATCAAGTTTAGAATATATGTAAGGCCAAACAAAAGAACCTACTTGTTTCTCAGGCATCACCACATTACTTTTGAGTCTTGCCCAACATTTTTCTTTGTAATAGCAATCTTAAAGAAAAGTTCAAATAAAAGAAATCCTATCACACCAAATGTCAATGGCTGGTCTGACAGGTCGTTGTTTGTATTCTGGAGTTATACATCCTAGTAACATATAAACTCTGGTTTACGGTAAATTACATGACAAATTTCTCTGACCAAGTACACTTTTTTTTTTTAAATACCACCGCCTCAAATGTCTTGAAGCAACTAATACATAATACATAATACAAACGAAAACTGCCTGCCTGTCTCAAATTCTCAAAACATGTGCCTGAGAAGCCGGTATCCATTTGGTGATGTTTTTGGCCTAAGTAGCCATGAGAGTATAACCAAGTAAGGTGTCTCTCTTCACCCCTCTCCCGGGCCTCCATCCGGTGCGTGCGGAAGGTCAGGTGTTCGGTTCCCAGTCGAGTCAAACAAATGACTCATAAAATTGATACTAGTCGCTTCCTACCCTGGCGCTCGGCATTAATAGGATAGGGCAAGGACTGGTTAGCTCAGTGTCAGGATAAAATGACTGAGTTGGATATCAGGTCATGGTGCTGGCGGCCTGATTTTCCAGTGGGCAGCACTATAACGTCACCATGACTGCACACTGTCATAAGTCGGTAGCCGTCCTGATATGACATTAGATGTTGCCAGGACATAAAACTCCAACAACCAACCAATTAACCCCTTCCCCCCAACTCTTCTCCAGCCCTAAACACACATGCGCGCGCAGATGCACAATGCCGGAAGTAGACCTGGGTCTTGCGGAAGCGGAAGCCACCGCCCGCATCGCCGTCTGGCGGGCGATGATCACATCTCACTGCGACATATAGTGCCATAAATGGTGCTGCGCCGAGGACTCACGTGACCCACACACGTGACCTGCACAGCATCTTAGCCTCGCTATTGACTTTGTGACATGGTGACCGGTGGCCTGGGGGTTGTAGGGGGAGGGGTGTGTGAGGGGAGAAGGTGTGAGGAGGGGGTGTGCGAGGAGGTGATCAAATGGATAGAGAAGGTAGGAAGGTCGGATATTGTTGGTTAGTGTGAAGGAACCAGAAGAGAAGGGATAGATGAGAGTGGGTTGGTTTATTGGGGTTTTACATCCTAGCAACATCTAGTCATATTAGGGCAGGTACTGACGTGTTATAGCGCGCAAGCATGATGTTTTTATAGTGCTGCCCCAATAGGACATCATGCCACTGGCACCATGGCACGATATCCCACTCAGTCACATTATTTTGACACGGAGGCAACCAGTACCTGCCCTGTGCAAGTGATGTCGAATTTTGTTAAGACAGACTGGGGTTTGACCACACCACCTCCCACGCGGGGGAGAGGCAAGAGCAGAGAAGTAGGGTAGTGAGAAGTGAGAGGTGACAAGCCAGAGGCGAGAGGAAAGGGCGAGAGGAAGGAGGGAGAGGGAGGGGGGAGAGGGAAGGGGGGGGGGGGAGGGAAGGGGGAGAGGGGAAAGGGGGGAGAGAGGAGAGAGGAGAGAGGAGAGAGGCGAGATGAGGATGGAGGAGAAATAGAGAAATAAGAGAAGGGCGAGGGGCGAGCGTGGATAGTAGAGAGGAGATGGAGAGGAGAGGGGTAGGAGAGAGGGGAGAGGGAGAGGGAGAAAGGGAAGAGGGAGAGAAGAGAGAAGAGAGGAGGAGAGGTTAGAAAGAGAGGAGAGATGTGGCGCATGTGCATGAAATGGGGGAGGAGGGGTGGTGGAATGGAGACAACTCTATGAAGCTAGGATAATAGCCCGAACCCTGCATAAGTTGAAAATTGCCAGACATTGTAGATATATCTGTATATAAGAGTAGGTACTCCAAAGTGTGCGGATCCGGTGTCCGCATCGCGAAATCGGACATAATTTAACCATTCTAAAACCCTACTTCAATCTGCACTAATTCTGCTTTGCTTGAAATAACAATTATATCAGGCCTCTTCTTTTGTCTTTTAGGGTGTTCAATTTATAATTAACATGATGAATTAAATTAGAGTCAATGGACACTTGTTTGGGTGTACCATCAGCAGCTCTGTGCATATTTGCCATTCTGTTTGCATCCAGTCTTAGCCACTCTTTTCCCTAAAATTGCTACCTTGCTGAATATGGTCACCTGAGCTAAATATAACCACCAATGAAAGATGGAGAAGAAACCGGGCTTCATCAGCATATCAAGCATGGCTCTCTTTTAGTGGAAAATTTGATTGAACAGAAGGAGTGAAAATATTAAGATGCTCATTCTCCTTGAAAATTAATCAGGATCGTCCTGAAAATTATATCATCAGACAGCTCAAGTTTTCCTCTACCTAATCAGAACAATATTTTGTTGAGATTTATATCATACTCGACAAGGTTGGTCTGAGAAATGACCATGTCTTCATATCTCCAGCACCGGAACGACGAATATGGTGTTGATTGAAGCTTCTGTTTCAGCAGAAAAAGCTTGATGTGGCACCCATCAACGATGACTTTAGAGTATGGAAGGTGCCAGACATTGAAAACATTTCTGAAGCCTATTATCACCCGAGGGAATCGGTTTAGTCATATTAATAAAGTTAATGTATTTGCGACCTAGACTTGTAGTCAACTAGCAATGCCTAAAAAAGTGAACTTCAGTTTTTGCCTCATATTAATTTAAAACATGTATGATCATATGCAGGTTTTGATTCTGATTATTTTGGAATAAAAAGTAGAGTCATAGTGTAAGTAGAACAGAAGTTATGATATTTCAAAGAATTTATCATTAACCCTGATGATACTCAGTAAATGTTAAGGAATTTAGCAAGTTTAGCATGAAATATCTGACAGAATAACAAAGCTAATGGTCTGCAAAAAAATGGAGCCTGTTATTTGTGCTAGAGAGAGTGAGATTCTTTAATATTGGACAAATTATATGCAACGTAGCTTTTGTGTTGGGGACTTAAAAACCTAGATTTCCCTAATTTGGAAATGCGCACAAAAAGGGGCAACAAAATGAATCTTTAAAACCTCATAATTTCGGAACTTTTCAAGAGATCTATATACATTTTATATCATTGGAATCAGATTTAAATGATGTTTAAAAATATATAAACACTGAATTATTAAAATAAAAAATAGCTTTGGAGTACCCAATAACAGTGTTGGGAACTATTTCTGTCGCCTGACGATTCAACCAACTGTTCTAACTTTCGGGACCTTTTCAATATTTTACATTTCCATTCATGTAAACTCGCAAAGTACATTGCAGAATGGGTATTGACGAAGCGCTAATGTAAAATATTGGCATGTGCCGGTTTGACTCACAAACCCTCACTCATAACTCCACCAAATAAGTGCTATTAAAGATTGGTATATATGTGACCCGATCCTTCTCCTGAGAAAACCACTCTTTAAATGTCCCACAGCTTCCCGTGTGGCAGATGAAGGGATTCGAACTCATGGGGTTCAAATCCAATCGAGGCAAACGAATAACTTAAAGATTCGGCCACCCCGTCCGGTCGCCACCTAACTTGGTGCTTGGCATTACTAGGATAGGGCAAGGAGTTGAGGAAGACCAATTGTTGAAGATTGAAATGTCCCCTGCTTAATCAGATTAACAAGTGTAATTGAAAAAAAAAACTCACCCGGTGCGTACCAGCATTAATGACGTCATACAATGGTAAGCAATGGGGATTCTTATTAAAGTGAATAATTCCTGAATGTGAAAATTCCATATTATACTAACTAATACAAAACTAAATTTAGAAAATATTGCCCATTCCCATGCCTGGTCAAATAGGTCTTATACGGTAATGGGAACGTCGACGCATTTCCATTTTGAGAGATAGATGAATGTTTGTTTGTTGTTATATGTCCTAGAAACAACTAGGGTCATATCAGGACGGATGCCAACTTGTGACAGTACGCACCCATGGCGACTTTAATAGTCCTACCCCAATGGGAGACCAGGCCACCAGCACCATGACCCGATATCCCATGCAGTCACATTATCCTGATACTGTGCTAACCAGTTATTTTCCTATCTTATTAATGTCGGCGCTGAACCCATTCAGCCATCCCGTCTGGACTGTGCAGCTTTAATGTGATGCACACAACGCACTCACGTCAAAGTCGCAGAGACGGGGGGTGCATTTGTGAAAGCTTGTTTGTAGGCACTCTCAATTCGACGCCAGGCTGGCGTGGATAAACACACAGCAATGCTGGTGCTTGGTGGTGGTGGTGGTGGTGGTGGTGGTAAGGGTGTGGTGGTGGTGGTGGTGGTAAGGGTGTGGTGGTGGTGGTGGTTGGTCACATTGTGGTGGTGATGTGGTGGTGGTGGGCTGATGGTGATGGTGGTGATGGTGGGTGGTGATGGTGATGATGATGGTGGTGATGGTGGTGACGGTGATAGTGGTGATGGTGGTGTGGGTGGTGTGGGTAGTGAGGGTGAGGGTGAGGGTGGTGGTGGCGAGAAGTGAGATTTGGAAGGTTAGTAAAGAGGGTGATTGGCTTCCCACGTATCTGGAGACACCATAACAGGTAAAGATTGCTTCTTTTTCTCACACACTCTGGAACAATCTACCTAACATCCCTTGCACCCATCACATCCTACCCCCCTCCCAATGTACCGAAGCGCACACTTTGAGTTCCTTTCACGGATTAACCCCTCATGCCCATCCACCCAGTATGACAGTATTGATTGTAATTATATCCGCTGAATAGCCTTTCACTAGTCCGTACTTATATAACTTTCTTTTTTTTTTTAAATTGTTTTGCGCCTGTCCGGACATATTCTTGCCGGTGTGAGACCTCTATTTGCTCCCCGAGAGAGTGCCGCTGGTAACTTGCAAAAGCCAGCAGCACTTCAACACTTTTGCAGGCAGCTTTCATGAAATAAATACTCGAACGGACTGGGCTGCCCTCTATGGAAGATCTTCTGATAAAAAAGAATCCCCGGTGGACTGGACCCCTCATGAGAATGTCATCAGACAGGCTACCAAAGCAGATCCTCTACTCTCAACTGCCTTCTGATTACAGAAAGAGAGGGTGCCCTCATCTCCGGTTCAAGGATACCATCGAGAGAAACCTGAAGCTGAGAGACATTAAGACTGACTCATGGACATCACTCTCACAGCAGAGAGCTAAATGGAGAGCGGCAGTCAAGTAATGAAAGCAGTCTTTGTCGCATCATGAGCGACAGCATGATGATGATGATGATGATGATGATGACTCATATAATATATTTGTGTACTCTGTATTTCAGTTATTACTCAACTACAACTATACTCAATTTACTAGTATTTCTAACCAGAAGTGTATGTAATTTAACAAACTGTTCTATGGCTGACAGACCAGTGCCAGCGAGTAAAGAACATTATTATATTTATTCTTTCTTTAAAAGAAGAGTAATCAATGTTCGACACACAAGACGAAATGGCTGAATGCGTAGGGCACCCGCCTCCTGTGTTCTGGGTTCGACTCCATGGTCGCAGTCAAAACAAAGATACAACGGTTTTATTAGGCTTACTTATAAGTTGTAGTATTACTGAGACGAATCTACGAATGCGAATTGACACTTGTCGCTACCTTGCTTGGAACTTGGCATTACAAGGATAGTAAAGCATGTGACTCGTTGACTCAATGTCAGGATGATAAGACTGAGTAAGATATCAGATAACAGCACCGATGCCACCGTATCCCAATAGCGCGTCACCATGAGTTGTGCCATGACCTCAAATGTTACGAGGACGTAACACCCCAATCACTGGTTAACTTGGCATTCCTCCACACTCTTTTCCCGGCCATAATATATAACTCAGGGATGATAGTGGTTTCAGGCAACACAAAAAGTGGAAATCAAGCCGAGATTATTATCCCAATGGCAAATTTCCGTTTACACCTATATCAAAAATGACACCAGATGTGAAAACCCCTGCAAATCCGCTTAAAAAAACCGGAAAAATATCATCCCCTGTACCTCATTCGTTTGACTCGGCTGGGATTCGAACTACCGAACTTTCGCACGGGAAACCTGAGCTCTACCGATTAGGTGTCAACTAATGGAATGGATAAATGACTCAATAAAAACAAATAAAACACACAAAAAAGATAATTGAAAAATGATACGAATCCATGTTGCAGCACCTAGAGACATGGCTGAAGCTATTAAGCTTAGACGCGCAAAGCCTATAAAAAGGTGTTTAATATGAGGCGGTCTTGAATGGTGACGATGTGTTTGTAGCCCCACCCCCCATCTCTCTATCTCACCTGACAAGGTGGGCGAATTAATAAGAGTGTTGGCTAGTTTCTCATGTGGTGAGTTATGCATTCGAATCCCTGCCGAGTCAAACCAATGACTTACAAAGATTAATACATGTCATTACCTATCCTGACACTCGGCATTACAAGGATAGGTCAGGGACTGGTTAGCTCAGTATCAGGCTAATGTGACTGAATGGTAAATTAGTTCATGTCGACGGCAGTCCAGTCGCCAAGACATGCAGCACTATAAAGTCGCCATTAAAGAATGTGCATTGTCATAAGTCGATACTTGTCCCGATATGATCTCGGATGTTTCTAGGATGCAAACCCCCAATGAACGCTCTCATTATCTTCTCTTTTCTCGCGCTCTCGCTAGCGCTATCGCTCGTGCTCTCGCTCCCTTGCTCTCTCTCTCTCTCTCACACTCACACACAAATCGCTGAAACCGGAAGTGTGGCACAGGAGACAAAACACATCGCACTCAATCGCGGGCCGAGCGAGGACATTACGAGAACGTCACCAATTAGGCTGCACCATAATTAACCCCGTGATTTACAAGAACCCCGTTTTACATGACAGACTGCTAATGAAACCATTACCTTTGTACGAACCGCAAAGGCGTGTCCGCACTCACACAGGCCGCTGTATTTGGGGTGGATGGGGAGGAGGTAGAGATACGGGCAGGAACAGGGGTGAGGAGGGGATGGGGACGGGGTGGGGAGAGTGTGGGGAGATGTGGGGTGTGGGGGGGGGGTGGGGGAGAGGGTGTGTGGAGAGGGTGTGTGGAGAGGGTGTGGGGAGAGGGTGGGGGGAGAGGGTGTGGGGAGAGTGGGGGGAGAGGGTGTGGGGAGAGTGTGGGGAGAGTGTGGGGAGAGAGGGTGTGGGGAGAGAGGGTGGGGGGAGAGTGTGGGGAGAGGGGTGGGGAGAGTGTGGGGAGAGTGTGGGGAGGGTGTGGGGAGGGGTTAAGAGAGGGGTGGGGAGCGTGTGAAGGGGGCAACACCGCTTCAACAAGTGTAATGCACACGGCTAGCACTCTACTCAGTGCAGCTAGCAATGCCTGAAACAAACCTACTTTTAGCTAATGATGATTAAAGCGGCATAATCCGATAAAAGAGGCAAATTTTATAAACGAAAACACTTCGCTAGATTTGATTCAACGCATTCAACTTAGATGATGGTGCATTCATTAAACAGTTATTGCAGTTTGGTGTTCATGTGCTATGCTGACAAATGTCAAAACAACCTCTATGTCCAGCATTTCGTTGTGCACGCCAAAATAACTTTGGTGTCTTTTCACTTCAAATATCTCCAAAGTTAACCCTTTAACATGAAAGTTACTTCAAAGTAAAGTAAAGTAGAATATAATGATCAACCTGATATATTTATCTAAATAATTATGGTAGAGACTCAAAACCATCGAACTGTGCAAATTTTACTTAACTGCCAACGTCCGGCCAAACTAGCTACCACTTAATCATATGCCTAACAACAACGCCTAACCATGCTAGCAACAGTATAATCATATTAGTGAGGATAGAGAATAACACAGGCAATCACCTTTACCCACAGTAGCAACAACTTTAAGTATTCTAGTGCCGTGAGTTGTATCTATGCAAGTGTCATGGTGTGAAAACCAGAAATCTTTTGAATATTTTCAATTCAAATATCTCCAAAGTTAGCCATCATTAAAAAAAAAGGTTATTTCCAACAAAAGTAGTATAGATCATAATCATCAGCCGAATATATATATACATACTTCTAAGTTAACACTTAAAATAAAAGTTCTTAACAAAATGTAAAGTAGATTATAATGATCAACTTCATCTGGTTATCGAAAATTATGACAACAACTCAAAAACCATCGGATTACGCAACTTCAACTCTCTCGATGAAGCACCTCTTGCTTCCTGTCGAAGGTTTCAAACTTATCAGATTTAACGTCACACTCACAACTTCATGCACATTCTTCAAAGTTTGAAATGAAACCCTTGTTAAAGATGCATAGTCCGATGAAAAAAAATCTAAATTTCAAAACCAACAAAGAGTTTGAATGCAAACTGGGAAGGGGCACACACTTCGCCCACCTAAACTGTCAGAGTGCATCCAATAAAATAGACATAATAAAAATGCATCTAAAAAAAGACAATCTAGATGTACTAACGTTATCAGAGACATGGTTCACTGACAAACACCAAGACAACACCCTCAATATAGACGGATATAGGCTTGTACGTAATGACAGACAGCACATTAATGCAATGAACCAAACAAAGAAAGGTGGAGGGGTTGCCATTTACTGCAAAGCCACCAAAAACCTAGACACTGAAAAGCTAAAACCAACAAATCTCTCAAATGAGCACATAGAGCTACTATGGTGCCTAATAAAAAATGAAAAGCAAGCAAATGTAGCCATAGCGAGCCTCTATAGGCCACCGTCAGGTGAAATTGAAGTATTCCTTGAAGAACTAGAAAAGAGCATAAACACTGTAAAAAAATCAACAAATGCAGAAATCTTTGTGCTAGGGGACTTCAATGTGAATTACAGCAGCAATGACAAAAATAAACTAATGCTGCAAACCACCATCAAGATCTTAGGCCTGCAGCAGCTCATCACTGAAAACACAAGGCTAAGCAACAATAGCTCAACAATAGACCTAATATTAACCAACTCAAACCATGCCACAAAATGGGGCACTAGAAGCTGGGGTATAAGCGACCACGAACTAGTATATGTAACCAGGAAAAAGCTCAAAAGCACAAATCACTATGAATACAAAATGGGCAGGTCCTTAAAAAACTACTCAGAAGATACATTAAAAAATCATCTGCACCAAAACATAAACAACATCACACAAAACAGAGATGATGTTGATATCTATTGGGACAACATCATCACAGAAATAAGAAAATCAATTGATGAGATGTGTCCCATGAAGAAAATAAAAGTACAAAAAAACCAAGACCCTTGGGTAGACAAAGACCTGCTAACACTCATCACAACCAAAAGTAAACTGGGTGATAAAGCAAAACGCACAGAAACAATAGAAGACAAACTGGCCTACCGCATCGCCAGAAACAACTGTCTCAAAGCTGTGAGAACAGCAAAAAAGAAATACATAATAAAGCAGGACAAAGACTGGGGAAGCAACACAAACAAATTCTGGAAAAATGTAAACCTATTATTCCCAAAAAATAACAAAGAAGAGCATACAAACTTCCAAGATAACGAAGGGGCAATGCTCACAGACAAAGATGCAGCAAACAAACTGAACAGACACTTTGCCACAATAGGGCAAAAGCTGTCAGAAAAATTCAAAAAAAGATGGGAAAACAGATCAGGAACTGTGGAGAACGAAATCCCCACCTGCAAAACAGATATGATAGAAGTAAAAAAATTAATAAATGACATAGACACGAATAAACCAAGTGGAATAGATGAAATACCAACCAAAATACTGAAAGAGGCACTCCAAGCCATCCCGGCCACCATAGTAGACCTATTCAACATCTCCTTTGAGCAGGGGCGTTTTATCTCAGCCTGGAAAATGGCAACCATCACCCCCATTCACAAGGGTGGAGACAAACAAAACATGGGAAACTACAGGCCAATATCAATTCTTCAAACCCCAGGCAAGCTCATTGAAAAAGTGTTACATAGACACATCAATGAACACCTGGAAAAAAACGATATACTAAACGAAAGACAAGGGGGCTTCAGGAAACTGCACTCCACATCAAAAACAATAGCTAACCTAACAAATGACATAATGGCATCAATGAACCAAAAACAATTAGTTGGAGCCGCCTTCATTGACTTCAGCAAAGCATTTGACACAGTAGACCACAAAATACTGGAAAAACTAAAAACCATGGGCATAAAATCCAACACTATGGATTGGATAAGATGCTTCCTGAACAACAGGCAACAGAAAACAAAAATAAACAATACACTATCAGACAACCAACCTGTCACATGTGGTGTACCCCAAGGGTCAGTGTTAGGGCCACTACTCTTTATAATCTATATAAACAACCTTGAAAAATGGTTGCAAACTGAATGCCTCCAACTATATGCAGATGACACAGTCATATACGCAAATGGCACCACAGAGGAGGAGGTAATAACTAAACTAAATAAACTCCTACTAAAACTAGATGAGTGGTGTGAGTCCAACAAAATAACCATCAACACAAGCAAATCAAAAACAGTACTCTTCTCGCATAAACAAATGCCAGAAAGAAAACTACACTGTAAGTTAGGAAACCAAACACTAGAAAATGTAGACCATTACAAATACCTAGGCCTTGAGTTGGACAGCCAACTAAACTACAACCTATGTATAAATAAAATTATACAAAAAGTAAACCACAAACTGTGGCTATTTGCAAAGCTAAGAGACTACATGACACAAGAAATGTCAATAAAAATCTTCAAGGGCATGGTGCTCCCCTATTTTGACTATGGAGATGTAAACTACATGGGTGCGAGAAAAGAACTACTAAAAAAACTGCAAACACTGCAGAACAGAGCCCTAAAAATCTGTCTAAGAGTAGACAAGCTGCACCCAACCTATGACATACACAAAAGAACCAAAGTGAAACTACTAGAAAATAGGAGAATAATTCATTTGAAAACATTAGCATATAGCTATAGTCAAAACAGTAAACTTCTAACAAAACCACAAAGGGCTACTAGAGCAAATAATGCACCACTACTAAAGCAGACCAGAAGCCAAATAAAAGCTCATGAGAGAAGCACGCTGGAAATGGCTGCCAAGTTGTGGAATGCCCAAACGGTAAAGGAACGACAAATTCCTGACCTAAAAACTTACAAAAAATATCTGTGCAAAATAAGGCTAGGAAACCCCCAGTAAGCTGCACTGCAAAGGGGCATGTGATATGTCACGGCCCACCAGCGGGATGCCCAATGGAAGGTAACCATGCCAAAAGTAGCCAGATAACACACCACACAGCTACGTACAAGCCTATGATATGTAAATAGGATTAGGCTAGTCTAGTAATAAGAGTAGAAAAATAAAAACATATATACCAAGAAAATCTAAAAAAACGAACATAGGCTACTAACCATACCAACCAATTATCTATCTGCTACTGAAATGCAGGCAATCAAATACCTTATCAGCAGCCACTGTGTGGTAAGATAACACCAACACTACAACTGGCCAGCATTGAAAACAAGCCTGGGTACCCGGGCTTATATGCTATGGACAGTATAAATACAGCCTCAATAACAAAAAAAAAAATAAAAAAACATAATTATCTAGATTGGATTCTACATATCCAATTTAGATACTGTTGCACTCTTTAACCATTTGTCACCAAACATAAGGGAACACTGAGGCAATTTAATAGAACCTGTTATCGTGTATGGCCAAAATTAATTTAGCATGGTTTCACTTCAAATATCTCAAATGTCATCCATTTAAAATAAAAGCTACTTCAAGCGAAAGTAACCTAGGTTATAACGCTAAACCTAATGTATTTATCTAAGAAAATGAGAGAAACTCAAAACAATCATCAGACGATGCAACTTTAAGTAACTTAATTATTTACAATTTTCAATGGATTTGAAGAGAGAAAAGAATCCAAGAGGAAAACATGAAATTGCGAAAATTGTATTAGTTTATATTATCACGCGCCGATCAGTTGACCCCTTTCTCTCCACTTTTTCCTATATTTTATTTTATTTTAAATAATGACTTAGAGGCTCAAATAACTCGGCCAAAATGCAGTAAATCTGTGGCCGCCAGCTTTCTTTGATTGCTGCTCTTGATTGATCATCACGCCTCTGGCTTCAGGACCAATGACTGAGGCCCCAGGGGGAGAGTTACTAAACATAAAAGAACTGCCTCCATTGTGGAAACAAATTGAAATCGCGCGCATTAATTCGTATAAACTGAGTGTGGTTAAACACAAAAATCATTGTCCAATGCACTACCTTTGCGATTCTTTATACACCTATTATTATTATTATTATTATTATCAGCAACATAGCCTATTATCTACTAAACTAAAGTAATGTGCTCAGGTAGTAGTAGTTGTATTCACCTATTATCATTGCCAATTATCTCCCAAACTCAAATAATTATCTCAAATCTGCATACAAAATTAAATCGTCTAATTTAAATTCTACAGATTCAGTGTGGCTAAATAACAAACATATCATTGGACGCACTACCAATGTACAATCGCGAATCTTTACACGCCTATTACTATTTCCCATTATCTACTAAACTAAAATAATTGCCTAAAATGTCCACACACATTTTAATCGTCTAAATTAATTTCTACAAACTCAGTATGGTTGAACAAAAGAAAATACATTAGACACTCATTACCTTAATCAGTTAATGATTCCTTACGCGTATATTTGCTTATCTGCTAAACTAAAACGATTGCCTTAAATCTGCGCACAACTATAAATCGTTCACATTAATTTATACATACTTAGTATGGTTCAGTCAAAAAACTTAAATACATTGGACACTCATTTTCTTAGTGATTCTTTACACACATACATACTTATTATCTATTAACTAAAATAATTGCCTTGCATCTGTACACAAATTGAATTCGTCCACCATTAATTTCTACAATTTGTGTGGCTGACCAAGAAAAAAACAAAACCAAGAGCCTATCCATCATAACTGTGTCGCCGTTTGGTTTCACAGACAATAAATACCTTGAGAGTTGTGTTGCTGTTTTATATCCTAGCAACATCTAAGATTATATCAGGATGGGTAGCTACTTTTGTCAGTGCACACTCATGGCAACTTTATATTGCTGGTCCAGTGAAAGACCAGGCCACCAGCACCATGACCCAATATCCCACTCAGTCACATTATCCTGATACTGTGCTAACCGGTCCTTGTCCTATCCTATTGATGCCAAGCACCGAACTAGGTGGCGACAAGTATCAATTCTATAAGTCATTGATTTGACTCGGCTGGGATTCAAACTTCCGACCTTCCTCACGGGAAGCCTACGCTCTACTAAGAGAGTTTTGTGGAAAAGCTCGCTGACTTGTTGGTGAAGCCGCCTGTCTCTTTGCCGGTGTCGCAGTTTCAACGCCCGGTCAGTTTCAATGGCCCGTATAGACTCAAACTCAAGGCATTGCCAATGGTCGTGAGCAATCTTCATACAGAAAATACAGCAAAAGTGAAATATCTCTAAAACTACACCACCTATTAACAAATCGCTTGGTACACATATAGAAAACATCTTTACAAAAAGACTGTATTAAATTTATAAGGTTAGGGTTCTTGATTTGTATTAATTTTGAATAAAACTAAGGTTTTGCACTGCGCGTACCGTCAAACTCAAGGCATTGTCAATGGTCGCTAGCAATCTTCATACAGAAAATACTGGAAAAGTGATATATCTCTAAAAGCACACCACCTAGAAACAAATCGCTTTGTACACTTGTAGAAAACATCTTTAACAAAAACATTATATTAAATTTATAAGGTTAGTGACGATGATGTCAGATTTTGACGCATGCGCATGAAACTGACCGGGCGCTGAAACTGAACGGGCGTTGAAACTGCGACACCGGGCCTTGCCGGCGTTTTCGGCTGGGTTCTCGGCCGAGTGTCGCGTGTTTTGTGCCGACTGGGGGCTGGCATTGCACGACCCCGCAACTTCTGCAGAGGCTCGTCTCACTAACGACGCGGCCCTCATCTTGAGTACTTCCGGTTGCTTTTCATTTTCACATTTGTTTATTGACTGAACAGTTTATAAATTGATTCCCTGTGAATAACCAGTCCCCACCGTTGGTTGTTGGAGTTATACGTCCTGACATGACTCGCAGCTTGGTTTGGGTCGGTGTTATTCGGGGATGAGAGCTTTGCGTCCTAGCAACATCTAAGGTGTAATATCAGGACGGGTACCGACTTGCTTAATGTCACATCTGGCTCACATGCCCGCTGAAAGCAACGACTTACAAAATTGACATGTGTCACTGCATAGCCTTGTGCTCGGCATTACTGGCATAACGCAATGATCGATTTGGTCAGTATCAGGATAATGTGACTGAGGGTGATATCAAAGCATTGTGTCTACACTCGGATCTCCAAGTGAAGCAGCACTATAAAATCGTCATAACTGAGCACTGTCACAAGTCGGTGCCAGTCCTGATATGACCGTAGACGTTGCTAAGATGAAACCATACATTGGCTTGTCTCAGCCGGGGATTGATTGACCCTCGCGACCTCTTCAATGGAAGCGGACGCCCTACCCAGTCGGCCATCCCTTAAAGGAAACAAACTGTTGTCAGCCGTGAAACAGTGATATTTTGCTGTGAAACCCAACGTGCGTCTCCTCCTGCTACTCGGATACAGGTAATCCTGTAAGTGCACATCCCACACGTAGAACCCTCTAATACTGTCTTAGCCACTTCGACTGACGGCCGGACCAGCAGGTCAACACCGTCAATACTGCCACATTAAAGCCGACAAACTGTTCAAACCACCATTGCACCCATGCATAACACAACCCCAGAACCCACTCTCCCCTCCTGAGGATCTATCGTATGCAACTTGAGACAGGCTCAGTGGAATCCTACTGGAAGTTAGCCACCAAATCCACAACCTTAGCGAGGAGAATCCCAGTATGAGAGAAAGTATCCGCATCGCTTAGACGGCTAAGGCGCTGGGCGGCAGTATTTAGTCAGATATGCTTAAAGTTAAGAGTTAGGTAGTGTACACTTTTGATACTGCACCAGCATTTATTGCATGTGCAAACTGTATTCAGGTGTTTGATGATTTGGTACGGCGGAACGATATTAGGCTGGTCTATAATAGTACTTTATGAGTATAGACTTCATTTAGATTTGGTACAGCAGAACGATACTAGATGTATAGTTGTACTTTGTGAGTATAGACTTCGTTAAGATTTAGTACAGCCAAACGATACTAGGCTGATGGCACATGTATAATAGTACTTTACGGGTGCAGACTTTATTAAGATTTTGTACAGGGGGACCATGGTAGGCTGATGACACATGTATAATAGTACATTGCGCATGTTGACTTTATTAAGATTCTGTACAGGGGGACCATGCTAGGCTGATGACATATGAATAATATCACTTTGCGCATGTTGACTTTATTAAGATTTTGTACAGGGGGACCATGCTAGGCTGATGACATATGAATAATAGCACTTTGCGCATGTTGACTTTATTAAGATTTTGTACAGGGGGACCATGCTAGGCTGATGACACATGAATAATAGCACTTTGCGCATGTTGACTTTATTAAGATTTTGTACAGGGGGACCATGCTAGGCTGATGACACTTGTATAATAGCACTTTGCGAATGTAGACTTTATTAAGATTTTGTACAGAGGGACCATGCTAGGCTGATGACACATGTATAATAGTACTTTACGGGTGTAGACTTTATTAAGATTTTGTACAGGGGGACCATGCTAGGCTGATGACACATAATAGTACTTTGCTGGTGTAGACTTCATTAAGATTTGGTACAACAAAACCATAACAGACAGCAGAACCATACTAGACTTATGGCGCATGGTTAATAAGTCCTTATCTTCACTATTCTGAATACTAAAGAAACCACCATGGGAGGTGTGCAAGCGGAAGCACGATCACACTATGACCCATGTGCTAAGCTTGACCTATTTAACTCAGCGAATAGAGGAGCCCCAGTGAAAGCGAGGCAGACGCAAGATTTGGACCCTTCACTGGGACAAGCTCTCATATACATAAACTAGGTTGTTGTAAAAGTGGTCGCAGAGCTGCCACCATGGTTCCATGACCAGACCACGTGATCTGCTACAGTGTTAGATGTGTGTGTACTGCCACAGAACATGTCTAAAGACGATTGATCCCAATGTGGGCACCTCCCCCCACCCCCCGCCCCTCCAACACCGAACTACTCACGGGCAAATTCCGAAACCCCCAGAAGGGTCGACAAAAAAACTAATTGGACTGTATAGCTTTTCATGGTAAATGCAATTTCAGTACCTCCAACCAAGCTATAAATATATCATATGGTAGTAAATCAGTCTATTAAATTTACATTATTATTATTATTATCATTGTTATTTTCATCATTCGCAACAGTTAAATGGCCAAACATGATCAAATTTTGAAATGTTGAAATTACACCCCGCTAACTTAAAGGATGACTATATGTAGAATCAGGAGGTGGAAAAAAGAAAGACACCAGTTTCATCCTATAACGAGAGCGGGTCTGATATAGCCCTGAGGAGCAAACAGGCATTAATGACAATAAGAAGTGCATGCATTAGAGCCCTCCCATTAGGACCACGTTGGATAGACGGGGGCGGTGTGCAGATATTGGTAATGCAAGACCGGCGGCAGGACCGCACCCAAATTAGGGCCTCCAGGCAAAGGGGGATGCGTCTAGACACGGGCACCTCAGCTGGAAGGAGGGGAGAGATGGGGGTGGTGGGGTGGTGGGGGAAGGGGAGGTGGTGGAAGAGGAGAAGGAGTAGGTGTTTGTTTTATATTTTATATTGGAGGTGGTGTGGTTGTTGTGGCCGAGGAGGTGGATTATGATGAGGAGGAGGAGGTGAAGATGGAGGATGAGGAGGTGGAGGTGGTAGAAGAGGAGGATTAGGAGGGTGAGGGTGAGGAGGTGGAAATGGTTGAGGGTGAGGAGGTGAAGGATGAGGAGGTGGAGCAGGGCGTTGAAGGTGGTGAGAGTGGGGGGGGGGGTGGAGATGATGGAGGGCGTGGTTCAGGAGGAGGTGGTGGACATGGAGGTTGAGGATTAGGAGGTGGAGGGTGAGGAGGTGGAAATGGTTGAGGATGAGGAGGTGAAGGATGAGGAGGTGGAGCAGGGCGTTGAAGGTGGTGAGAGGGTGGGGGGGGGGGGGGGGGGGGTGGAGGTGATGGGGGCGCGTGGTTAGGAGGAGGTGGTGGAGTGGAGGTTGAGGACTAGGAGGTGGAGGGTGAGGGTGGGGAGGGTGAAAATGGTTGAGGATGAGGAGGTGAAGGATGAGGAGGTGAAGCAGGACGTGAAGGTGGTGAGAGTGGGGGATGAGGTGATGGGGGCGCGTGGTTCAGGAGGAGGTGGTGGACATGGAGCAGGAGGTGGGGGTTGATGGTGGGGATGCTGGTTGGACGACGAGTTGGGGGGTGAGGTGGAGGTGGAGGTGGGGGGTGAAAGTGGGGTTGTTGGGGAGGAGGTGGGGGGATGTGAAGGTGGAGGAGGAGAAGGTGGAGGAGGAGGAGGGGAGGAGGAGGAGAGGTGGAGGAGGAGAAGGTGGAGGAGGAGGAGGAGAGGTGGGAGGAGATGGGAGTTTAAAGGCGGGGGTGGTGGAGGGGCGGTGGCGGAGA
Organism: Branchipolynoe longqiensis; assembly: GCA_030323885.1. Classification (NCBI taxonomy): domain Eukaryota; kingdom Metazoa; phylum Annelida; class Polychaeta; order Phyllodocida; family Polynoidae; genus Branchipolynoe; species Branchipolynoe longqiensis. The sequence goes on along the minus strand of CM059190.1, from coordinate 87,051,870 downwards.
GGGGGGTGGAAGAAGCGGTGGCGGTGGGCGGAGGAGGTGGAGGTGGAGGTAGAGGTGAAGGAAGTGGGGGTAAGGTATTGGTGGTGGTGGTGGTGGACATGGGCAGGAAGGTGGGGTTGATGGTGGGGATGCTGGTTGGGACGACGAGTTGGGGGGGTTGAAGGTGAGGGGAGGAGGTGGGGTTGAAAGTGGGCGTGTTGTGGGGTGGCGGGGGGGAAGTGAAGGTGGAGGAGGAGAAGGTGGAGGAGGAGGAGGAGGAGGAGGAGAAGGTGGAGGAGGAGAAGGTGGAGGAGGAGGAGGAGAAGGTGGAGGAGGAGATGGAGGAGTTTAAAGGCGGGGGTGGTGGAAGAAGCGGTGGCGGTGGCGGAGGAGGGGGTGGTGGAAGAAGCGGTGGCGGTGGCGGAGGAGGTGGAGGTGGAGGTAGAGGTGAAGGAAGTGGGGGTAAAGGTACTTGGTGGTGGTGGTGGTGATGATGATGGTAGTTGGGGAGGTGGAGGTGGATGGGTGATGGAGAACGCAGAGGAGAGGTCGAAGATGTGGAGAAGGAGTAGGAGGAGGTTGAGGAGAGAGAGGTGGAGGTGGAGGAGCTGAGGGTAGAGTAGGGGGAGAAGGTTATGGTGAAGGTGGTGGAGAAGGAGCTGGAATGTGGCTGGAGTGGTTGTGGGGGAACAGTAAGAGGAGTAGGGGTAGGAGAGGGAGGAGGGGGGAGAGTAGGAGTGGGAGGACGGGGGCATGGGGAGGATTGGAAATGAAGGGAGGGGGGAGGAGGGTGTAGGGGGAGGAGTGGAAAGGAGCGGAGGAGGAGGGGGGAGGAGGCCGAGGAGGGGAGGGGGAGAGTGTAAGGGGGGGGGGGGGAGTGCGAGAAGGGGGAGCAGGGGGGAGGAGAATGGGGAGGAGGAGGAGGGGGTGTAAGAGGAGGTAGAGGTGGAGTAGGAGGTGGAGGAAGTGGATTATGTGAACAAGGAGAAGGAAGAGGAGGTTCTTTGGAATGAATGTGACATTGGAGCACGCTCACATCTCAAGTGCCTTCATTTAATAATGTTTGTGCACCACTCAAGTCAAATTCTACCTTGAAATCACCCTCACCCCACCACCCCGCCATCCACCTCCCGTCAAAACTGAATGGTCGAAATAGCTAACGCAATCCCAACATCACTGAGATAAAATATAAAACAAACACCTAAGCATCTCCAGTTTTACAGTTAGAGAAGCGATCCTTGCAGGACGGCAAACTTGCCCGGCTAACAGTTGGTAGAAAGGTGCATGGAAGTGATTGGACACCCGGAGAAGTGGGAGCATCGATCTGATGTCATTGCGTGTAACCCCACTTACCGAGCTGCTCGCCGTGTCCTACAAGCTGCTCACGGCCGCTCAGTGACACCAAATGCCCGCCGGCAGACTAAATGGTTACCCCTCACCTGTAGGTGCTAATATTAGGCATTGTCTGCCCGACAGTCCATGCTAGTTTTCTCACCCATAAATATCACTTCATGCTTTCTGATGTTTTTCAATTATACCTATAGCTGCAGTAGATCGTCCAGATGACACAGTGCCGCCACAAGCGAGGGGTACTCAGTAACCCCAATTCTGCTCATTCAGTAGAGCTGAATGTATTAAATACTATATTCAATCATGAGGCTAACCTGGAAGGACAAAGTGACGAATAAGGAAATACTCGAACGGATGGGGCTGCCCTCTATGGAAGATCTTCTGATCAAAAAGAATCTCCGGTGGACTGGACACTATGAGGATGTCATCAGCAGGTACCAAAGAGATCCTCTATTCAATGTCTTCTGGTACGGAGAGGGCGCCCCTCTCGGTTCGGATACCATCAGGAAACTGAAGCTGAGAGACATTAAGACCAACTCATGGACGCAACTCTCACAGCAGAGAGCTAAATGGAGAGCGGCAGTCAAGTAATGAAAGCAGTCTTTGTCGCATTGCGACCAACAGCATGATGATGATGATGATGACTTTCGATATATATATATATGATGTCAAATATATGTTATGTATATTATATATATATTATATAGTATATATATCCATGGACTCGCATCCTCAAAGGTCTATTGCATAATTTCTTCTGGGTTTGATATATATATATTTATATGTTCCCTAAAATTCCAGTGCACGAGTGAGTCTTTCGCAGCACTAGCAGGGTTGGGCGGTGGTGTTGCCACCGGTCCAATTAATCCATTTTGAGTAGCGCTATCACAATCCCCGATACATATGAAGGCGCCCTCTAGCGAAGGTGGCGCCCTCTAGCGAAGGTGGCGCCCTCTAGCGAAGGTGGCGCCCTCTAGCGAAGGTGGCGCCCTCTAGCGAAGGTGGCACCCTCTAGCGAAGGTGGCGCCCTCTAGCGAAGGTGGCACCCTCTAGCGAAGGTGGGGCCCTCTAGCTTGTCAACCTCTGTGAATTAGCTATGGGCGCATCACCAGTGGAAATGTGACGGAGTGACATGTTTGGGTCATACTCTCCCAGAATAAGTCGTCGTGAGTGCACATATAGTCACAAGTCAGTACCTATCATGGTATGACCTTAGATGTTGCGAGGAGGTAAAACGGTATTAAACAAACAAAACCTTTAAATCCCACAACCAGAAGCAGAACACGCATGCCGACTGTGGGCGAGTGAGTGAGTGGGGGGTTATTCGTCAGTCATGTGCCGACCCATGACTCTAACTTCTAAGCACCCTTACCGACACCACAAGACTCCACATGACTTCACATGACTCCACATGACTTCACATGACTGCCTGCCTACGGCACACTCGGATATAAACTAATGAACCATAAAAGATGCAACCGCCCTCTCATAGTGGTTTGTGTGAGCGATGGCCGTGCCAGCCATACCATGTAGGGTGGGGGGGGGGGGGGGGGGGGGACAGGGGAGTGTGTGGGGGGTGGAGGAGGGGAGAGGGAGGTGAGGGGGCCGAGGCAAGGGGGAATGGTGTGGAGGGAAGTGAGGAAGGGGAAGGGGAGGGGAGGGGAGGGGAGGCGAGAGGAGGAGGGAGAGGGAGGGGAGGGGAGGGGAGGGGAGGGGTGAGGGGAGGGGAGGGGAGGGGGAGGGGAGGGGAGGGGAGGGGAGGGGAGGGGAGGGGAGGGTTAGAGGAGGGGAGGGGAATGGGGAGAGGTGACATGAGTGGAGAGGATGGGGGGAGAGGGAGAGGTGAAGGGCAAGAATGAGGGAGGTGTGAAGGTGAGGGTCTGGAGTGGAGGAAGAGAGAGGGAAAGGCGGTGGAGGTGAGAGTGAACGAAGGGAGGAAGAGAGAGCAGAGGGGGGGTGGGAGACGGAGACAGAGGACGCAGAGGGGCGAGGGTGGAGAGAAGGGGTTGGGGAGAGAAGGGGTTGGGGTAGAGGAGGAGAGCGGGAGAGGCGGAGAGAGTGAGTGGGTGATGAGAGTGAGAGTGGGAGAGGGGGAGGGGGGAGAGTGGGAGGGAGTGTGGAGAGAGGGGGAGAGGGGAGGGGGGAGTGAGTGGGGAGGGGAGGGGGAGGAACTGGGAGGGAGGAGGGGAGGGAGGAGGAGGGGAGGGAGGAGGAGGGGGAGGAGAGGGCGAGGAGGAGGGGGAGGAGAGGGGGAGGAGAGGGGGAGGAGAGTGGGAGGGGGAGGAGAGGGGGAGGGGGAGGGGGAGGGGGAGGGGAGGGTGAGAGGGAGAGGGAGAGGGAGCGGAGAGGGGGAGAGGGGATGATGATGACGTCACAGAATGTGTCCGCTTTGCAAACCCGAGAACTGTAGCTTGAGTCGCGTGACACACACCTCACTTTACTGTTATTAAGTGGCCGACCCTTACGGAGGGAGGGCAACGTTAGGCGATCCCTGAATTAAATTTATTTAAGCGTTATGTGACGTCGGGCACTAACGAGCTCAAAAGTGCATCAATCCAACTCTTTTTGAGTTTCTTCCAAAATAAAAAGGAAGAATTAAATTAAACATAGTAGATTGGTCATTATAATCTAGTTAACTTAGTTTGAAGTAACTTTTATTTCAAAGGACTAACTTTGGGGGTATTTTAAATGAAAACATGCAGATGTAATGTTGTCTTTTTAATAGTCAGCCCCGCTCCGGTTAAACTGCGTGATGCACAGTGAAACAGGCCTCCATCGAATGACAGAATTGAAGTTACATACTTTAACAGGTCTAGGTAAAAATCGTCATGAATAAAAGAATCCCATTGTGCAAATGAGACAATGAACCAAAGTAGCTGACTCTACTCGGAGCTATTCTGCTCATTCGGATAATCCGTTTGATGTGCTTTTTACTCTATCTAACGTCGCACATGCCGAAGACTCTGCCTCACAAATAATTTAGTCATGAATTGAGAAAAGGAAACCCGTGTGATAAGGATAGATAGACACTTTCTTCCCCTAAATAACCAACAACAAAATCAACAACAAAAACAACAACAAACAACAAACAACAGAACCAAGAAAATACCATATGCATATCTGATTCAATTCTGATAAACCATTTCTGCACGTCGCTTTGTTGTTGTTATCGTTGTTTTTGTTTGAAGTAGAGCATACAGTTTCGTAAATATGAGCGAATTACATAGACTACATAATATAATACTAGTGTAGTAGTCTGCACTGACCTCCTAGGCAAGGAGCCACGTAGACACGTGGGCGTGAATAGGGTGATGCAATAGGGACTCTAGGTAGTGTAATGGTTAGCACGCTAGCCCCGGAATGGCAGGAAGTGTGGGTTTCAAATCCTGCTCAAATAGGCGGAATATTTCTCTTTTCATCACCCGTACAACACCACATTACATATATATACAGGAAGTAGATTTTTGGGTTGTTAAAATTCATTTTTTTATAAATCTGATGTTGACCATTTGCTGGAATAATTCCCATGCAATTCACACCAACATCAAAAGGAGGGCAAAAACCCATCCGAGTTTGATCCAGAGGAACGGTGTGATTATAGCCTCAAAGTGGGCTTAAACTAAGTTAAAGGATAGGACAAATAATGAAGGATAGGGCTGTCAGAGACACACAACCACCCTACTTCCGGTCTGTAAACACACCAGGTCCCAGATTCAGTAAACCAGCGGACATTAATTTAGAAGACATGTACTCTTATTGTGGTTGGACGGCATGTTGCTGGTGAAAGGCCCCCCCCCCCCTCTCCCCTGTGTTGTGACCCCCCCGCCCACCCCCTCACCCCTCACCCACACTGGTAACAGACTCTCAGCGTCCTTTGAAGTCGGCGTCGGGTGTGAATATCAATACAAGATGGTGGGAGATCGGGAGGTCTAAATAAGCAACCTATATCATACCTCTATGAGAAGTTAACCAAAACCTAATACTGTATTTCCCGCAGACCTTTCAGCGTATCCATTATGATTCAGGAAATGTTCTCACACGAAACCAACTATATATTGCTTACGTATCAATGCGGCAATTCGACAGGTATCATTTCAGGGGAAACGAGAAATTAAACCAGTAGCATAGCAGAACACATCTCATACAAATGTCAACCATCCGTTTAGACATCATATTCTAACATTTAGCTAGCCAACAAATCTGACGTGACTAAAACAAAGCCTTCAATAAGATTATTATTAAGAAACGACGACTTTCTCCAATTCACACACAACTAAAAGTCGTCTGATATCACTAAGCTTACAACCTACAAGATTTAGTACCAGCAGACTATGAATTCAGCAAATAAAGTGCGCTGACCTTTAGTTAATATTTAATAGCCTCGATTGCTGTTTTGCTATTTTCAGCGACAACAGACAGACATTTTAGTGACAGCAGGCGACAGTCAAAACATCACAGCATCCTGCAGTTACGAACAGTGATTCTCTCCCTTCTCCCATAAAGTCGTCACGGGGAAGTGGTGCCCAAAGAAGCGGGAATCTGATGACAGCGATAACACAGAGGAGTGTTCAATCGCATCAGTGGACAGATCAGCAAATCACTGGATTCTAAATTAAACTCATCTCCAGCCTGGAGTGGTCATTATAAAAGGGGATATTGGAATCGCGATATGCAGAGTAAGATGCTTATAAACACGAGAGCCTATGCACAGAACTTAATTGATCTAATCACTTTCATCAAGATCAGATTTCAGCAATTCATGTTTTATTTTATTTTAATTGTGTTTAATATATATATATATATATATATAATATATATATATATAATATATATTCCAATTCCAATGCAAATATTAAATGAATGGAGGACCTCTCCCTCTGGCTATTATCATAATATCAGGGTTAGCTTCTAGGATAGGATTATCAAATTACATAAGCATTGGAATTTAATTTATGCACCTTTGAAACATTTTCTTTGCTTTTTTGGTAAAGTATTTATTCATCTGAATATTACATTTGTTAGCACCGGAACACTGGTCTATTGGAATTGACAGTCTAAATAATCTAAGTTTGATCGGTGCTGTATTAGTTACAGCACTGATCCTGTAGAATTGCACAAACAACTAAGGCATCTGCATAAACAACTAAGGCATCTGATTATTCATATATATATATATATATATAATATATTATATATATATATATATATATATATATATATATATAATTTATTCGACAGACGGAGGTACCTTGTTGTCCTTCAGGTGGTAGGTGATCCACCACCAGTAATGCGGACATCCATCTTGTACATAGACATTGCATCTGCAATACCCGGGTTTACGTCTCGTCAACTATGTACCTTAAAGATGTATAATCCAATGAAAGAATCAAACATCCTAAACCAATACACTCACCTAGATTTGATTCCACAAATTGAACTAATATTAGTAATAAACTGGTTCAGCTATTAAACAATTATTGCGGCCTGGAAGGAATACTGAGTTAATCTAATAGAACTGGTCGTTTGCTGAAACCTATAAGGTCCAGTATTGGCATGGCATGCATGGTAAAATAAATTGGGCTGGTCTTAATTTCTGAATATCTATAAACTTAACCCCTTAAAATGAAAGTTACTTCAAACTAAAGTAAGGTAGATTATATAATAGAATGTATAATACATATGCACTTGCTTCTCGATATAGATCTATATACACGAACATATACACGTAATTATTACACAGAGACACACGAAAAGTACATGCTCTATACTATTTCTGCTTGGAAGTTCGGCGCCCAGTGGAGGAGGAAAGGCCCCCCCCCCATACACACATACTCCCCGATACACCCCCCCCATACACACACTCCCCCCCACACACGTTGCCCCCATACACCCCCCCCCACACACACACACACTCAGCTCCCACCCGGCGCTGCAGGCGTGTGCACCTATATAAGATAGCGGCCTACAATGTTGATGTAATATCTGGGAGTGGCCGGCTGCTATTTGATTTGAATGTGATGGTAGGGTGAGCGTGGCTTCCCATCAGTCAGCGCGCGCCCTGATGAAACACCAGAGTGCCGGCCCGACACAGCTCACGGGCACGGGCAAATTAATAGCACCAGCGCGTGCTTTATAAACGATGAAGGTGATAATCTGCAACCGAACCAGACAAGCACCACTTGACAAATGACAGCTTGTGCGCGCTACCTATATTTATGTGTGTGCATATATATATATATATATAATATCTGTATATATATATATATATATATATATATATATATATATATACATATATATATACATATAGGTGTTATTTAGGATATATATGCTAATTAACAATATATATAACAAATAACAATATAATAAATATATAATGAACAACACATATCATATATATATATATAGAGAGAGAGAGAGTATAGTTATATGAATCTTACCTGGGTACAGATGATGGATAACTGGTGTTTTCCAGAGGTACTAGCCTCGGATAGTCATAGGTCAGGGAGAAGGAAGCACATCCGGGTCCAGCAATCTTTTACATACATCTTAGGATAAAAAATGATCTAACTCTATATGGATACTTATTTTGTTTTCGATTTTGTTCCAGCGAAAATGATAGTCGTAGTAGGGTAGGGTGGGTGGGCCCTGACCTATGACTATCCGAGGCTAGTACCTCGGGAAAACACCAGTTATCCATCATCTGTACCCGATTGATTGATTGATTTGATTGATCAATCAATCATCTGTACCCAGGTAAGATTCTTATAACTATACTATTTTACCTCGGTACTACCGACTCTGGCTACTCGTAGCCCAGGGCGAATTTGACGTAATCTCATTTTTTATCCTTTGAAGTTGTTTGTTTGTTGTTTTACGTTCTAGCAACATCTAGGGTCATATCAGGACGGGTACCGACTTGTGAGAGTGCGCACTCATGGCAACTTTATAGTGCTGTCCCACTGGGAAACCAGGCCATTGGCACCATGACCCAGCATCCCACTCAGTCACATTATCCTGACACTGAGAACACCAGTCCTTGCCCTGTCCTAATAATGCCAAGCGCCTGGCTAGGAAGCGACAAGTATCAATTTTTAAGTCATTGGTTTTACTCGACCAGGGTTCGAACCCATGACCCCACGATCTACCAGCACGGAAGACGGCCGCTCTAACTCATTCGGCCATCCCGTCTGATTCCTTTGATGTTGTAACAATAAATGTAATGTTTGTTCTAACCTTTTCTAGTTGGTGAGTAGTCGTGTCACGACACCGCTTGACTTTTCCAGTCATTTGTTGTAATGTTTTGCAAACGATCTAGCTGTCTTCCACCCAGCGTGTGCCAGAATTCTCTTGACCAAGATTCCTAATTGTCTTGCCTTGGAGACCATGGCTCCACGTGTTGAGTGGGATGCATAGCGTCCAGTGTTGACTCCTGCTTATTTAAGCACCTTGATAGTCCACCTTGCAAGCATGTCTCTCAAAATAGCTTCATGTGGTCGCATAAAGCTGATTGGTAGTTGTCTGGAATTTCTGATTCTGCGTGACTTGGATATATAAGCCCTAATGGCCGAAACTACACATATCCATTTATCCTCCGGATAACTAGTAACGTGTACTGTGGACAGTGGGTCGCCTGTACGATTTGATTTGAGTAATGTCTGTAGCTTCTTCCTTATCTATTTCTAGTCCATCTAGTGAAAGTGCCACAATGGTTTGGCCTCGGTGTCCTGTAATTAGCAATAATAAGACTGCTAATTTAAATCCTAGGTCTTTGATTGATAAATGTTTGTTGCTAGGCGATGACTTGAATAGTTTGAATACCATTGATACATCCCAAAACCTATTTATTTAGGTTTGGGTGAGTTTCTCTCGTACACAAATCTAATGAACCAGTGTACTAACTGATGTTTCCCAACTGTTTGTCCATCTATTCTTGGTAGAATAATGGAAAGGGCACATCTCACTGCGTTAATAATACCGAATCCTAGTCCTTCATCTTCTAAAATTCTTAGAAATCGTAACACTTGAGCAATTGTAGGCTTTAATGGTTTGAATCCTTTGAGAAGGCCATGATGGCCCGATTTCTTTATATAACTTGTGCATAATTTAACTGTTCCTTTTCTCCAGGCATGTGATATTAGTCTTTCTTTTGCCAAAAGGGGTGTTGTCGACATGTTTCCGTGGACTGTTAGTGGTCCTTGATGTTGAAGGTTGTTCCTTTCCCTTGGGAAGCTCATCAAGTCTTTTGCTGCTGATGTTATTGCCGCTAACCATGGTTGTGTTTCCCATGCTGGTACTATTAGTACTGCGTGGGTATGATCCATCTTGATCTTCCTTGCCACTCTGCTGATAATGCTGAATGGGGGGAATATGTAATAGAATTTTTGTTGTTGTTGTAAATATAGTTTATTCGTTGAATAAAGTCTTTTGTCAGCGCCATGGCACTGGTCTTCCAGCCATGTGACAATACAGTTATTTACAATATATGTATATGTAGTCTGATATTGTCATCAGCAGCTAGCTCAAGTCAGCTGAAATAACAATATTAATCATTCCCAGCGTCTGTGCAAACCGCTTTGGAGACATTTTCTAACTGTCTATAGGAGAGGAAGTTGCTGGTTGCCGTTAGTAATGCAATTCCTCCATACATATCATCACAGAGTGACGAGAAATTGTTTTGTGCCATCATCCTATTGGCGATGGGCACAATGGCTGTCAGAGAGTACCCCGTTGTGGACAGTGTAGAGAGCCATCTCAACTATTTTCCTGTCCTCACTGAGTTTTACCTCAGGGTCCATCTTTTTGATGGCGGATTCTGGAATTCCTTTAATTCCTGTGAATTTCTCCGCCATCTTGATTATGACCTCCATTTGTTTGAAGGTGTTAAAGTGGCCTTGGATGGTCTTCCTCATGATGGTCGTTATGTGTATTTTCATACGCCTAAGCACTTTACACGTTTTCGTTTCTTTCCCACACGATTTAGAGTATTTGCCGGAGTGCTTCGTGTCGGAGTCTGAACTCGTCGTCGATGAGTCAGGCGACGAGTCCGAAGAGGAGGATTTGTGTTTCCTCCTCTTCTTAGACTTTTTCTTTGTCTTCTTCATGAGGGGCTTCTTTTTACGGGCTCTCATGTACTCCATCTCCTTCGGACAAATCATTCTTCTTGTGTTTGTGCTTCCGTGCAGCCACAAACACCTCCTCGCCTGAACAGAACCAAGAAAATACCATATGCATATCTGATTCAATTCTGATAAACCATTTCTGCACGTCGCTTTGTTGTTGTTATCGTTGTTTTTGTTTGAAGTAGAGCATACAGTTTCGTAAATATGAGCGAATTACATAGACTACATAATATAATACTAGTGTAGTAGTCTGCACTGACCTCCTAGGCAAGGAGCCGCGTAGACACGTGGGCGTGAATAGGGTGATGCAATAGGGACTCTAGGTAGTGTAATGGTTAGCACGCTAGCCCGGAATGGCAGGAAGTGTGGGTTTCAAATCCTGCTCAAATAGGCGGAATATTTCTCTTTTCATCACCCGTACAACACCACATTACATATATATACAGGAAGTAGATTTTTGGGTTGTTAAAATTCATTTTTTTATAAAATCTGATGTTGACCATTTGCTGGAATAATTCCCATGCAATTCACACCAACATCAAAAGGAGGGCAAAAACCCACCCGAGTTTGATCCAGAGGAACGGTGTGATTATAGCCTCAAAGTGGGCTTAAACTAAGTTAAAGGATAGGACAAATAATGAAGGATAGGGCTGTCAGAGACACACAACCACCCTACTTCCGGTCTGTAAACACACCAGGTCCCAGATTCAGTAAACCAGCGGACATTAATTTAGAAGACATGTACTCTTATTGTGGTTGGACGGCATGTTGCTGGTGAAAGGCCCCCCCCCCCCCTCTCCCCTGTGTTGTGACCCCCCCGCCCACCCCCTCACCCCTCACCCACACTGGTAACAGACTCTCAGCGTCCTTTGAAGTCGGCGTCGGGTGTGAATATCAATACAAGATGGCGGGAGATCGGGAGGTCTAAATAAGCAACCTATATCATACCTCTATGAGAAGTTAACCAAAACCTAATACTGTATTTCCCGCAGACCTTTCAGCGTATCCATTATGATTCAGGAAATGTTCTCACACGAAACCAACTATATATTGCTTACGTATCAATGCGGCAATTCGACAGGTATCATTTCAGGGGAAACGAGAAATTAAACCAGTAGCATAGCAGAACACATCTCATACAAATGTCAACCATCCGTTTAGACATCATATTCTAACATTTAGCTAGCCAACAAATCTGACGTGACTAAAACAAAGCCTTCAATAAGATTATTATTAAGAAACGATGACTTTCTCCAATTCACACACAACTAAAAGTCGTCTGATATCACTAAGCTTACAACCTACAAGATTTAGTACCAGCAGACTATGAATTCAGCAAATAAAGTGCGCTGACCTTTAGTTAATATTTAATAGCCTCGATTGCTGTTTTGCTATTTTCAGCGACAACAGACAGACATTTTAGTGACAGCAGGCGACAGTCAAAACATCACAGCATCCTGCAGTTACGAACAGTGATTCTCTCCCTTCTCCCATAAAGTCGTCACGGGGAAGTGGTGCCCAAAGAAGCGGGAATCTGATGACAGCGATAACACAGAGGAGTGTTCAATCGCATCAGTGACAGATCAGCAAATCACTGGATTCTAAATTAAACTCATCTCCAGCCTGGAGTGGTCATTATAAAAGGGGATATTGGAATCGCAATATGCAGAGTAAGATGCTTATAAACACGAGAGCCTATGCACAGAACTTAATTGATCTAATCACTTTCATCAAGATCAGATTTCAGCAATTCATGTTTTATTTTATTTTAATTGTGTTTAATATATATATATATATATATATATAATATATATATATATAATATATATTCCAATTCCAATGCAAATATTAAATGAATGGAGGACCTCTCCCTCTGGCTATTATCATAATATCAGGGTTAGCTTCTAGGATAGGATTATCAAATTACATAAGCATTGGAATTTAATTTATGCACCTTTGAACATTTTCTTTGCTTTTTTGGTAAAGTATTTATTCATCTGAATATTACATTTGTTAGCACTGGAACACTGGTCTATTGGAATTGACAGTCTAAATAATCTAAGTTTGATCGGTGCTGTATTAGTTACAGCACCGATCCTGTAGAATTGCACAAACAACTAAGGCATCTGCACAAACAACTAAGGCATCTGATTATTCATATATATATATATATATATGTATATATATATATATATATATATATATATATATATATATATAATTTATTCGACAGACGGTACCTTGTTGTCCTTCAGGTGGTAGGTGATCCACCACCAGTAATGCGGACATCCATCTTGTACATAGACATTGCATCTGCAATACCCGGGTTTACGTCTCGTCAACTATGTACCTTAAAGATGTATAATCCAATGAAAGAATCAAACATCCTAAACCAATACACTCACCTAGATTTGATTCCACAAATTGAACTAATATTAGTAATAAACTGGTTCAGCTATTAAACAATTATTGCGGCCTGGAAGGAATACTGAGTTAATCTAATAGAACTGGTCGTTTGCTGAAACCTATAAGGTCCAGTATTGGCATGGCATGCATGGTAAAATAAATTGGGCTGGTCTTAATTTCTGAATATCTATAAACTTAACCCCTTAAAATGAAAGTTACTTCAAACTAAAGTAAGGTAGATTATATAATAGAATGTATAATACATATGCACTTGCTTCTCGATATAGATCTATATACACGAACATATACACGTAATTATTACACAGAGACACACGAAAAGTACACGCTCTATACTATTTCTGCTTGGAAGTTCGGTGCCCAGTGGAGGAGGAAAGGCCCCCCCCCCATACACACATACTCCCCGATACACCCCCCCCCATACACACACTCCCCCCCACACACGTTGCCCCCATACACCCCCCCCCACACACACACACACTCAGCTCCCACCCGGCGCTGCAGGCGTGTGCACCTATATAAGATAGCGGCCTACAATGTTGATGTAATATCTGGGAGTGGCCGGCTGCTATTTGATTTGAATGTGATGGTAGGGTGAGCCTGGCTTCCCATCAGTCAGCGCACGCCCTGATGAAACACCAGAGTGCCGGCCCGACACAGCTCACGGGCACGGGCAAATTAATAGCACCAGCGCGTGCTTTATAAACGATGAAGGTGATAATCTGCAACCGAACCAGACAAGCACCACTTGACAAATGACAGCTTGTGCGCGCTACCTAAATTTATGTGTGTGCATATATATATATATATATATATATATATATATATATATATATATATATATATATATATATATATATATATATATATACATATAGGTGTTATTTAGGATATATATGCTAATTAACAATATATATAACAAATAACAATATAATAAATATATAATGAACAACCACATATCATATATATATATATATATAGAGAGAGAGAGAGTATAGTTATATGAATCTTACCTGGGTACAGATGATGGATAACTGGTGTTTTCCAGAGGTACTAGCCTTGGATAGTCATAGGTCAGGGAGAAGGAAGCACATCCGGGTCCAGCAATCTTTTACATACATTTTAGGATAAAAAATGATCTAACTCTATATGGATACTTATTTTGTTTTCGATTTTGTTCCAGCGAAAATGATAGTCGTAGTAGGGTAGGGTGGGTGGGTGGGGTGGGGTGGGTGGGCCCTGACCTATGACTATCCGAGGCTAGTACCTCGGGAAAACACCAGTTATCCATCATCTGTACCCGATTGATTGATTGATTTGATTGATCAATCAATCATCTGTACCCAGGTAAGATTCTTATAACTATACTATTTTACCTCGGTACTACCGACTCTGGCTACTCGTAGCCCAGGGAGAATTTGACGTAATCTCATTTTTTATCCTTTGAAGTTGTTTGTTTGTTGTTTTACGTTCTAGCAACATCTAGGGTCATATCAGGACGGGTACCGACTTGTGAGAGTGCGCACTCATGGCAACTTTATAGTGCTGTCCCACTGGGAAACCAGGCCATTGGCACCATGACCCAGCATCCCACTCAGTCACATTATCCTGACACTGAGAACACCAGTCCTTGCCCTGTCCTAATAATGCCAAGCGCCTGGCTAGGAAGCGACAAGTATCAATTTTTAAGTCATTGGATTTACTCGACCAGGGTTCGAACCCATGACCCCACGATCTACCAGCACGGAAGACGGCCGCTCTAACTCATTCGGCCATCCCGTCTGATTCCTTTGATGTTGTAACAATATTATGTATATATTAGTACATAAATGTAATGTTTGTTCTAACCTTTTCTAGTTGGTGAGTAGTCGTGTCACCACACCGCTTGACTTTTCCAGTCATTTGTTGTAATGTTTTGCAAACGATCTAGCTGTCTTCCACCCAGCGTGTGCCAGAATTCTCTTGACCAAGATTCCTAATTGTCTTGCCTTGGAGACCATGGCTCCACGTGTTGAGTGGGATGCATAGCGTCCAGTGTTGACTCCTGCTTATTTAAGCACCTTGATAGTCCACCTTGCAAGCATGTCTCTCAAAATAGCTTCATGTGGTCGCATAAAGCTGATTGGTAGTTGTCTGGAATTTCTGATTCTGCGTGACCTGGATATATAAGCCCTAATGGCCGAAACTACACATATCCTTTTATCCTCCGGAAAACTAGTAACGTGTACTGTGGACAGTGGGTCGCCTGTACGATTTGATTTAAGTAATGTCTGTAGCTTCTTCCTTATCTATTTCTAGTCCATCTAGTGAAAGTGCCACAATGGTTTGGCCTCGGTGTCCTGTAATTAGCAATAATAAGACTGCTAATTTAAATCCTAGGTCTTTGATTGATAAATGTTTGTTGCTAGGCGATGACTTGAATAGTTTGAATACCATTGATACATCCCAAAACCTATTTATTTAGGTTTGGGTGAGTTTCTCTCGTACACAAATCTAATGAACCAGTGTACTAACTGATGTTTCCCAACTGTTTGTCCATCTATTCTTGGTAGAATAATGGAAAGGGCACATCTCACTGCGTTAATAATACCGAATCCTAGTCCTTCATCTTCTAAAATTCTTAGAAATCGTAACACTTGAGCAATTGTAGGCTTTAATGGTTTGAGTCCTTTGAGAAGGCCATGATGGCCCCATTTCTTTATATAACTTGTGCATAATTTAACTGTTCCTTTTCTCCAGGCATGTGATATTAGTCTTTCTTTTGTTATTTTGTCTAATCCAAATTGTTTTCTTAGAAAAGGAATGCCAAAAGGGGTGTTGGCGACACGTTTCCGTGGACTGTTAGTGGTCCTTGATGTTGAAGGTTGTTCCTTTCCCTTGGGAAGCTCATCAAGTCTTTTGCTGCTGATGTTATTGCCGCTAACCATGGTTGTGTTTCCCATGCTGGTACTATTAGTACTGCGTGGGTATGATCCATCTTGATCTTCCTTGCCACTCTGCTGATAATGCTGAATGGGGGGAATATGTAATAGAATTTTTGTTGTTGTTGTAAATATAGTTTATTCGTTGAATAAAGTCTTTTGTCAGCGCCATGGCACTGGTCTTCCAGCCATGTGACAATACAGTTATTTACAATATATGTATATGTAGTCTGATATTGTCATCAGCAGCTAGCTCAAGTCAGCTGAAATAACAATATTAATCATTCCCAGCGTCTGTGCAAACCGCTTTGGAGACATTTTCTAACTGTCTATAGGAGAGGAAGTTGCTGGTTGCCGTTAGTAATGCAATTCCTCCATACATATCATCACAGAGTGACGAGAAATTGTTTTGTGCCATCATCCTATTGGCGATGGGCACAATGGCTGTCAGAGAGTACCCCGTTGTGGACAGTGTAGAGAGCCATCTCAACTATTTTCCTGTCCTCACTGAGTTTTACCTCAGGGTCCATCTTTTTGATGGCGGATTCTGGAATTCCTTTAATTCCTGTGAATTTCTCCGCCATCTTGATTATGACCTCCATTTGTTTGAAGGTGTTAAAGTGGCCTTGGATGGTCTTCCTCATGATGGTCGTTATGTGTATTTTCATACGCCTAAGCACTTTACACGTTTTCGTTTCTTTCCCACACGATTTAGAGTATTTGCCGGAGTGCTTCGTGTCGGAGTCTGAACTCGTCGTCGATGAGTCAGGCGACGAGTCCGAAGAGGAGGATTTGTGTTTCCTCCTCTTCTTAGACTTTTTCTTTGTCTTCTTCATGAGGGGCTTCTTTTTACGGGCTCTCATGTACTCCATCTCCTTCGGACAAATCATTCTTCTTGTGTTTGTGCTTCCGTGCAGCCACAAACACCTCCTCGCCTGAGTCATTCTCAGTTGAGGCCTGATCCTCCGAATCATCCTCCCATTCCGACTCATCCAGGTCTTGCGGTATCTTGCTTCGTCCTTTCTTTGATGTACCTTCTCTGGATGGTAATATTTCTTCCATTTTTGTTGTTGTTGTTGCACTAGCCTGGCAACCTGTTCGTGTAGGTTCCTATCAGCAGGGCCGGGTCGGTATCGTACCCCCCTGCCTCCTCAGAAACCCTTTGTTCTGGAGAGGGCGACCTTTGTACCCGCCCAGGCGTTCCGGCATCTTCATCCGCACTGAGTGTGTGAGTTTGCTCTGCCTTACTCCGCTTCGTAGGCATGGCTCCGAGACTGTGAGTAAAAAGACGGATGATTCATTGTCTTAGGCGAAATAGCACACTGATAATTAGAGTATAATTATACTAGGTGTGTATTTTATGCCGTTAAATTAATGTTTAACGCAGGCGTATCGCTAAACGACAGTCGCAGGATATCGGTATGGGTAACCAACCGATCGTAATGAGGGGTACAGACCAGTGTAGCAGTGCCCTCCCACACTCTAAGTACCTATAAACTTCTCCCACTTGTGGCTTTCTTTGCCAACAAGTAGAAGAAAATACTATAGGACTCGGAGGTATGCTTTAACAAGAAGCGAAATATGGGGAATCTTAAAGAAACCCATGGAATGAATCCCTAATGATGTAACTGGCTCCTGCCAAACATCTCTCCGTTCGGCAACGGGTGGCTATTAATTAATAACCGAACAACAGATGCATTGTTCTTTCGATCATACCAATTATGATCGAAAGTAAGCTGTAAAAACAGTAATATCTTATCGAAAAGTTAAAAAAAACTTTTAGGTGAATGCTAACATGAACTAAACCAACGTTTCGAGTTTGAAAGATACTAACCTGCTTGGTTTTGAAGTAAATGTAGAAAAACTGCCGGAGCTGCTCACAACACGTCCTCCTGCTGTGAGCTGATTATGCTAATTGCTGGACCCGGATGTGCTTCCTTCTCCCTGGGCAACAAGTAGCCAGAGGCGTAGTACCAAGGTAAAATAGATCGTTTGACTGTATCTTGGTCAACATCACCTCCAAATATGACTGCTGCCGCCACCACCATGCATTCACCTCAATCTGTTCCTGACTGATTGTGTCACGGTCAGTCTCAGTTCCCGATGTAAGTCCACCCTGTTCCTCCCTGTGTGTTGGCAGAACTACTAATAATAGCCACAGGGCACTCACAATCAAATGCCAGGCAGATCATTCCAGACCTAGTGGGTTCAAACTCAAATACCACATTCAAAGAGTGCTCGTTCATTAAGATACCTAAGATAGTTTATGTAATAAGACATGGCAAAATCATGTCACCAGATCCTTAGGCTCATATTCTGGAAGCACAATTTCCTACACGATGTACAATGTATGATGCGCATACAATAAACCCCACCAAACTGATCCAGACGTCAGCAAATCAATGAGACCTTGCAAAGTCACGTGACTGATCCATTTCATAGACACACCCCTCTAAGGATTGTCTAGCCCCCCCCCCCTATACTTGGATAACGTTGCTTCACTAAAGGTGCTGATGACCTGAGAAGGTAATGAGTGTAGTGGTCAAGTTATAAAGGGCAACTTGGTGCTGAAGGGGGAGGGGAAGAATAACATCATTATTATTCAAGTGAAATACATATTTGAACAAATATTTGTTGTACTTAAACAACACTAGGTAGTTGTAGTGAGCTGACTTCCGCATCTCAGGTAAAGTAGTAGTAATAGTAGAATTGGTAGTGCTGTGCTAGTAGTGATGGCAGAATTGGTAGCACTAATATTAGATCAGTTAGTAGAAAAAGTACTTATACTAGAGTATAATAGCAGTAGTAGTAGTGGTGGTATAAGTAGTAGTAGCAGTAGTAGTAATAGAAGTAGTAGTGATAGTAATAGATATAGAACTTGTAATAGTACCAGTAGTAGTAATGTAAGCCTAGTGGTAGCAGCAATAGTAGTGGTAGGAATAGCAGTGGTAGTAGTGCTGGTAATAGTACTAGCAGTAGTAGTAATGGTAGTAGCAGTAGTAGTGGTGGTAGTAGGACTAGCAGTAGTAGCAGTAGTGCTAGTGGTAGGAGTAGTGGTGGTAGTCGTCCCAGCAGTAGGAGTAGTGCTAGTCGTCGTCCCAGCAGTAGGAGTAGTAGTGGTCGTCGTCGTCCCAGCAGTAGGAGTAGTAGTGGTGGTCGTCGTCCCAGCAAAAGGAGTAGCAGTGGTGGTAGTCATCCAGGCAGTAGGAGTAGTAGTGGTCGTCGTCCCAGCAGTAGGAGTAGTAGTGGTGGTCATCGTCCCAGCAGTAGGAGTAGTAGTGGTGGTCGTCGTCCCAGCAGGTGGAGTAGTAGTGGTAGTCATCCAGGCAGTAGGAGTAGTAATGGTCGTTGTCGTCCCTGCAGTAGGAGTAGTAGTGGCAGTAATCGTTCAGGCAGTAGTAGTAGTGGTGGTCGTCGTCCCAGCAGTAGGAGTAGGAGTGGTGGTAGTCGTCCAGGCAGTAGGAGTAGTAGTGGTGGTCGTCGTCCCAGCAGTAGGAGTAGTGGTGGCGGTAGTCGTCCAGGCAGTAGGAGTCATAGTGGTAGTCGTCGTCCAGGCAGTAGGAGTAGTAGTGGCGGTAGTCGTCCAGGAAGTAGGAGTAGTAGTGATGGTAGTCGTCCAAGCAGTAGGAGTAGTAGTGGTGGTAGTCATCCCAGCAGTAGGAGTAGTAGTGGTGGTAGTTGTCCCAGCAGTAGGAGTATTAGTGGTGGTAGTCGTCCCAGCAGTAGGATTATTAGTGGTGGTAGTCGTCCCAGCAGTAGGGTAGTCGTCCCAGCAGTAGGAGTAGTAGTGGTGGTAGTCGTCCCAGCAGTAGGAGTAGTAGTGGTGGTAGTCGTCCCAGCAGTAGGAGTATTAGTGGTGGTAGTCGTCCCAGCAGTAGGAGTATTAGTGGTGGTAGTCATCCCAGCAGTAGGAGTATTAGTGGTGGAAGTCGCCCCAGCAGTAGGAGTATTAGTGGTGGTAGTAGTCCCAGCAGTAGGAGTAGTAGTGGTGGTAGTCGTCCCAGCAGTAGGAGTAGTAGTGGCAGTCGGACTATTACGGGTGGACCATGTTTTATTGCATCGATCCCTATGCGTCCGTCACCCCTCCCACCCCGCCCCCTCCCACGAGGCGGCTGTTTTGGGATCCTCCTCCAGGGGATCATTACCTCTCAGTCCTCCAGTGTAATAGGGTCTGTAACCCCCCGGGCAGCCCAGCCAGTCTGTGCCGCACCTCACCACCTCACCTACCGGCATCTCACCTACCCACACCTCCACCACCTCACCACTTCACCTACCCACACCACCATCACAGTCTCAATATCCCCACCCACCCACCCACCCACCTACCAGCTACCTCCCCCAACGCGACCCGCACCCATCAGATCCCCAAGCCTATATATAACCCTAAATATAAACAAACACATCCATTCCACCCACATTACGAGGCCGGCATCAGTCACGTATCCCGCCGTGATGGGTTCGATTTGGTTGTGTTTGTGTGGGTGTATGGGTGTGTGGGTGTGTGGATGCACTATTTACAAAGGCCCTCCTTTCTTTGTGTTGCCAATATTCGCTTTTTTTTTTTTTTTTAAAGACGCTCACTTCTAGCTACATGTGGCTGTTGTCAGGATGTAAAACCCCAACAAACAACAATCTACATGTTAATTATTACCAGGCTTAGCCACTTAGTTATATATACTAGTTATAGCAGTAGTAGTGGTGGTAGTAGGACTAGCAGTAGTAACAGTAGTGCTAGTGGTAGGAGTAGTAGTGGTGGTCATCGTTCCACGAGGGCACTAAGAAGCTAACGATTAAATGGCGTGGGTTTGGGTGAGAGTTGTTTGGGTTTTACGTCCTAGCAACATGTGGGGTTATATCAGGACGAGAAATAGTATGCTTAGGTTTGTGGTTATCCATATGGTTATATGAATAGGTACATCTCATTAATTGATCGGATTTGGAGTTTGTTGGGCGCGGGGGTGGGGATAACATGTAGACATCTTTTTAAATCGTAAGGGAAAAGATGTTTTAGATGGCTATGTTCTACTAATTGTGCTCGGAGTTTGCTTAGATATGTGTGTGTCAATTTGAAAGCCAGCCTAGCCACATGTGTCGATGAATGTATTTAAAAACTTATTTATAAATGCCCACCTTCTGATGCCTATGTGGATTCTCATGTCAGAATACCTGTGCTTAGGTAGCCATTCAGCCGTAGATATCTCTCCCAACAGTAAGTAGCTCTTTAACTGTAATTGGCCCTTCACCAGTAAGCAGCTCTTTAACTGTAATAAACCCTGCCAGTTAAGCTGGAAAGTACCTGACTGGAGTGGTTCCAGATTCTGCCGACAGATGTCACTAGCTTAACTTGAGGGGTGTAATACATGAAGAGAGCGGCAGTGAAATTCCAGAAGAAAAATACAATATAGTTGTCTTATTTTGTTATGGATATATTACAAGGATAAGAGCTTGAATCCTGTTGCGATATGAATATATCTGAATATAATCAAACATTTTACTATTTTTCCAAGCATTCTTTACGGAGATATAGCATCTGAAATCATAGGCAGTCAGGGAATGTACCCGACTAGAGTGGTTCCTGACGAGACGGGATGGCCGAATGAGTTAGAGCACCCGTCTCCTGTGTTTGTAGATTCTGGGTTCGAACCCTGGTCGAGTCAAACCAATGACTTAAAAATTTATACTTGTTGCTTCCTAGCCTGGTGCTCAGCATTATTAGGCTAGGGCAAGGAATGGTTGGCTCAGTGTCAGGATAATGTGACTGAGTGGGATATCAGGTCATGGTGCTGGCAGTCTGGTCTTCCAATGGGGCAGCACTATAAAGTCGCCATGAGTGCGCATTGTCACAAGTCGATACCCGTCCTGATAGGACCTGAGATGTTGCTAGGACGTAAAACAACAACAAACAAACAAACCAGAGTGGTTCCAGATTCTGCCGATAGATGTCACGAGCTCAACTGGCCTTTGAACAGCAAGCAGCTCTCCAAAAGCAGGAAGATCTCCAATAGTAACAGAAGGCAGCTCATCAACAGTGGGTATCTCTCCAACAGTAGGGAACACTTCAACAGTAAATATATTTCCAACAATATATTGGTATACCCTGATAGTGCTGCGGCATTTGAAACATTTATTAGGAGTATATGCTGATAGTGCTGCGGTGTCTGAAGCATTTATTAGTAGTATACGCTGATAGTGCTGCGGCGTCAGCACCGCATATTAGTGTACGCTGATGGCACTGAGGTGTGAAACAACGTATTAGTTAGTACTAGTAGCGCATATATGTTGATCGTGCTGCGGGATTACAGTAGGTACAGGAAAAATCCCGGAAATCCGCGAAATCCCAGAGATCTTTCATCCCTGCAAGAATAGGCAGCTCTTTAATTCTAGGGAACTCTTGAACAGTCGGTATCTCTCCCAATGTAGGCAGCTCCTCAAAAGTGTCAGATCTTCAACAGTTGGGTTTAACTATAAGGGGCTCTGCACCACCAGAGGGCACTAACAGTAACAGTAACAGTATTAGACGCAAACATATATTGGAGAATTGCTATAAGGCTGGCCACTAATAGCCTCAAATGGCCAGAGCTGCCGACTCCTACGAGGACCGAGAAAAGCACTTACAGATAGGATCCTTCATACCCCATTCACACGAGGCCTGCGTTCACTTATGACCGATTCGCGACGTCAAAACGTCCTCATTGCACCCTCCTTACGCCCTCCTTAATTGCTGTCACCGCGAGGACGCCAACCTCCCGGCATCCATTTCCTTGCGCCCTATTCCGGCGGTGCCATTCAAAACTGGTTGGTGCCCTGGCACTGACCTGGCGCCATCCTGCCACCCACCTCTTGGTTGGCGAGTTGCGACCTGGCGCCGATCTGGCACCGACCTGGCAGTGCCAACACATGCAATGCTGCACTCACCGTGTGGTGCCGCGCCAACTCGGCGCCACCCTTGCCCCAACCCGGCGCCGCCCTGGTGCTGACCACATATTTGAATCAATGTATCGAGTGGGACGCTGGGAGGTTGGTGTCCTTTTGGACGTAAGGAGGTTGGCGGGAAACGATGGCTCTCGTGTGGCTGGGGTATGAGTAAGACCCCTATATCACTGGTTGTGGCTAGGATCACAAGACTCCCTCAAAGTGCTGGCTTTCTGCACAAAGAGGTGAACATGCCTCGTGCTTAGACAGAGGTGAGCTTAAAGCTGCAGTCCGATCAAAGCATCAAATCTTCTCGACCAAAGCAATTATCTAGATTGTATTCTACATATCCAACTTCAATACCACTACACTTATTAAGCATTTGTTGCTGCATAGCGGGGGATACTAAGTCACTTTATTAGAACTTATATACTGCTGATGACTATGGTGTCAGGGTTTTCCTGTGCTTGCCAACAACTGTTTACAATTAAAATATCTAACAAGTTACTCATTCTAAATAAAAGTTACTTACTTCAAACTAAAGTAATTATATTTTAACGATCACCCTACTAAATTTATCTAAAAAAGTCACAGAAACTTACAGAAATTATTGATAAAGGAAAGCAATCCATATGGATTATGACCACTACTGCATAGCGGCGAAAACATGTGCACGCACTTAACCATTATGAGCAGAATAAACAATTAAAAAAAACACCCCAAAAAACAACTCAAATGATGTCCGATAAATTATAATACATACACACCTTATATGGAATAACAATACACACCTTACATGGAATAACAATATTGCAAATTTTGCTTAGATTATATGCTAGAACACCTACATTAGCTTTACGGGAATAACACTTTGGCAACTTTGTTGTGCTTAGAATATGTGCTAGAATTCCTACATAGCTTACATGGAATAACACTATAGGAAATTTATGTTTAGATTACGTGCTAGAATACTTAGGTTTAGCTTACCAGGAATAACAACACTAAGGCACATTTGTGTCTCTCCTCCCCTGTGTAAGTAGACTCCTGGGGCCGTATGCATGAAGCGGTGTTAGCGGTGTGTGGTGTTATCCCTCTAACTCCGGGTACCTATCTCCAGTTATCGGCGTCGTAGAGAACTATGTCAAGCCGTATGCATGGGCACTTAAACGGTGAGTGTTAGCTAAACGTGAATGTATTTATAGATTTGGGAAATCCCTCGATTTGACAATATGAATAACGCCGCCAATGCAGCAGCAGCGTTAATAACAGTTCGATTTTATGGTTAATTTGAATCAATTTCACTTATTGCGTATGTAAATCTGTCAAATATGATCGCATTGAATAGATTTGGGTATAATATATTGCCGCCGATTCGGCGGCGACGGCAGTGGCCATGTTTACTTGACGTTGGACAGTATGGATATCGACGTCACTGCGGAGGCGGCTATTTGTTTACTTTACATTCGTCGATTCGACAATATGAATAACGTTGCCAATACGGCGGCATCGTTAATATCGCTTCGTTTTTAGGGTTAATTTGCTTAAATTTCACTTATTGCGTATGTAATTCTGTTAAATATGATAGCATTGAGTAGATTTGGGTTCCATCCTGACACTAACCTAACACTAACGCCGCTGTAAACCTGCTATGAGCAGAGTTAGAATTTCCGAGTTTAAACGCTCGGTGTTAGGCCTAACACTGCTCCATGCATACCAACTTTTCGGCGCTAAACCAGAAATCCCACCATAAACGCGTTTTGACTCGGTAACACCGCTCCATGCATATGGGCCCTGAGGGCTACAGGGGGCTATAATTAAATGTGTCGTGCTGTCAGCTCATACCACGTGACCAGTGTCTCACCCTGTGTATACACATCAATACACATCACATTAATTATTCACACCCCACAGGACACCACCAGAAAACTACCACCATATTCCGGTAGTCTCCCCCGCCACCACCATTTCCCTGCTGTTTTTCCAAGGCCGGCCAAGCTGGGGTTCTTATAGAGATTCCCAATGCCACTATTACATTGCCATATAGCCCGGTGCAGCAGCTGATAGGAGGGCTACCATTCTATACCGCCGTTAGAGGCGCAGATATCGCAGATAAGGGCCCGCATACGGGAGACTTCCGGTAAAGGAAGCATTGGGGGAGGAGGGAAGGGGAAGAGGAGGAGTCGGGAGGAGGGGGTGGAGGAGGTGGCGCAGGAGGAATGGGAGGAGGAGACTGAGAGGTGGAGGAGGTGGGGGAGGGAGGGATGGATGAGGGGCGAGGAGGGAGAGGAGGAGGGAGAGGAGGAGGAGGAAGGGGGAGGAGGAGGGGGAGGGGGAGGAGGAAGGGGGAGGAGGAGGGGGAAGGGGAGTGAGGAGGAGGAGACGGGGTGGAGGAGGAGAAGGGGGTGGAGGAGGAGGAGGAGGAGGAGGGGAGAGGAAGAAGGAGATGAAGAAGAGGGGGATGAGGAGGGAGGGGAGTAGATGAAGGGGGGTGGAGGAGGAGGGAGGGGGGGAGCTAGAGGGGAGGGGAGGGGAGGGGAGGGGAGGGGAGGGGAGGGGGAGGGGATGGGAGGGGGAGGGGATGAGAGGGAAGGAGAGGAGGCGGGGGAGGAGGAGGGGAGAAGAGGAGGGGGAGGAGGAGTAGGGGGGAGAGGGAGGAGGAGGGGAGGAGGGGATGGAGAAGGGGGAGGAGGAGGGGAGGAGAAGGGGGAGGAGGAGGGCGAGGAGTAGGGAGGAGGAAGGAGTCAAACCAAATACTTCAAAATTGATACTTGTCGCTTCCAAGCCAGGCGCTCAGCATTATTAGGATAGGGCAAGGACTGGTTGGCTCAGTGTCGGGATAATGTGACTGAAATGCGATATCAGGTCATGGTGCTGGCAGCCTGGTCTCACAGTGGGGCACCATTATAAAGCCACCATGAGTGAGCAGTGTTTCAAGTCGGCACCTGTCTTGATATGACCTTAGATGTTACCAAGACATAAAATTCCAACAACCAACCAAATCCTACCTACTTACACCTAATAAAACACACAACTTGTAAACCTACTTAATAACTAACCACTTCAATCATACCGCCCTTATAAAAGCTGACGACGTCCGGTACCTCCTCATAATGAGACAGTTATTGAAGCCTGTCTATCCGGCCGTGAGCGATAATATGTGCGGGGAACATCACTGATACAGTGTACAAGGTCACAGTGTCAGCCTGATACTCTGATAGCCATAGATACAAGAACTGATTACCGATGACGGATGGGTGTGCTCATCGGAATGTGATTGAGACCGGCATGTATATATATACTGAGGCTTTTTAAAGACAGAAGAGATAGATAACCAGTCCCACTAGATACCGGGGGTCTAGTTATTGATTGTCGCATGACCCCCTAAAAGTCAGACTTTATGTCGCCCAGTCCTGCTTTATGTACGGCAGCAGTAAGTTAGTCAGTAGAAACTTCTGATGGGTGTTTTATTTTTCGCGTCTTTTTTTCCGTGTCTTTTTTTTGTATCTAGGTTTTTTCATGTTGGCATTAGGCGAAAAGAACCAAATGTTCATACTTGTTTCTCAGGCATCATGTTAATTTTGAGCCCCGCCCAACCCTTTTGAAAAGATATTTTTACAAGAACAATTTTAAAAGAGAATGTAAAATATAAGAAATTCTAATACTACTAATTCTCATTACATGAGGTTTGTGTGTGTGTGTGTGTGTGTGTGTGTGTGTGCGTGCGTGCGTGCGCGCGTGCGCGCGTGCGTGTGTGTGCGCGTGTGTGTGTGTGTGTGTGTGTGCGCGTGTGCGTGTGTGGTGTAGTAACATCTAAGCTCCATTTTCTGGTCAGTTCCATGACAACTTTCTCCGACCAAATAACAATTTAATATAAAATATTACCGCCCCAAATTTCTCCGACCAAATAAAAAATAAATTAAAACAGCACGCCAGTCGCAAATTCTGACAAAATGTGATCGCTTGTTTTTGGGGGTTTTTTTTCTCCGCCTGATTACATAGTTTGTAGCTTGCCTACATATACTTCTAGATTACAATATTATCTACTCTCTTCTTGTTCACGAATGACACGAAGCTACAAATACAGATTGTCAGGGTAAATTACAAGCAAAGTATTAAAGATTAGTATTGCAAAGATAAACATGAGGACACTTTTGCAACACCATCCCCAATACCGCCACAAACTGACAATCGCTTGGAAAATGAAGATTTATTTAGACTTTTTACCAGGAGTCGGGCACAATGTGTCTTCCATATCAAATCGTCCCGAAAACAAAGCCTATTGCAATGTCTGAGTAGCAGTGTTCCAAATCAAACAACTTATTTCCATTGTTATCCAATCTTATTTAGAGTGTGCCGGTCTATTGTCGCAGACTGGTCAATGTGTAGCCTGAAGGATGGGAATTGCTATTAGTATAGATGTTCTATTACAGGGTCCATACACATGTGAAGCTATGGAATTTAAGCCTATGTCATGGCTTTTCAAGGCTGTTTTTGCAGGGATGAAAGCGGAAATGCTGATATTCTCCCATAGGCTCAGCATTGTCAGGGAATCCCTGAAAATTCCCGGAAGTCGGGTTTCATACATATTGGTATATGCTGCTAGTGCTGCGACGTTTGCACCACATATCGGTATACGCTGATAGTGCTGCAGCATTAGAAGCACGTATTAGTAGTATACGCTGATAGTGCTGCGCCATGTGAAGCATGTATTAGTAGTACTAGTATACGCTGACCCTGCTTCAGCGTTTGAAGGCATTAGTAGTATACATTGCTAGTGCTGCGGCGTTTTCACCACATATTAGTATACGCTGATGGTGCTGCAGTGTGAAACAACTTATTGGATGGTTAGCTGTTGGAGTTTTACGTCCTGGCAACATCTAAGGTCATATCAGGATGGGTGCAACGTATTCTATTAGTATACACTTAAACTTAGCTACAGGAAAAATCCTGGAAATCCGCGAAATCGCAGAGATCTTTCATCCCTGTTTTTGATAGGAATTCAAGACTATTTTCATGTGGGTTTCAGGAAAAAACAACAACATAGGCATGTCGGATTATCTTATGATGAATAGTGATTTCGGACTAATTTAGATCAGTGGGGACAGTTTAATGGAATTCAAGGCTTTTGAAGACTAATTACCCAAAATAGGATAAATTCAGGGCTTTTCGAGGCCTTGAAATGGGGGAAATGAAGTTCAAGACTTCAATACTTTCCAGGCCCCATACGCACTCTATAGTTATTGTTGCTTTTGTTGATTAAAGTATATAGTTAAATAGTATGATAAAAGCATAACATTTTCAAAAGCGAAACATTTATCTAGATTTGAACCTACATATCCAAATTAGATAGCGGTGCACTTGTTATCTATGTGCTGCTACGTAGAAAGGAATGGTAAATCAATTGACTTTTACTTTTGAAGCCTATGGGGTGAGAGTTTTAACAAGCATGTCAAAGGTAAGTTAGGATGGTTTACACTTCAAAGACTTGTCAGAGCCGTTCATACCTTGTTATTACCCACATTAAACTAAACGAAACGGAAGCATGGGAAATAGCAATTAAAAAAGCAGAGCTACGACGACAATCAAACAAAGGTAAAGGAGACGGGATGGCCGAATGAGTTAGAGCGTCCGTCTCCCGTGTTGATATATCGTGGGTTCGAATCCTGGTCGAGTCACACCAATGACTTAAAAATTGATACTTGTCGCTTCCTTGCTCGGCATTACTAGGATAGGGCAAGGAGCAGTGGAATGAGGAAGACTAGTCATCTGCGACTGAAATTTCCCCTGTTGAAACAACTAATGTACCAAAAAAAAGAAGAAAAACCATATCCTAAGTTACAGCATTAATGGTCACCATAAGTCCTCATCCTAAAATACACAATTAACGGTCAACATATCCCAAGTTACAGCATTAATGGTCACCATCCTAAAATACACAAATAACGGTCAACATATCCCAAGTTATATCATTAAAGGTCAATATATCAGACGATACATAATTAAAGGTCAACATATCCTAAGTTACAGCATTAATGGTAACCATAAGTCCTCATCCTAAAATACACAATTAACGGTCAACATATCCTAAGTTACAGCATCAATAGTCACCATAAGTCCTCATCCTAAAATACACAATTAACAGTCAACATATCCTAAGTTACAGCATTAATGGTCACCATCCTAAAACACACAATTAACGGTCAACATATCCCAAGTTATATCATTAAAGGTGAATATATCATACGATACATAATTAAAGGTCAACATATCCTAAGTTACAGCATTAATGGTAACCATAAGTCCTCATCCTAAAATACACAATTAACGGTCAACATATCCTAAGTTACAGCATTAATGGTTAACAAAAGTCCTCATCCTAAAATACACAATTAACGGTCAACATATCCTAAGTTATATCATTAAAGGTCAATATATCATATGATACATAATTAAAGGTCAACATATCCTAAGTTACAGCGTTGATGGTCAGCATATCCTAGGTTATACCAATAAGGATCAATATGTCCGTCCTACAGTTAATATATCCTAAGTTACATCCGGAAAGGGAAACTATCCTAAGTTACATAATTAAAGGTCAATATATAATAGTAGTTTTCAGTGACCTTTCAGGAGGGAGCCACGTATACAGGTAGGCGTAGATAGCGTGATTGCATCAGGGACCGAGGTAGTGTAATGGCTAGCACGCTAGCCGCGGATTAACAAGAAGTGTAGGTTCCAAATATGGTCTAGGTGCACTATTTCCTATTTCCATCACCAAAAGGAAGTGTGTTTGTTGTTGTTTTACGTCCTAGCAACATCTAACGTCATATCAGGACGGGTACCGACTTGTGACAGTGCGCACTCATGTCAACTTTATAGTCCTGTCCCACTGGGAAACCAGGCCGCCGGCACCATGACCTGATATCCCATGCACTCAGTCACATTATCCTGACACTGAGCACATCAGCCTCAAAATCTGTTAATGTACACAAAACGGCCGTTTTCCCATCAAACTGTAGGCCTATTGTGGAAATGAATCCGATTCTGCACATTGCCCCCCGACACTCCATCCATCAGCATTATCTGCTTCTACTTCTTTTCGTTGTATTATCCTTTAAACATGGGTATCTATATAGTATCATGCTGTCGGTCGTGATGCGACAAAGACTGCTTTCATTACTTGACTGCCGCTCTCCATTTTGTTTTTTTTATCCTAGCTGATTTTCCGCTGTCGACGGAAGATGAGCTCGAGCAGGGCGGTCCTTGGTAACCCGGGCGACGACCGAGCCGGTATGGTGTTTTGTGCGGTTGTACATTTCATGAAAGCTGCCTGCAAAAGTGTTGAAGTGCTGCTGGCTTTTGCAAGTTACCAGTGGCACTCTCTCGGAGAGCAAATAGAGGTTTCACACCGGCAAGAACATGTCAAGACAGGCGCAAAACTATTTGTCCCTGCAGTGCCTGGTCGGGAGATGTTGGGAGTTCCATACATCAACCGCCCTTAATGCTGCCACAGTGACATGGTTTTCTGTTTAGGGTTTGCTCCCTTAGCCTTCGGTTCTGTCAAGGACCTGTACCACAAGGCAGTGGTTTAGAACTCTGCAAGGCAGGGGCGTCAAACTCCCTAAGGTATTGCTATACCTGCATACAAAATGTATACACACACACACGCGCGCCCGAATGAATGAATGAATGGAGACAAGAAGTTCAAGCGACCCTGGTTTCATGCCTGCGTGCAGGGAGGGTAGGTGGGTGGGAATGTGGGTGTGTATGGGTGTTGGAATGTGGGTGGGTATGGGTGTTGGAATGTGGGTGGGTATGTGTGTTGAATGTGCGTGGGCATGGTTGTTGAATGTGGGTGGGTATGGGTGTTGGAATGTGGGTGGGTATGGTTGTTGAATGTGGGTGGGTATGGGTGTTGAATGTGGGTGGGTATGGGTGTTGAATGTGGGTGGGTATGGGTGTTGGAATGTGGGTGGGTATGGGTGTTGAATGTGCGTGGGTATGGTTGTTGAATGTGGGTGGGTATGGGTGTTGGAATGTGGGTGGGTATGGTTGTTGAATGTGGGTGGGTATGGGTGTTGAATGTGCGTGGGTATGGTTGTTGAATGTGGGTGTGTATGGGTGTTGGAATGTGGGTGGGTATGGGTGTTGGAATGTGGGTGGGTATGGGTGTTGAATGTGCGTGGGTATGGTTGTTGAATGTGGGTGGGTATGGGTGTTGGAATGTGGGTGGGTATGGTTGTTGAATGTGGGTGGGTATGGGTGTTGAATGTGCGTGGGTATGGTTGTTGAATGTGGGTGGGTATGGTTGTTGAATGTGGGTGGGTATGGGTGTTGAATGTGGGTGGGTATGGGTGTTGGAATGTGGGTGGGTATGGGTGTTGGAATGTGGGTGGGTATGGGTTTTGGAATGTGGTTGGGTATGGGTGTTAGAATGTGGTTGGGTATGGGTGTTGGAATGTGGGTGGGTATGGGTGTTGGAATGTGGTTGGGTATGGGTGTTGGAATGTGGGTGGGGATGGGTGTTGGAATGTGGGTGGGTATGGGTGTTAGAATGTGGTTGGGTATGGGTGTTGGAATGCGGGTGGGTATGGGTGTTGGAATGTGGTTGGGTATGGGTGTTGGAATGTGGGTGGGTATGGGTGTTGGAATGTGAGCGCATATTTTGGTGTGGGCTATGTGCAATGTGTCTGAGGGTGGGGGGGGGGGGGGGCGGGAGGGAGGGGCGATTCCCCCTTCAAACACCCTGGTTACTTGTGAGAACTGAACAGATAGTACTGTTGGCGATGTGTCCACACCCTACCCAAACAGCCCCAACAAGGGAAGCTCCACCCAGGCCAGCTCAACACCAGGGAAGGGCAGCTCAACCCAGGACAGGGCAACCCAGAGCAGGGCAACCCAGGACAGGGCAGCTCGACCCAGGGCAGCTCAACCCAGGGCAGGCAACCCAGGACAGGGCAACCCAGGGCAGGGCAACCCAGAGATGGGCAGGGCAGGTTGACCCAGGGCAGCTCCATCCAAGTCAACTCCACACAAGGCAACTCTACACCAGGGTAGCTCGACCTAGGGCAGCTCCACCCAGCCAGTTCCATCCAGGGAAGCTCAACCCAGGGCAGGGTAGCTCCACCCAGGGCAGGGCAGAGTAGCTCCACCCAGGGCAGGGTAGCTCCACCCAGGGCAGGGAAGCTCCACCCAGGGCAGCTCCATCCAAGGCAAGGCAGCTCCACCCAGGGAACGGGAGCTCTATCTAGGGAAGGGCAGCTCCACCCTAGGCAGTTCCCCCATCAAGGGTAGGGCAGCTCCACCCGGGGCAGTGCCCTCACCCGGGGCAGTGCCCCCATCCAGCAGGTCCCATCCTTGATCTGCCAGACAGGAGACAATTCATGCACCGGCGATATGACCCACTGAGAACCGGTTCACATTAACCCCGCGTGACCCATGTCATCAATCACGTGACGCTCCCCTTGAGTCGCGACAGCGTGGCCATCTTTGTTGGATGAGGTTTAGGTCTCACAATGCTCTGTCTGTGCTGCGGGCCGTAACGGGTCCTTTGACAGTGGGGCGGTGCTGTGTGCTTTTAACACATTGGGGTTTATGACGAACTGGGGGTGGGGGTCGGGGTAGGGGTGGGGGGGCAGTTACATCAAGAATCCCAATTTTTTTATTCACATCTAAACACCATGTACACGCGTAGTGGTTTGTGAGGTTGAATCTATTTTCCACTTAATATGTCAACCGTAGCCGAACCGATTTTATAAACCCTTAAAGGTCAGAGTGCCAGCTTCAAAGAGTTACTTTATATTAGGGTTTTAGGGATATGTGAGGGTTGACGTGCATGCAGGCCATATGCACAATGGAATGAGACATGTCCCAGCAATAGTAGAACTCCACACCGCTAAACACAAGGACAAAACTAAGTTTTATTATTTTCCTAGCCTTTTCCTTTTGTGATGATTGTTTGTTTCCTGTTGTTTTACGTCCTAGCAACATCTAAGGTCACATCAGGACGGGCACCGACTTGTGACAGTGCGCACTCATTACGTCTTTATAGTGCTGCCCCACTGCGATACCAGGCTGCAGCACCATGACCTGATATCCCACACAGTCACATTATCCTGACACTGTGCAAACCAGTCCTTGCCCTATCATATTAATGCCAAGTAGCGACAAGCATCAATTAGTCAAGTCATTGGTTTGACTCGGCTGGGATTCGAACTCCCTACCTTCCACAGGGGAATCCTGCGCTCTACCAATTCAGCCACTGCGTCCGGTCAATTTCTTTGGATGAAGAAGGAAGGAAAGCAATTTGTTATCGGTCTAGCACACCCTTTTCCAATTGCCACTTACCATATACCATACCATATACCATATTGGCTAACAGTTCTTACAATTTAGCAATGTAGGCCTGTACGGTACAAGTGTGTATACAACACAGAATGGCAGAGACAGGGCGCGGGGCGTCTAGTTAGCTACATTCTTTAACTAACATCTGAGTAGTATATATAAAGTGCCATAAGGGGGTGGACACATTTCAATACTGTTAGTACTAGTGTACTACTAGTACTTCTTTGATTAATGTTTGTTTGTTGTTGTTGTTTTACGTCCTAGCAACATCTGAAATCATATCAGGACGGTTGATTAATAATGTGTCTGCGGTGGTATCTAACTGGGGATTTAAAGTTACAAACGCAAGAAACAAAACTAAGCAAATCCATCTGCATCAATTGCCAAGGTCCTTACAGCCAGCAAACACTATCGCGGATGAGAAGGGGAATTTATAAGAAAAGATGGGGAGGGGGGGGGGGGGAGAAGATTTATTCAGTTTTATCAGTTAGTTTTTCAATAATGACGATTTAAAGGTAATCCCCCCCCCCCAGGTCCCCAGACAATAGTGACATTTCTCTTCAGATTTATAGATTATTTCGCACACACAAATTACCAAACCGTCGACAAAGAGGCGGAAATCTCGAGAGAGAAAAAACATTGACAATTCTCACCCCTCGACTATTTAGGTAATTTTGGAAATAATTTAATAGCATTGTGTGTGTTAGGTGGGGGGTTGCAACTGAAGGGGAACGTTGCAGCTTGAGAGGGACTCGAACCCACACTTCTACTATTCCAGGATTGGTGTCCTAACCATTAGACTGTCTAGGCTCCCCGATGTAATCAACCTACACATTCCTACCTGTGCATGTGGCATTTCACCCGGTGATGTCATTGCACACTGCAATAGTGATTAAAGTTGTTTAATCTGATGAAACCATAACAATTTCAAAACCAAAGCACTTGTTTATATGTTATCCTACATATCCAGCTGGTACACTTATTAAACATGTATCACTGCGTAGAAGGAATACTAAGTCCATTCAATAGAATGTGGCACTGCTGCAAGACATGCAACCCTATTGTGTCCAGCGATTCGGTCGGCACAACATTCTTTTACATGTTTTTCTTCACATATCTAGAAGTTAGTTCCTTTTTTAAATCAAAGTTACTCTAAACTGAAGGAAAGTAGATTATAATGATGAACCTAATATATTTATTTATGAACTAAATTGATCGAATATTGCGAATTCAATAATGGCTAATAAAAGTGGCGTAGTTTAATATGGCCTCCTCCAACATATATTGTGTTCATCGGAATATTCCCAAAAGGCTGGAACACTAACGCCTAGCACTGACAGGATATTGCTCGGAGGAATACTACATTATATAATATATATAACATATATAACATATATAACATATATAATATATAACATATATAATATATATAACATAATATATATAACACATAATATTTATAACACATATAATAAACATAATATATAATACAAATAATATATACAACATATTGTATATACATATTATATATATTGTATATGTAATATTATATATATTGTATATGTAATATAAATAGTGAGGTGCAATGACCTACCCACGTGAAATGCCACATGTACAGCGAGGCATGGATAGGTTAATTGTATCAGGTAGCAGAAATAGTCTAATGTTTAGGACACAAACACTAAAATGACAGATGTATGGGTTTGAGCACCGCTCTAAGCGCAATGCTTTCCATTTGCAAAAACACGCCCACGATATTTAAATACTCACAATCTCGCTTTGGAGCGTTATTAACCCACAAGAACGATCGGTACTACGTTAACCTGTCTGGCTGTCATTTTTGCATGGCCCGAATCTCGTGTGACTAGTCCTACTTCCGCAACCAAAATAAGCTTCCCATAACCTTTTTATTATTATTCATATTTAAACATCTTTTTAGATGCAGTCATAAAACATAATTGCAATCGGCGCATGGCGTGTAAAGACTACATAATCCTGATCTACATTTACAGTCGCATCAATAAAGATACCAATTATCTCACTCACTGGGTTAGAAATAAATAGAATGATATTTATTGTCATGATATCAGTGACATGATTTGCATGGCGCGAATGGGTTCTAAATCGGAGGACTTCTCTGCTATATATCTCGCAATTTAGTACGTCTGTTTGCCGCTGGGTGGAGGGGGTGGGGATAGTCTAAGTGGTCAGCAGTGTGGTCTAGTCTGCATTAAGACAGGCAACAGTTGGCCTGACTCCAGCGTCTGGTAGGCTGCTCCCTAACTCGGCCCAGTGGGGCTAAAGATTTTGCTTTAAACAAATTTGAAGCCAAGTCTTTTTGTAAGCCATCCAGAGTAAAATATTTAATCCAACCCTATTTACTACTCTATTGACTCCGCTTAAAACCGGATGTGGCGGCCAAGTGCTTGTTGGCAAACCCTAGCCGAGTCAAACCAATGACTTACAAAATTACAAATATTTGTCGCTACGTAGCCTCACACTCTGCAGTAATAGGATTGGAGTTGGACAAGGACTGGGTTGCCCAGTAAAGGGATAATCTGATCGTTGGGGCGGCACTGTAATATCGCCTTCAAGGCGGAAGCTAAGAGAACTGCAGAAGACAAGTTTTATGTCCCACTGCCTGTCAGTTTGAGGGAGATGATTGCGCATATGTACAGGCATACTTAATAGTCCAAGCGGGTGGGTGAAGTGATTTCAAATGGCTCAACTCCGAAGCCTGAGGCCCATTTGAAATAACTCCGCCCACCCAGGAGGACTATTATAGTGTCGACAAGTATGCATAGTCATGTCTGTCATTATATCAGTTATGGCACATGTACAGAGCTACTTCGCTGGTCACTATTAGCCAGCAGCTCACTTCATGTTCCACGTCCTGATATGACCTTAGATATTGCTAGGGCGTAAAACAGCACCAAACAAACAAAACAAACACTTCATGGCCAATCGCCCCACAGCCCGTCTCCTCTGTCATCGTGTAATACAAAGCTGGACTTTCAGTGTATGACGTATTCACCATACCAACAGACACAACCACACATTAACTTTCCCCACCTACACACACTAATTGAATACTCCGTATGCCTACAACATCGTTCCGCAATACACGTGTTCACACGCTACATTGCACCATTACCCACCCGCCCACACACACACCCTCACTCCTAAATTCTCCTAAACTTACCAAAGGTTTTCAACAAACACACACTACCTATTAACTTCACCGCCGCATAACACTGCAGATTCGTGAACACACTGCACACCACACACACTTTGCAAATCTCACAGAGCCTGCACACCACATATACACAGTGCACACCACACACCCTGCACAACACATACACCGGGCAACACATTGCACACCACACACTCGTCAAATCTCACACACACCATTCACATACCACACAACCGGCACACCACACATACACAGTGCACAGCAGACATACACAGTGCACACCACACTAATAGACACCCTGCACACCACATACCCTGCACACCACAGATACAGTGTACACCCCGTACACACGTCAGATACACCCCATCACACCCATCATGTACACCATACACCACTACCCCACACCCATGCATTGCTACCACACACACCCTGCACCCGACACATACAGTGTACACCCTGCACACTAATAACACACCACTACCCCAAACCCACCCATTGCTACCAACACACCACACCCACACTGCACACCACACATACACAGTGTACACCCTGCACACACACTGCATACCCCACACCACTACCCCCACCCCACATTACCCCTTCTCACTCTCACAACCCTTTGTGCCTCCTCCAATTGCACCCCCCCTCCCTCAGCCCCCTTTTCGCGGTGCGCGCTTTTTCCGTTTAATCTCCCATCATCCCGCGGCCGCCGCTGTTCTGGGCGCCGCCTTATTAATCGATTCCTTAGACACTCACTCATCATGCATTTACTTTGTAATATATTTTTCCCGACAACGCCCGGAGAGTGTAGGGTCAGCAGTAATAGTCGGGAGAGTGCTGCGCTCGGAGAGTGGAGCCATCTTCGCATTTTATAACATTTTCAATGATTTCTCGTCTTCATGCAAGGTTCTCGGCTGTGCTATTTATAAGCTGTCCCCCCAGTGAAGACTGATGTCAGAGACTAGCACATTGCTTCATCCTATCACAGGCCACTGAATATCGCACAATTTAGAGAGATGGCCCTTAACAATGATGCAATACAGAAGGGCATCTTCCACAGACCCCTCATACCCCCTCCCTCATCCTGCCTCCGACTGATTCTTCTATTGCCGGCAACTGAATGTTGCATAGTTTTTACAGATGCTCATTAACAATGATGCAATACAAAAGGGCACCGTCCACGGACCCCCTTTCCCTGTGCCCCATCGCCTTTCTTCATATTGCCAGAAACTGTATGTTGCATAGTTTTTACAGATGCCCATTAACAATGATGCAATACAAAAGGGCACCTTCCACGGACCCCCTTTCCTTGTGCCCCATCGCCTTTGTTCCTATTGCCAGAAACTGTATGTTGCATAGTTTTTACAGACGGCCCTAAACAATGATGTAACACAGAAGGGCATCTTCCACAGACCCCCTCGTCGCCCCTCCCTCATTCCACCTCCGACTGATTCTTCTATTGCCAGCAACTGAATGTCGCATAGTTTTTACAGATGGCCATTAACAATGATGCAATACAGAAGGGCACTTTCCACGGACCCCTTTCCTTGTGCTCCATCACCTTTCTTCCTATTGCCAGAAACTGTATGTTGCATAGTTTTCACAGCCGGCCCTTAACAATGATGCAATACAGAAGGGCACCTTCCACGGACCCCTTTCGTTGTGCCCCATCACCTTTCTTCCTATTGCCAGCAACTGAATGTTGCATAGTTTTTACAGACGACCCTAAACAATGATGTAACACAGAAGGGCATCGTCGATGGACCTCCTTGCCTTGTCCCCCCTTCCGCCTCCACCCCCACACTCTCCTTCATCCCACTTCTGGAAACTGAATGTCACACATCTTGGGCACAATAGCCTTTAACAATGATGTAATACAAAAAGGACCATTCCAGTCGACTCCCTTGCCTTGTGCCCTTCGTGGCCCCCTCCTCCTCCACCTCACATTCAATCGACCCGATTTCGTACACGATGTATGATGCACGATAGGCGTAGAGGAATCGAACTGGTTGTGTGTGTGTGTGGGGGGGGGGGGGGGCGGGTGTATGAGGGGGCCATTCCAAACCCCCAATCCGCATATTGTAGGCGAAGTAGAAGTACAGTCGAATCGGTTTGTTTCGTTTGTTGGAGTTTTACGTCCTAGCAACATCTAAGGTCATATCAGGATGGGTCCCGACTTGTGACAGTGCGCACTCGGTGTCATAGGGGGTAACCTCGGCGGACGCTGGTATACGTCACTGTAGGGTGCGTTTATCAAAGTCCATAAAGTGCACAAACACAAGTCGGCCTGTTGTCCCCCGACACAAGCACGCGTGTATAGCCAGCCAGCAAGCAAGCAACGCACTGGTTCTATGTGTATAATGTATAACCCATAGAACCAGTTCTTTACTCCACAATGCTGTGGATAATCAGGTAAAAGTTCAACGATATTGATTGTGTACTTTAAAAAAATACAAGTATTTTTGTAACTCATACCTCTAAATATTTCTTTATTGACAAGCGCAAATTTCTGTTTTTTTTTGTCATTTAAGAATGGCCAATATCGCGAAAGATAATTATGTGGTTACGATTTTTGTCATTTAAGAATGGCCAATATCGCGAAAGATAATTATGTGGTTACGATTTTTGTCATTTAAGAATGGCCAATATCTCGAAAGATAATTATGTGGTTACTCTGAGAAAACATTTACACTTGAAATATGCATATTCCTTAAATACAAGTTCCTGTGTCCATTATTTTTTCAATAATTGAGGGTTGTAATATGGGTTCCATGCAAAGTGCCAAAATATATGATTTTTAGGTCAAGTTTGGGAATATTAAATACCCTACAACTTTTGAACAAATCATCCGATTTAATCAATTGTTGTGTCCTTGCTGGCACGGGCGCACAACACGCGGAGAGAGGGGATGGGATAAACATTACTTCATTACCATGCATGGACAGTCACCTGGGCCCGCATGCAGCTCATATACTCCCGAACTTCCGCACGGGAAGCCTGCGCTCTACCAATTCGGCCACTGCGTCCGGTAGGTGATTGGTGTAATATGGGACGCAGACCGCTTCTACCATCTCCCAATATTCAGTTAGCCTTTTAATCACTTACATCCATATGGATGGTTTTTGTCTTAGTTTTTTAAAGAAAGGAATTAGGTAAATACAATTCATCCAAATTTGGTATGGGTTTACACTCGTCTTCCCTGTGTATCCACACCATTTTCCACACCTTCATCCACAGTCCACATCTTTATCTACACCTTCTTTTCAACATCGAGTCCCAAAGGTGTGCACTAAAGTGAATAAACAAAACATACATAGCCGATCACTTGGGAATAAAGAAAGCCAATACTTCACACAAAACAGTGTGTTTAATCGGGAGTGCATCCAGCAATAACTTTAAAAAAATGAATTAATGAGGCACTAATCACAAATTATCATCACTAATATTAGGTTGGTTTCTTAGGGGGGTGTTTTTTGTTGTTGGGGGGGTATTTTGGAGGGAGGGGTTATAATCGTGATTGATTGACAATGCCTGCCTGCCTGCCTTATCCACCCCTCGGTGCCTCTCTCCAATAGACTACATCACAGTTCCGACTGCGCATGCGCTGAAAACGGCGCCGGGAGCAAACGTACGGCCATTGAGTTTGGCGATATGCGTAGGGAAAAACGGGCATTTTATTCAAAATAAATAGAAATACATAACAATTTGGTATAAACATGTATGCACACATGCAATATAATGATCTGATGAATATAGCTGAGACAAAACTAGCCATAGTTAAACATTTTGAGCTAAGAAACATACAATTCCACACAAAACAATCAGTGATATCCACATCACCATTATTAATTCTTGTTCTAAATATTAAAATGACAAATGTGTCAACATACACTTGTATCAGAGAAATATATAACTAATATCTGATTAACCCTACTCATTTTCTAGTTCTACATATGTCATTAACCATAGGATATAAATAAAAACATGAATAAAATGAGTAAAACTGACTCTGGCTATGGCTCTAACACTAGTCTGAGTGCCTAGATTTGTCTGAATCTAAATGCACATGGCATAAGATGTGCTGGTTATATTGATGTAAATACAATGCTGGATAAAAGATTAATATCTTAATTTATTATATATATATTTTTTAGTTGGTATTCTATGTTTCAAACAAGAGCTGAGATGAGCTGAAACTAGCACATTTCATAGCTACACCCAGTGTATTAATTAGCATGTGCCATGTGGTTCTCGCTGGTTTATTTTGCTCTGATGCATCCCACAATGCACCGCGCCACTGGAACCTTGATGTAGTCTATCCTCCACCCCACCTCCAGCCCCACCCCCATCTCCCCGGCCTCTCTGTCAGTGCGCCATGTTCCTTCTCCCAAAGGACCAGGTAAGTACAGTGTAACCTCATTAACGCTCTAAGCACGCCCACTAACACAGCGGGTACAGCGTTCACGACTACTTTCCTCACGTGACCTATTTAGCCGTCACCAACTCACCCCACACTCACCCCATTCCCTCACATATGCAGATTTCTAAATTATTGACATGACCGAACAAGAAAACGTTAAAACCTCGCCTGAATATGTCAGTCCACATATGCTTGTCAAATGCATATACTACAGTGAAACACCGATTTTACGCGCCCCGATTTTACCCGAATTCGGATATAACGCGATCGAAATTGGATCTGGAATTCATTAAAGTTGCACAGTCATACGGTTTAGAGTTTCTGTATTTTTATTCTTTAAAAAAAATTGACTTAATGCTCTCTTCTATGCAGTAACAAATGCTTAATAAATGCACCGGTATCTAAGTTAGATACATAGATATTTTCGTAAGTTTGATCGCACTGCATGGGTAATAAGTGCACTGCGATTACATGTCAGTATACACACATTTATTTGTACATCAATTATATGTTTGAATCATATCAATGTAAAATAATTAAGCTTCCCCTTTGTCTTCAGAAGGGCAGTCATCAGCACAGAACACATTCTGAACAGCATATAATGTTTGATTGATTGATTGGTGGTTGCTTTACGCCGTGTCGGCAGCATAGGCCATATTCATGGCGAGAAATGTTTGCTTTTTGTTCAAACCATCGCTTTTACATGTAAAAGCAGACAATCAATTATGTGCCAATAGACACTAATTAAATTAGAAAGCTCACAATCATATATTTGTGGTCAAGGGAAACAAATTCCCATAGAAAAGGAAAAGTTTTATTAATAATTGATAGAATCCATTTAGTAAACTATATAGGGTGGTACAGTCCAGCTGCCCTCAAAAAGGCTAAAATGTTTTCCTGTTTTACCTCAGTAAAAAGGTCATGCATACTGTCTGCAGTGTAGAACCGTTGGCGCAGGGCCAAAAAATCAACACAACTTAATAAAATGTGTTTGAGTGTCAGTGGGGACTGACACCCAATACATTCAGGGGGAACCTGAATGTTCCCACAATAGAAAGTTTAAATTGCTTAATTTAATGTTGCAATCCCGCCCTCCATACGGCTGTTTCACAATGCCTACGCTCTTCAATGAAACAGGTGTATTTAAGATATGAAACAAATATCTCTGTACCGATGTGCTAAAAGACAGGCGAGCCAAAGATGAGACCCAAAAGACATTGTCCTTTCTTAAACACACACACATACACCCAGCACAATAAGACAGGGTGGGATGGCCAAACCAGTTGAGCACCGGCTCAAACTGTGGCAAGTCGTAGGATTCAAACCCTAGGGGTTCGAACCCCAGCTGAGTCAAAACAATGACGTTAAGTTGCATACTTGTCACTAAGAAACCTATCAAACTGCAGTGCACAATCGTTCCAAAGGCCGCTTGAAATGGTGTTAACAGCAATACCAGATGAACCTCAGATTCCAGGATGAACTCAGCTAATGCCAGCAGATTCAAATTCATTGTTGAATATGAACTGAACAGAGCGTCCTCTCCACATGTAGTGGGCCCTGATGGTGGAGTCTCCGACTTGGCCTGAGCATACGCTCAAGGACTCGAACATAATCTAATCTAATCCTAGTGCTTTGTATTACTAGGATAAGTGCAAGGAGCAGTGGAATGAGGAATGAGGATGATTGAAATTCCCCCGGCTTAATAAATAAGTGTAACACCTAACAATTAAAAGTAAAGAACAGAAAGCAAAGAGCATACAGCGCACTGCTCCCCATTTTCATACAGTCCCGCTTCTATCATTTATTATCAACTTCAAAAAGATGTGTGCAAGTAAATAACAATCACCACTCATGGCTGAAAGACCAGTGCCTTGTTTGTTAGTTGGGGTTTAACGTCCTAGAACATCTCAGATCGTTGTCATAGTGCGCATTCATGGTGACTTTATTATAACTCATTTCAACACTGGAAAACAAGATCGCCAGGACCATGACCCAATATCCCCCTCAGTCACATTATCCTGATATTGAGCAAACCAGTCCTTGCTCTATCCTATGAATGCCAGGCCAGGTAGCGACAAGTATACATTTTGTAAGTCATTGGTTTGACTCAGTCGGAGGTCAAATCCACGACCTCACACATGGGAAACCAGCCATTGCTCTTACCAATTTGGACACGCCGTCCAGTTTTTCGGTTCTGATGAATAAACTATTTACCAAAATAATAAATACAACCATAAGCACATATAGCATAAGCAAGGCACAGAGGCACCAATAAACATAGAGAAATATAAACCAACTACTGGCGAGCCTGGATGGGTACATTGGTGAAGTGTTGTTGGTAGAAGAAAGGCAGTGCATACTGGTGGTTAGACGATAAAGCTGAGATTCCATATACGCAGTATGCGGTATACGAATGC
The DNA here is from genome assembly GCA_030323885.1 of Branchipolynoe longqiensis. Classification (NCBI taxonomy): domain Eukaryota; kingdom Metazoa; phylum Annelida; class Polychaeta; order Phyllodocida; family Polynoidae; genus Branchipolynoe; species Branchipolynoe longqiensis. Next base: position 87,008,788 of record CM059190.1, on the reverse strand, counting down.
GAATACAAAGAAAAATGGAAAAGCATGTAAATGCACAGTGGTGGTTCCATATGTTCAGTTGTGAATGGGAATGTGAATCTGTGGACGACAAAATAGATCGCTCACTGGACCGATCAATGCGAATACGAATGCAAATGGCATGCCGCACACCGTGTATATGGAATCTTAGCTTTAGGCAATCAGCGTTATGCATAGCGCACTTGAACATAAATACTGCCAACAAACGATGACCAGCCACCACCGACGCAATCCTCCATTTCTGACACTACTTGCATGCGCACACAAACAATCTGGGCAGGCCTGTTCATTAATAGTTCGTTGACAGTGCTTTCAAAATGTTGTGAGATAGGAGTTGGAATTGTAAAAGTAGAAGTTGCAAATGCGATTCCTTTGGCACCGCGGCATACGCATCCCTGTGGAGTATGGTCTATGTTGTGGGGATAAGTACATGCCGCAGGTGAGCATGTAGACGATGCTGGCACCGTGCGTCAGCTCATTTAGAAAGCAATAGTTGACCAATTTCTTTTTGTTCTTTGTTACTTTTTGTTAAGGTTTTGGAGGTTTTTTTAAAACAAACCAAACCATTAAACCTAACTTCACTGTGAGTAAAACCTGCCCGTAATAAGCACCGCATTACCGGAGTTGTGGCGAAGGCTGGTGTGAGTGTGGGTAATTTAAAGTGGTGTCAGTGTGGGTAATTTAAAGTGGGTAATTTAAAGTCACAACTAAGTGGTGTGATTCTTAGTGCTATGTGACATCTTAAGTGGCTCAACGTTACCAAGGTTGCTGCTGGAGTACACCCTCCCCCCACCCGCTCCTTCAACCCCCTTGTACACCACACATCCGGAACAACCACCTCCCTATACACACACATAGCTCTTGTATACCAGCAGTAGCTACTCCCCACAACAAACCCAATGCAATCCCCCAACCAAAGTCTTTCTATCTCTAAATGGAATCGTTCAACAGAATAGTTTTATATCTCTAAATGCTCCAACATAAATAGTCATCTATCTCTAAATAGAATAATCCAACAGAATAGGCTTTCTATCTCTAAATGCAGTCCTCCAACCCTTCTATCTCTAAATGCAATCCTCCACCATGACCACACGATGACACCCACACACATCACCCTATTTCAGCCTATAACATCAACAATCACTAACTCACCATGACCACACGGTGACACCCACACATAACACCCTATTTCAGCCTATAACAACAACAATCACTAACTCACCATGTCCACACGGTGACACCCACACACAGCACCCAATTTCAGCCTATAACATCAACAATCACTAACTCACCATGACTACACGGTGACACCCACACACAGCACCCAATTTCAGCCTATAACAACAACAATCACAAAGTCACCATCACTACATGGTAACACCCACAGGCAGTGCCCTATTTCAGCCTATAACAACAACAATCACAAACTCACCATGACCACACGTGACACCCACAGACAGTGCCCGATTTCAGCCTATAACAACAACAATCACTAACTAACCATGACTACACGGTGACACCCACACATAGCGCCCTATTTCCGTGGGACTGCTGCATGAATATATGAGAGCAGCTCCGGTTGTAATCTCGTATAGGTGGCGCTGCACGATGGAACGGCAATGATATGGCCTACAGAGTAGAACTGGCGGGCAATGCATTTTGGGTAATAAATGACATCCACTCTCATATGTGGCGTGGTGCCAAGTGTTCCCAGTACACGACTCAAAGTACAAACCCCACACCGCCCTGTAGAGGATTTCCACCATTAACCCGCCCTCTGATGGCAGTGGCAGGACTAATGTAGTGTGGTTATTATCTCAGCGTCGAAAAGGTCTTATACTAGTCCATGTGCAACACCAACTCAGGCTTTGACAGTGGTGGTAGAACTAGCATTGTGAGTAGTGGCCCACTGTGAATAATGCTCCGTCGAAAAATGCTTATAAAGGTTTTCCACCACCTTTGACGGCGGTGGCAAGAACTAATGTCGTAGCTAGTCAAGCCACCCTCTTGGGAAGAACTAAAGTTGGGGGTGATGGCTCACTGTGCATCATGCTGTGACAAAGATCTTATAGTCGATTTCCACCACAAACCCACCTTATGGCTATAGTGGCAGCACTAAAGTTCTGACTAGTGGCTCACTGTGCAGCATGCTCCGTGGTAAAGGTCTATAGCTATTGCTGCCAGGACCATCTTGCACATATGTTGACCTTGACTGACCTGTACTAGAAAGGTTATCCCAATTTGTATTTATTCAAACGTAGCTGTTCTTGTTGTTCTTGATTTGATCGATTTAAACATACTTAACATTTAAAGGGAGTAAACATGGCCAGGCTCAGCCTCTTTCACTGCCGAAACATTTGAACTGACAGATTCCACATTAAAGTTGCATAGTCCAATGGCTTTGAATTTCTATAATTTTCTGAGATAAATATATCAGGTTGATCATTATAATCTACCTTATTTTACTTTGAAGTAACCTTTATTTAAAATAGCTAACTTTTGAGATATTTGAAGTGCAAATGTACAATATTAATTTTGGCAAGCACGCCAAAATTCTGACACCATACGCTTCTGCAGTAACAGGTTCTATTAGATTGCCTCAGTGTTCCCTTCTATGTAGTGAGAAATGTTTGATAAATGGACCAGTATTTCAATTAGCTATGTAGAACCAAATGTAGATCACTGGTTTGGTTTTGAAAATGTGATGCTTTCATCGGACTAGGCAGCGTTAACATTTAATGGGAGGAAACATTGTCAGGGTCAGTTTTTTTCACTGCCGTAACATTTGAACTGACAGATTCCAGATTAAGAACCATGACGTAAAATGCTTCACTTCTTTATATTTATGACTCTGAGGCTTTTCTTCAAGTACTCACTCTTCATGGCAGAATAACTTCATTGTCAACAACCTTTGGTCATCGTTTGTCGGTGCCATCCCTTATAAAGCATGGTCAAGGAGGTCTCTCTATATTGCATAATTAGTGAGGCATAACATAGATCAATATGCATTCCAGGCTTGAAGGCATCAAATCCACTTGCCGTATTCGGGTGGTAAAACATTTGTCGTGGGGTGATGAAAATGGGAAATATTGCGCCTAGAGCGGGACCCGAACCCACAACTCTTTGCATTCTGGGCCAGTGTGCTAACCATTACACCACCTAGGCTCCCTGATATCACCACACAACCCACGCCTACCTGTCTATGTTGTTACTTGCCTGAGAGGTCATTGCAGACCACTACACTTTTATGAAATGACTTTATCCCTCAGACGTCATCCACGTGGATCGATAGAAAGAGAAATTAAAATGTAATGGAAGAAATAGTCAAACTCTCCAAAAGTAGTGTCAGACTGGGTAGACGATACAAAAAGAATAGAACTCCCCCCCAGCTTCCAACCCTCTCAGAGAGCTTCATTAGAGACGATGACATCTCAGACAAATCCCGTTTCCCTTCATCAATAAAACACATTGGGAAGACAACACAACTACTGAAATTCCTTGCATTACTTTTGAATAGTTGAATATTTAGACACATCTTGTTAAGACCTTTAATTTGAATAATGCTCTTCCCATGTGGGTAGGTACAAAAAGATGGCGCAATACAATCATATTAAAAATGTCAGTTGATTTTGCAGAGTGGCCCCCCCCCCCTCCCAAATCCCCTGCAGTGTTGGCGGCCGGCCAGTGGTAGTATGAGGAGGTAGGCTGTTGGGAGAGAGGGGGTGAGGGGAGAGGGGAAGGGGCAGGGGGTGGTTGGGGTGCGGGGGTCCCTAGGGACAGTTACTTACAGGCCCACTGACAGCCCGCCGGCCCATCCCGGCCTGCAATGTGATGAGAACGCTACGGCTGGGGGACAGAGAGAATGTTCTTACTCATGTGAACAAGGGCACCTCATCGTCTCAGAGGCAGATCAGCCGGAAAGATCCCATCGACAAGCAGACCGAGACAAGACAGCCAGTAACGGGCGGTGCGGGGGTGAGTGGGAGTAGTTAGCCACAACTAAACCAGTCAGTGGTGGGCAGTGCTGGGTGAGTGAGTGGGAGTAGTTAGCCACAACTAGATCGGTCAGTGGCGGGTGGTGCTGGGGCGAGTGGGAGTAGATAGTTAGCCACAACTAGACGAGCTAGTGGTGTAATGTATGTAGCAGATACACAAATCGTACAAGTGGCGGGTGGTGTTGGAGGAGGTGAGAGTAGTTAGCCACAACCAGACCAGTCAGTTACTGGTGGGGCTGGGTGGGGGAGGGGGGTGAGTAGTTAGCCACAACTAGACCAGCCAGTGGTGGGTGGTGCTGGGGGAGTAGTTAGCCACAACTAGACCAGCCAGTGGTGGGTGGTGCTGGGGGAGTAGTTAGCCACAACTAGACCAGCCAGTGGTGGGTGGTGCTGGGGGAGTAGTTAGCCACAGCTAGACCGGCCAGTGGTGGGTGGTGCTGGGGGAGTAGTTAGCCACAGCTAGACCAGCCAGTGGTGGGTGGTGCTGGGGGAGTAGTTAGCCACAGCTAGACCGGCCAGTGCGTGTGGTGCTAGGGGGAGTAGTTAGCCACAACTAGACCGGTCAGTGGCGGGTGGTGCTGGGGGGAGTGGAAGTAGTTAGTTAGCCACAACTAGACCAGCCAGTCGTGGGCGGTGCTGGGGGAGTGGGAGTAGTTAGCCACAACTAGACCAGCCAGTGGTGGGTGGTGCTGGGGGAGTGGGAGTAGTTAGCCACAGCTAGACCGGCCAGTGGAGTGTAGTGCTAGGGGGAGTGGGAGTAGTTAACCACAACTAGACCAGCCAGTTGCGGGTGGTGCTGAGGGGAGTGGAAGTAGTTAGTTAGCCACAACTAGACCGGCCAGTCGTGGGTGGTCCTGGGGGGAGTGGGAGTAGTTAGCCACAACTAGACCAGCCAGCGGTGGGCGGTGCTGAGGGGAGTATGAGTAGTTAGCCACAACTAGACCAGCCAGTGGCGGGTGGTGCTGGGAGTAGTTAGCCACAACTAGACCAGCCAGTTGTGGGTGGTGCTGGGGGAGTGGGAGTAGTTAGCCACAGCTAGACCGGCCAGTGGAGTGTAGTGCTAGGGGGAGTGGGAGTAGTTAGCCACAACTAGACCAGCCAGTGGCGGGTGGTGCTGAGGGGATTGGAAGTAGTTAGTTAGCCACAACTAGACCGGCCAGTCGTGGGTGGTGCTGGGGGGAGTGGGAGTAGTTAGCCACAACTAGACCAGCCAGCGGTGGGCGGTGCTGATGGGAGTACGAGTAGTTAGCCACAACTAGACCAGCCAGTGGCGGGTGGTGCTGGGGGGCAGTGGGAGTAGTTAGCCACAACTAGACCAGCCAGTGGCGGGCGGTGCTGGGGGGCAGTGGGAGTAGTTAGCCACAACTAGACCAGCCAATGGTGGGCGGTGCTGGGGGGAGTCGGAGTGGTTAGCCACAACTAGACCAGCCAGTAGTGGGAGCTTGGCCACCACTGGACTAACCAATGACAGATAATGCTAACTCCACACACTGGGTGTTAGTTGTGGCACTGACAAGACTTTCAACACGCGTGATTCTCACTCACCTCAAAATGCTTGATCTGTCACGACACCAGTAGCTCTATAGACTCACCTAAAAAAGAAGGAATACGCACATGTGTTATAAAGGGCTTTAACAACACCATTATTTGTTTAACGACCCCTCACCACAAAAAGTAAACATCGGCTATTTGGGGTAACAACACTATTAAGCAGCACAAGTCAAGTACATGTTCCAACACATCTATAACTGGTCATTTAACTGGTAAGGGTACCTGTGAGCGGTTAACATGGGGACGCCTTCCCCCCAGAACTAGTGGGTGAATTTTAATGACAAATTTACATGAATAGCTAAACTTCCAGATGGCTACAGAGACAAAGAGATATTCCCCATATTACTCGGCGGTTGCTCGCTTACTTGTGAAGTAAGTAAAGGCTGCCCCCGTAGATATGTAGTGCAGCGAATATAGCCACAACCAGAGACCAAGACTCACAGGTGAGCCGCTGCTCAACAGGCAAGTGTTGGACACAGAGGGAAGGCAGTCTAGCACTGACGTCACATTGAGACAGCACTGTCGGAAGGTGTTGGTAGTTCAGTCTAGAGCCGCAGTTTGAGGCCTAGGGAGGGAGGACGTTGTCACATTTGGTCAACTACACGACTCGCCATATTCACACAAGTTGCCATGGTTACCACTAGGCTGGATCAGTTGTCCACCTCCTCCATGTGTGTGTATTTATGTGTGCACATATGCTTGTGTGTTTGTGTATATGTATGCATGTATGTATATGTGTGTATGCATGTATGAATGTATGAATGTATGTGTATGTATATGACTTTACCAGGATGGAGTAACACAGTGTCAGGATACGGTGACTGAGTAGGTCATGAATCTAGGCAGCACTATAAAGCCACGATGAGTGTGCAGTGTCAAAAGTCGGTACCGTTGCTGCTATAACCTTAGAATATAGCTAGGACCAAAGACCCCAATGAATTAACCAGACGCGATAGCCAAATGAGTTGAGCGCCTGCCTCCCATTTTGGTAGTTTGTGGGATTCTAACCGGGTTCCAACACTGGCCCGAGTCAAAGAAATGATTTACAAATGGATACTTGTCACTATCTAACTTGGTGCTAGGCATTACTCGGATAGGGGAAGGAGCAGTGGAATAAGCCAAAATTAGGAAGGGCAATTTTGTGAAATCCCCTCTGCTTAATCAACTAATGTACAAACAAACAAAACTCAACTAAACCAAACGTGGAGCAGTGCCCTACCAAACTGCCCACTGTCCGTGTTCCCCTATGACGAACCTGCGTCTACTACACTAGGAGAGGCCGGCGTCTCGTCTGGGCAGCCCTGTGAGTATGTGGAGGGGTACTGGAGGACACTCCCGGGCGGCCTGCTCTGTATCGATCCACTTCAGTAACAAAGCACACCCTCCTTTCTACATACAACACGGGGGGCCCCATGTCCTCACCCTAACACGAACACCGATGTACTAAGAAACCACCCTCAAAACTACAAAGGGAACTGGAAGGCCAATTGCTTTGTAAGATGTACTCACAGACCTGTTTGTATCTGAATAGCATATACCTCCATCAAAGCCGCCGAGTGGTTAATATCTCTGAGGCAAATATGCAACATATGACTGTGTATAAACAGTTGGCCTGGGACTTATAGAGCAGCACGCATAGAATTATTTGTATTACTTTTTTTTTTTAACCAGCTATGTTTAAACCTGATTCATTTCCTTTGATTCTTATCCACCTAAATTTGTCTAGCCAGATTTCAGATTAAACTTGCTTTGTGATGAATATACGACTGTGTAGACCACTTTGCAACAAAGTTGGACAAGGCAGGATAACCCTCGGCATGTTTTAACATTTAGCTGCATGTTTTTGGGAAAATGTTCCAGCTTGTCTGCACACATAACCAATCAGATCCTTTAGATGGGTCATGTGACAAAAGTTATACATCACACGATGTCCGAAATAGCCGTCACCGATGAAGAAAAGCATGGTCACATCATGAAGCGCTAAAACGTGCTAACCTTTGTGAACAAAACCTTCGTCTTTACAATTTATTATGTGAAATATGTACAAGAAGACATAGACAGGCAAGAACAAGGGGAACAGTTCATCACATGATCATATCATCCCTCAAATTTCTTCTTGCCCCCGCATCTATTTTCTACGAACAAACGTCAACAATGTGCAACAAATGTAGACAGAAGTCCACGAATATTGTATCATGGTGGCAGAAAGTTGTACACATGTGAACAAGTCAGGATATTTGTCCCAGATTGTCCAACAATGTTTGTGGACAAATGCATAATCGTGTAGATGGAACCTTTGACCGCTAAAGAGCAAGAGAAACGCAAACAAAAACGTGCATCTGGTTGGGTCTGGTCATTCCACTGCCTGCTCGGCAACCCTTCACCCTTTGGCTTAATAATGAATGGCAGCCATCCCGCCAGGTTTGATAATGTATGGCAGCCATCCCGCCAGGTTTGATAATATATGGCAGCCATCCCGCCAGGTTTGATAATGTATGGCAGCCATCCTGCCAGGTTTGATAATATATGGCAGCCATCCCGCCTGGTTTGATAATGTATGGCAGCCATCCTGCCTGGTTTGATAATGTGGGGTCCCCCCCCCACCACACACCCCAATGAGCCCCCCTCCCCTGCCACCACCCTTAACCATCATGAACAAACCATCAATACACCGAACATCCTACACAACTATCCACCTGTTTCAACACATTGAACATTATATAAGACAGAGAAAATATCTTGTCAACTATAAACTTACCTTGTTTTATAAGAGAAAAAATGTAACCCTCAAAGATTGTTTGAGTTGCCCTGAGTATACACTTTCTACTCGGTGCTGCTCCCCATTTTTGCATGAACTACAGTGACTGGTGCTGTATATTATACAGCAGGAGCCACTCCCTTAATTCTACAGGATCGGTGCTGTAACTAATACAGCACTGATCAAACTTAGATTATTTAGACTGTCAATTCCAATAGTAAGATGGCCGGAAGACCAGTGCTCTGGCGCTGACAAATTTCATATTCAGATCAATAAATACTTTACCCCCACCAAAAAAGAATGTATGGCAGCCATCCCGCCGGGTTTGATAATGTATGGCAGCCAGCCCATCTGGTTTAATCATGTACAACAACCGTCCTGCCTGGCTTAGTCATGTACGGCAGCCGTCTTATCTAGTTAAGTATTGTATGGCAGCCATCCCATCTGGCTTAATAATGTATGGCAGCCATCCTGTCTGGTTCAAAAATGTACAGCTTAATAATGTATGGCAGCCATGCCATCTGGCTTAATAATGTACGGCATCTGTCCCATCTGGTTTAATAATGAATGGCAGCCATCCTGCCTGGTTTGATAATGTATGGCAGCCATCCCATCTGGTTTGATAATGTACAGAAGCCGCCCCATCTGGTTTAATAATGTATGGCAGCCATCCCATCTGGCTTAATAATGTTGGTTTAATAATGTGTGGCAGCTGTCCCAGCTGGTAATGAACAGCAGTTGCCCAATCTGGCTCAATAATGTACAGCGGCTAGCCTATCTAGATTAACGATATGTATGGCGCCCATCCTGTCTAGTTTAACCATGTACCACAGTACTAAGCCGTTACAAGACTGTCCTTCTGTCGACTCCCCGCCCTCATTACTTGCATCTGACGACCTGTAACAGGACCAGGCTTTGGCCGGCTGCATTTCCATACACGGCCTTGTGATCGGGAGCGACGGAAAGAAAAAGGACATGATGAAGATGTAGTGGCTTGAAAATGACAATTACCACAGACCAAATGGTACCAGCTGAAGCGCTTCGAGCCACCAAGCAAACACTCACTTCCGGTTCAACACAGGCTTTCCTTCCGGTGTTAATGCAGCCTTTAACATAGTACTTCCGGTAATGGCGAAGCATCATTACATAGGCACTCAACTCATGTGTCTACCACTAATACACTTCATACATAAAGCAATAAAACATACAGCTATCATCAAATCCCATGTGACCGGAAGGTCGGGAGTTCGAGTCCCGGTTGAGTCAAACCAAAGACTTACAAAATTGATACTTATTGCTTCCTAGCCTGGCGCTCGGCATTATTAGGTTAGCTCAGCTTCTAGACATGAACAGGGCTATAGTTATATGTGGAAGGGTGGGCTGGGCTTATATTAGTGTGGGCTGATTCAGACGAAGGAGAGCGTGGCAGAGTACTGTGTTGTGTGTGCGTTGTTTTGTTACGTCCTAGCAACATCTAAGGTCATATTAGGATGGGGTGGAGGAGTATGAGGGACTGTAAATGTAAAATCCCAGTCCACAGTGTATATCCCCAACCCTCGAATCACCATCCACAGCGCACCTCATTCATTTTGGTGGAGGAGGTGAAAGGTAACCATCATAAAACATGCGCTCCTGTTGCCACTCGCGCGCTTCGATTACAACAACATAATATTGTCCCCATTACTCCAGCAGTCTAGGATTGGGTAACACTACCCTCTCCCTGATATAGATAGCCACATACAAAGCCGCAATATACCCCACACAGACACCACCTAGTGGAGAAAAAGACTTGAATACTCCCAGGTTAGTAATATCTGTAGGTGTACAATGGGTGTACAATGGGTGTACAATGGCATTTGCTTTTAGACTATTTGCTGGGTTTGCAGCTGATTGGGTGCTCTCCTATTGGTTGTTGCAGGCCACACACCCACAGTACCTGCCTACTCTCAACACTCTAGCATTGCCCTCATTTGCTGACTCTACCCCTCCCACCTGCAAGCACGGCAGGTGCTAATGGTGAAAATGGTGACTTCGTCTATATTCTTTGTAACCACACATGTCCCTATTTTCCAATCAAACCTCTCCAGTACATGGCTGGTCCTGAACTGTCCCTTTGTTCCCATCACTGTGACTGGACGCGATGGCCGAATCGGCAAGAAATCCCCAGTCAAACCAAATCAATTACTTACTAAATTGATACTTGTCGCTACCTAGCTTTGCAGTCGTCATTAGTAGGATAGGGCAAAGACTGGTTAGCTCAGGGGATAATGAGACTGAGTGACAAATTGGGTCATGGTGCCCGCAGCCTGGTCTCCCAGTGGGACAGCACTATAAAGTCACCATGAGTGCGCTGTCACAAATCGGTACCCGTCCTGATTACCGTAAATATTACCAGGACATAAAACCCCCCAAAACAAACCCATTGTTATGTATGTAGTGAGGCACGGCGAGTCGGGAACCAGCCGGCCGGGACCAGCGACACGGGTAACCAGCGCAGACTGGCGGGCACCGGAATAAACCATTGAGTAACTAGACTTCAACATGTGCAGTCGTGCCTAATTCCTAACTTGTTTACACCCCTCACTAGGCCTTGACTAATATGGTAAAGCTTAAAATACTATAATGGATTAGGAATGTATTTACCTATTTTAATCTTTAAAGGGAACATAACACGTGCTCCCAGTATAGCGCACCATTCTTATTCTTTTGGCGAAAGCATTGAGACTGGGGAAGCGCGGGAATGGACAAAGAGAGAAGAAACTACATTTCCATGCAAAGACAATTCTATTCGCTGCTTCCTATGAAGAAGCTCCTATCTGACAATACATCACCTTTCACCCGGCGACACTGCAAAATTGCCTTAAAGGTAAGAAAAAAGACCCAAGTCTGTCATTTAAGGTACAATTGCAGGCCATCAGCTATTTACATTTCTAATACCTCCAAAGTTAGCTATTTTAAATCAAAACTATTACAAACTAGAATGAAGTAGATCATAGCAATGCACCTAACACACTTTTAAAGTATGCTAGAAACTCAAACCCGTCGGATTATGCAACTTTAACTGTGAAGACTAGATACAAATATGTGATGCATAACACATTATGTGAGTATAAAGGCGCGGAAGGGAATTATTTTGTTATATATTTTATTACAGCAAACATTGCACACTGTCTCCTGCCCATGCTTATGACTGGTGACGCCACCTCCGGCGCCTCCCCGTACCTACCAAGCGCGGGAAACCTTTAATCGAATCAAATGATATATATTAATATATGTAGTAGTCTGCACGTGGGTAGGGTGGTGACAGCAGGGAGCCTAGCTGGTGTAATGGTTATCACACTGGCCCGGAATGCAAGAGATGTGCGTTCGATTCCCGCTCCAGGCGCAATATTTCCCATTTTCATCACCTCTCGTGACATATCCAACATTAATATATATAAATGTTCAGCGGTAAAGTGAGTGGTGATTACAGTGTGAAGGGGTGGGGGCCGCCACCATAGGAGCTGAGGTTGGGGAGGCTGGAGCAGTACATGACTAGGACAGACTCCATCAGTCCATGAACTGAGTGAGTGATGGGGAAAGGAGGGATATTCCGGGTTATTATAGTCGTATAATTCTTATACAGCATATATATATAAATTATACATCCATATATGTACTGTACGATTTATTATGTGAGTATAAAAAACGAACATAAACCTCCCACTATCACATATGATACGCGCACACCTGAATCTTAGATTGGACGCGGTGGCCGAATCGGATAGAGCACAGGGTTCCCATGCAAAAGGTCGAGAATTTGAATCCCAGCCAAATGAAACCAATGACTTACAAAGTCTGAGTGGGATATCGGATCATGGTCTCCGGGAGGGGTATCACTATAAATCACAGGGAGACTGGACTGCAGAGATGGCTTGTTCCTTGTGGGGGTTTATTGGCTCTGTGCCCCGTGTTTTCGTGGTGAGGAGCAGTAATACAACCGGCTTGTTTCTTGTGGTGGTTTATTGGCTCTATGTCTGGTGTTTATTGTACAGTGAAGGTCAATTTCTTGGCACCATTCGTTCTTCCAGCACCAGATTAGCAAAATGCGTGCCACATGGCACTTCAGCTACGTAAGCGCAATCCAGGTATGAATTATTTGGGTTTAAACCAGCACCAGAACATACTGTATTTCGCTAACCAGTCAGCAACTCTTCAAGATCTCAGCTGTCACGAAGTCCCCTTCATGAAAATAAGTCGAAGGTGGACTGTTTGTAGAACGGGGTGAGGACGCCCGCGATCTGAGCAGTTCCAGACAGGTTTCTTCTCCGCCCCAGCACCAACGAGTCCCTCTTTGCTATCCATTTTCCCCTTCTTTTCTCTTCTGATCAAAATTAAAAGATGACACAGAACACTGGTCCCCAGAATGGTGACTTGAGAAGAAAAGGGACACATGGTTCTCACTATACTTGAACGAACGCCGAAGCGCTGTAGCCAGCATGCATGTTTTTGCTGGCAGGGCTTTATTTCCAGCGCTTGTTTGTTAAATTGGTGTTGGCAGTGACAGTGGAGGAAAAGGTGATATTGCATCTTACTGGGGAAGGGGATCGTGTTCCCTTGCACACTCGCCCTCTTATTTGAAATGCGCATCATTTGAGAGGGCATGTGGGAGGCCATGTCCTCCTCATGATGTCATGTCCACACATGATGTCATGTCCACACATGATGTCATGTTCAGACATGACACGACAGCATTCCTCATATGACGCCACCTTGCTACATGACATTATGTGCCCAACATGATGCCATTTCCGCGACATTATGACACATCCCCATGATGCAATGTCCCCACATGCTGTCATATCCCCACATGCTGTCATGTCTCCAGATGCTGCCCTATTCCCACATGCTCCCATGACCCCACATGATGCCACGTCCCTACATGATGCCACGTCCCCCATATGATACCATTATCTCATATGATACCATGTCCCCCTCATGATATCATGTCCCCACATGATGTCATGTCCAACATGAAGTCATGCCTCCACATGACGTCATGTCCGTTCATGATATCCTGCCCCGACATGATACCATGTCCTCAACATGACGTCATGCTTCCATATGATACCATGCCCCCCAACATGACATCATGTTTCCACATAACACAATGTCCCCACATGACACTATGTCAGCCCCACATGACGCCATGTCCACACATGACGTCATCTCCCCTGAGGACACTTGCGCCTCGGCCACTTCCCACTACCTCCCGTGCCGCACGTGCGCCCACTACGCCGGTTAATAGGCAGCGGCAGCGCGGCACTTATCTCTATAATTATTAGACCCATCCTGTTACAATAGGGACCCTTACTGAGCCTACTGTCCGCCCAACTACTAATAATCCACCACCCAAACTCACACACAAAATCCTCACACTAAAGCTTTATAACAACACAAACCATAAACACCCAAACACAAGGAGAATTTAACGACACATGAACTCAATCAACAACAGGAGAGTCGCTACTTTGGCATGTTTATTTTTAATATTGAATGACACCTAGACGAAACATAGGTGGAAAGCATTCTTCTAAGTCGCACGGGTGTGGAGATGGTAGGCAAATTGCTTAGTGACGCGGGTACCTTGGACTCATCACGGTGGTGTGTGGAGAGCATGTAGTCCCTATCTTCAGATCCTTAACCCCGACCTGCACGCCACCGCAACCACTATTAGTTAGATTCGTCCGCTCGCTGGGAGAGCCCCACCCCCACCCATCACCCCCCACCTCCAGCCCTCCAGCTCAGACATGGTTTCCTCCAGGACCCTCCAGCAGCAGTGTGAAGCCCATATTACAGACTACCCCGCTCCTCGTCCTGGTAAATTATTCATCCGAAGCGCTGATAAGCATCAATATACCCCCCTCCTCTTCACACACACATACGTACACATTCCCACCCACTCATCGTCCTCACTGGAAGCATACTGTAGTAGCAGACAACCCCCTCCCTCTGCCTATACACACATCCCCACCCACTCATCGTCCTCACTGGAAGCATGCTGTAGTATCAGACAACCCCCTCCCTCCGCCTATACACACACACATTCCCACCCACTCATCGTCCTCACTGAAAGCATACTGTAGCAGCAGACAAACCCCTCCCTCCGCCTATACACACATCCCCACCCACTCATCGTCCTCACTGGAAGCATACTGTATTAACAGACAAACCCCTCCCTCCGCCTATACACACATTCCCACCCACTCATCGTCCTCACTGGAAGCATGCAGTAGTAGCAGACAACCCCCTCCCTCTGCCTATACACACACACATTCCCACCCACTCATCGTCCTCACTGAAAGCATACTGTAGCAGCAGACAAACCCCTCCATCCGCCTATACACACATCCCCACCCACTCATCGTCCTCACTGGAAGCATACTGTATTAACAGACAAACCCCTCCCTCCGCCTATACACACATTCCCACCCACTCATCGTCCTCACTGAAAGCATACTGTAGTAGCAGACAACCCCCCCTCCCTCCGCCTATACACACACACATTCCCACCCACTCATCCTCCTCACTGGAAGCATACTGTAGCAGCAGACAACCCCCTCCCTCCGCCTATATACACACACATTCCCACCCACTCATCGTCCTCACTGGAAGCATACTGTAGTAGCAGACAACCACCTCCCTCTGCCTATACACACACACATCCCCACCGACTCATCGTCCTCACTGGAAGCATACTGTAGTAGCAGACAACCCCCTCCGCCTATACACACACACATTCCCACCCACTCATCGTCCTCACTGGAAGCATACTGTAGTAGCAGACAACCACCTCCCTCTGCATATACACACACACATCCCCACCCACTCATCGTCCTCACTGGAAGCATACTGTAGTAGCAGACAACCACCTCCCTCTGCCTATACACACACACATCCCCACCCACTCATCGTCCTCACAGGAAGCATACTGTAGTAGCAGACAACCACCTCCCTCTGCCTATACACACACACATTCCCACTCACTCATCGTCCTCACAGGAAGCATACTGTAGCAGCAGACAACCCCCTCCCTCCGCCTATACACACACACATTCCCACCCACTCATCGTCCTCACTGGAAGCATACTGTAGTAGCAGACAACGGCCTCCCTCTGCCTATACACACATCCCCACCCACTCATCGTCCTCACTGGAAGCATACTGTAGTAGCAGACAACCCCCTCTGACTATACACACACACATCCCCACCCACTCATCGTCCTCACTGGAAGCATACTGTAGTAGCAGACAACCCCCTCTGCCTATACACACACACATCCCCACCCACTCATCGTCCTCACTGGAAGCATACTGTAGTAGCAGACAACCACCTCCCTCTGCCTATACACACACACATTCCCACCCACTCATCGTCCTCACAGGAAGCATACTGTAGCAGCAGACAACCCCCTCCCTCCGCCTATACACACACACATTCCCACCCACTCATCGTCCTCACTGGAAGCATACTGTAGTAGCAGACAACCACCTCCCTCTGCCTATACACACACACATTCCCACCCACTCATCGTCCTCACAGGAAGCATACTGTAGTAGCAGACAACCCCCTCCCTCCGCCTATACACACATCCCCACCCACTCATCGTCCTCACTGGAAGCATACTGTAGTAGCAGACAACCACCTCCCTCTGCCTATACACACACACATCCCCACCCACTCATCGTCCTCACTGGAAGCATACTGTAGTAGCAGACAACCCCCTCTGCCTATACACACACACATCCCCACCCACTCATCGTCCTCACTGGAAGCATACTGTAGCAGCAGACAACCCCCTCCCTCCGCCTATACACACACACATTCCCACCCACTCATCGTCCTCACTGGAAGCATACTGTAGTAGCAGACAACCACCTCACTCTGCCTATACACACACACATTCCCACCCACTCATCGTCCTCACTGGAAGCATACTGTAGTAGCAGACAACCCCCTCCCTCCGCCTATACACACATCCCCACCCACTCATCGTCCTCACTGGAAGCATACTGTAGTAGCAGACAACCACCTCCCTCTGCCTATACACACACACATCCCCACCCACTCATCGTCCTCACTGGAAGCATACTGTAGTAGCAGACAACTCCCTCTGACTATACACACACACATCCCCACCCACTCATCGTCCTCACTGGAAGCATACTGTAGTAGCAGACAACGACCTCCCTCTGCCTATACACACACACATTCTCACTCATTCATCGTCCTCACTAGAAGCATACTGTAGTAGCAGACAACGGCCTCCCTCTGCCTATAGACACACACATTCCCACCCACTCATCCTCATCAGTATAAGCACACAGTCGTAGCAGACAACCCCCTCCCTCCGCCTATACACACACACACATACCCCCCAAAATATTACCTTTTCAATTTTGTACAAGCGACTCCTGAAAACTGTCCCACAAGTCACCGACCTCATTCAGAAGTCTCCACTGAGAGCCCTGGTGTATTATCACATGGTGCTACTCGCCCTGATGTTGCATGACACAAAACCTCAATAACTCAAGCCAGATCAAGTGAGTCCGGCTAGAATGGATCTGTCTCCTCCGACTGTATTTATTCATGCTCATGCTGTGATGCTAATATGTTCCTTTAAACGTCTGCCTTTGGCCCCTCCCCCCAAAGCACCATACTTTATCATAATAGACTGCAGTCACACAAGTCCATATAGTAAGAGGCGGGTAAACATCACATGCGCCTTATAGACAATCTTATTTGTGTCCTAGATAGCAGAGAGAGGGGAGCCCAGTGGGTTTTCTGGTTTTTCAGGCCACAGAGTCTCCCCTCCACTGACCTTTCCTGTTAACCTCCCCCGACACAGGTGTCATATGACAGCAGTCCACAGTCTCTCCTCCACTGGCGATTGCTGGTAGTGTTAACCTCCCCCAATACAGGTGTCATGTGACAGAACGTAGCAGAGCCTCTGGTACACTGACGCTCTGCAACCAATCCTTGCCATATTCTATTAAGGCACAGCAACAGACTAGGTAGCGAAAAGTAACAATTATGTAAGTC
Source organism: Branchipolynoe longqiensis (assembly GCA_030323885.1). Classification (NCBI taxonomy): domain Eukaryota; kingdom Metazoa; phylum Annelida; class Polychaeta; order Phyllodocida; family Polynoidae; genus Branchipolynoe; species Branchipolynoe longqiensis. The sequence goes on along the minus strand of CM059190.1, from coordinate 86,991,384 downwards.
AATGATTTGGATCGGCCTGAATTCGAACCCACGCCCTTCCAAACCCGGTCTGGAGTTGTGTGTTGAACGGCTACCTTCAGGCTGAGAGAGCCGGTGTAGAGCTCGGTAACCCAAACTACTCAAGTGGAGTAGGTCCACGCAAACCAGATGAGGCAGCGAGCAGTCACCATCAGCGACGGGCAATTCCATGTGGGGGAGAGAGGAGAGGCTGGTTCTAGACTGTTCCCTTGTGGTGTGTTTCCTTATTCTGTGTTCATTGGTGACCATGTGATGCACCACACCGACAATGAGCCTGTGCTTTGCTTAGTGGCCATTCCCATAGGTTGGACCCAGGGACCGTATGGCCTTGTGCATGGCACATGTGACAATTTGACCGAGTACATAGAGAATGAGAATGCTCATTGTCTGTGTGGCGCATCACAAGGTCACAAGCAAACACGGAACAAGGGAACATGCCATAAGGGAACAGTCTATGGATACACGACCTAAGACTACCGAGAAGTTCCCACCAGACCGAGCGAGGCAATGGAGAGCTCCCAAAGTACCTAGTAGTGGAGTAAGCAGCTCATAGTGGGATTAATGAGGCAGTAAGTAGCTACTTAGCGTACTTATGGAGTGAGAAGCTCATTAAAGGATCAAAGAAGTAGTGAGTAGCTCCAACTGAACCGAGTAATGGAGTGAGTAGCTCATAACGAGATTAATGAGGCAATGAGAAGCTCCCACTGAACCTAGTAATGGGGGGAGCAGCTCACAATGGGATTAATGAGGTGGTGAGTAACTCTTACTGAGTCTACTAAGGATAGAAGTGAGTGAATAATACTGGGATCAATGAAGTAGTGAGCAGCTCCTACAGAACCTATTAAGGGGTGAGTGCGTGGCTAATAGCGAGATCAATGAAGTAGTAGGATAGCCCCTACAATGTGGGCCCAAATGAGCTCCTCGCTGGCGCAATGATGGACTAACTAACTCCCGCCAGATCTAGTGAGAGAAAGGGGCGGCTCCCCTCCACACCAAATGAGGCAATGAGCAGCTCCCTACCTCCCAGCCACAATGAGAAGCAGCCCCTTCCCGTCTCTGTACCCTGAGTGCTGAGCTGCCCTCCCTCCCCCCTCCATGATCCCCCGTCCCTCCCCTCCGCGCTCCCCACTTCCCGCTCCATGCTCCCCCCTCCCTCCCCTCCACGCTCCCCCTCCCTCCCCTCCACGATCCCCCCTCACCCCCGTCCATACTCACCCTTCCTCCCCTCCATGCTCACCCTCCCTCCCCTCCATGCTCCCCCTTCCCTCTCCCAACGCTCCCCCCTCCCCTCCTCCATGCTCCCCATCACCCCTCCATGCTCCCCGCTCCTCTCCCAATGCTCCCCCTCCCTTCCCTCCATGCTCCCCGCCCCTCCCCTCCATGCTCCCCCTTCCTCTCCCAATGCCCCCCTCCCCTCCTCCATGCTCCCCGCCCCTCCCCTCCATGCTATCCCTCCCTCTGCCAATGCTCCCCCTCCTCTCCGACATGCTCCCCTCTCACCCCCCACCCTCCATGCTCCCCCTCCCTCTCCCAATGCTCCCCCTCCTCTCCGCCATGCTCCCCTCTCACCCCCCACCCTCCATGCTCCCCCTTCCCTCTCCCTCAATGCTCCCCTCTCCCTCCTCCCTCCTCCATGCTCCCCCTCACCCCCTCCATGCTCCCCGCTCCTCCCTCCATGCTCCCCCCTACCCTCCTCCATGCTCCCCCTTCACCCCCTCCATGCTTACCCTCCCTCCTCTCCATGCTCCCCGCTCCCTCCCCATCATGTTCCCCCCCCCCTAACCCCCTCCATGTGATAGACGAGCTGCACAGGCCCTGACGACACCAGAGTTCTTCCAGGCTTAATTAAGACGGGGGTCAATATAAAGGGGTCCCTTTACACCCTCCTCCCCGCCTTACCACTACCCTTCCTCCCAGCTGTCCCTTCCTACACTGGCTTTCCCCGGTCTGGGCAGTTAAGGCTGACCCAGCGTCCCGTTCAGTTTGAGGCCCTTTTTCAGGGAAATTAGTTCCCAAGGTCCTTTTTGGCCGAAAGCACATCCATATCTATCTATCCATCCCCAGCTTCCACCGTCAGATGCATTTTCCTGTTGTTGTTGCTGTTGTTGCTTTTGGTGGTAATAGTGGTGGTCGTGGTGGTGATGGTGGTGGTGGTGATAGTGGTGGTGGTGGTAGTTGTGGTGATGATGATGATGGTGGTGGTATGGTGGTGGTGGTGGTGATGATGAAGATGGGGATGCTGGGGATGGTCGGGATGCCAGTGATGGTGGTGATGATGAGGATAGTGAGTGTGGTGGTGATGGTGGTGATGGAGAGGGTGGGGATGGTCGGGTAATGGTGGTGATGCTGGTGGTGTTTGTGATGATGGTAGTGGTGGTGGTGGTGGTGGTGGTGATGGTTATGAATAGGTGGTGGTAGTGGTAGTGCTATTCTAACACTACCGTAGTTCCACTCTTGGTGTTCTATTGTATCCCATTATAACACCTCCTATCAAATAGCTAAACCCGTTTTACTGTGCATAGTGTATGACACTCACCTCGCCTTAAAGTAAGTTGACTCGGGGGAAAAGAGTTAGTAAACTCACGCCTTAAGTATTAGTAAAACGGGTCACTGACGGACATGCCACTTCCGTGTCCGGGTGGTGTGTGAGAGGAGTACTTCCGGTCATTCCGGTCAGGGTGGGCCACTTCCGGTCCTACTCTCGTCACTGGAGTTAATACGGATGCACCACTGGTAGTTTACACGGGTGCGACTCTTAAACTGTTTCAGCCAAGCCGTCTCCTCCAAGCTGGTGTTCTCTGTGGCTGAGTGGTTAGAGTGTCTGACTTTTTTCTGGTCAGACTCCTAATCTGAAGGTCGGTGGTTCGATTCCTCGTGCCCCCACCTCTGCCAAGTTTGATTTCCACCGCTGTGGATAACTTACATCGTCATCAAAGGCCAGTTGCTCTCATACCATGTCTATGTGGTGTGGGAGGTTAAAAATCCCTTGGGTCGGTAAAAGTGTAGGCTCGGGCTTTCTATCGCAAAACTGTCTAATGGTGAAAACAAGTCTATTCAGACTTATCTATGATCAGCAGTATAAATCTTCAAGAAAATAAAAAAGCTAACGAGAGAAAGTGTTGCTTTTTGATAAGAAACATTTGCTGACTTTTTTCATCGGTTTGTTTACGATCGTCTATAATCTATTAGTCATGTTAGTTTAATAGCAACTATGACGCACTTTTCATCCTGTTCCATATTTCTCCTTAATCTGGCATCAATTTGAACACTTCCAGGTATTTATGTAGATTAGTGAACACGATGACATAGAACTAAGCAAGGTAGTGACAAACATCCATTTTGTAAGACTTCGGCGGTTTGATTCAACCGGGGATCGAACCCACGACCCTCTCAATCTCACATGCCATGGCGGTATGTTACCTGGTCATGAGAGAGGGATTGTCGGGATAATGTCGCCATGAGTGTGCACTGTCACAAGTCAGTACCCATCTTGATATGACCTTAGATGTTGTCAGGTGGTAAAACTCCAACAACCAACCCACCCTCACCACATATGCTCATTGTGGCAATCTTAGATGGCCCTTAAGGCCGATTGACACTTAGATCGACGCTGGTTTAGAGGTGAAGTGGAGCAGGGCTAGCTGGCTCTTCAGGAGCCCGTTCCGTCTACCAGTACCACCCACTCCCACCCCTATTCTCCCTTATATGGTGCTCGTCTCAGACAATGAAGCTGTCACCAGCCGGTCCCGGCGCCACACCACACCGGTCCCGGTATAGAACGTTCAAAACACTACTGTCAAGTTCAAAACACTACCCCTACTTACGTTCAAAACACTACCCAAGTTCAAAACAATATAATGACACGGCAGCACCACGTATTAGTAGGCCTATATGCTGATAGTGCTGCGGCGTCTGCACCATAATGATGCGGCATCTGCACCACGTATTAGCATACGCTGATAGTGCTGCGGTGTTTAACAATGTATTAGTACAAGCTGGAAGCCCGGTCACATAGCCGTTCGTGAACGTAGTGGAGGATAACGTAGTTGAAAGTAGTTGAACGTAGTTGAACGTACCAGCATCCGAACTTGTCCGTGATGTTAACTTGGTAATAAGGTGGGTGAGCCGTGATCTCTGATTTAATTTTTGGACATGTTCAAAAGAGCGCTACGTTAGAGGCTGAATTTGCATCCGTGATGCTAACGTACTCTAGCATACTCTAGCATACTCTTGCATGCTCTAGCGTACTCTAGCATACTTGGACGAAGCCCTATTCACATAGCTGTTAGAGGAAGTAGGTGAACATAGTGGAGGCTAACGTAGTTGAACGTAGCTGAACGTACCAGCATCCACACCCTAACGTATTTATCCGTACCAAAACCTGCCATACCTTAACATTGCATGGTCCGATGAAATATTTATTTTTCAAAACCAAAACATGTATCTTAATTTGATTATATATATCCATCTTAGATATTGGTGCATTAACAAGTGATTTGGGACACCATATATAGAATAATATCAGTGAATTTACTACCATCACACAAGGAAGCCATTAATCAATTAGGTCAATCTCGTGGCCTCAGTAGCCTTGACCCTCATTCCAAGTACCTGGTCAGGTTCCAGGATGTCCAGTGGTAGTATTGCTGGCACCATAGCCTGGGTTGATATAAAGTTGCTTGGAATTTTGTATTAAATAATTGTAACAGATCTGAATGAGAGTGATGTAATAATTAGGTATATTATTATCCGGGAACAATACATTTGATAATCATTAGGTCAGCGCACATCACATCACATGACAAGAAACAAATGATGGCGCCATCAGTCGAAAAAAAAGGTACCCAGGCTATATTTTATTTAGGTCATTCCAGATCACGTGGTCATTGCGAGATGTCAATACTGGTCATAGCGAGAGGACTTTTGGAAAGCTTGTCGAAAGTATTTTGGGTTCTTTCAGCTCAAATTGCTTCAAACCTAGTCATTTTTCATCAAAATTACTCCGGACTAATGATTAGTAGCTCATAACGATCAATTTGATATATTTATCTAAAAAATAAGACAAAAATTCAAGCGCCATCGGACCATGCAACTTTAACGTATTTCAACGTAGTTTAACGTACTTACACCATGTTTGACCCACATTAGCCTCCACTAGGTTCAACTACGTCCACTAACGGCTGTGACCTGCGCTTGATAGTGCTGTGGCATTTAACAACGTGTTAGCATACGCTGATAGTGCTGCCGCGTTTAACAACGTATTAGCATACGCTGATAGTGCTCCGGCGTTTAATAACATATTAGCACACATTGATATAGTGCTGCCGCATTTAACAACGTGTGTATTTGTATATGCTGATAGTGCGGCAGCATTTAACAATGTATTAGTATATACTGATAGTGCTGTGGCATTTAACAACATATTAGTATACACTGAGAGTGTTGCACGGTGGTTTAAATGGTAGAGCATGGGCCTCGCATGCGGAAGGTTGGGAGTTTGGTTCCCTGTGGAGTCAAACTAATGACCTTAAAATTGAGACTTGCCGCTTTCCTAGCATGGCGTCTGTCATTAATAGGATAGGGCAAGGACTGCTTAGATCAGTTCTCATGATAATGTGACTGAGTGAGATATCGGGTAATGGTGCCAGCGGCCTGATTTCCCAGTGTGGCAGCACTATAAGTTTGCTATGAGTGTGCACTTTCACAAGTCGGTACCCATTCTGATATGACCTTCGATTTTGCTAGGATGTAAAACAACAACCGATAACAAGAACCCTTACTGCCCCACCTTACTATATACTGCCCCACCCTACTGCATTCGTCCCCACCCGACTGCATACTGCCCGACCCTACTGCATAGTGCTCTACCTTAATGCATACTTCCCCACCTACTGCATACTACCTCACCCTACTACAAATGAAAATGAAAATGAATATGCAGCTATTATAACATCTTTTTTAGAGTAGTGTTTTGAACTTAAAGCTAGTGTTTTGAACTTTAGGATAGTGTTTTGAGCGTGGCCACAGTAGTGTTTTGAACCTACCTTCAACCAGGTTGAAAACACTAACCAATGTTGAAAACACTACCATAGTGGTTTTTTTGTGGGGTAGTGTTTTGAACTTGATACACCGGCACCACACTGGTCCCGACACCACACCGGTTCCCCGGCGCCACGCCGAGTGGGCGCATCCCATCCGGCAAGGCTGAACTCTGGTGGCAAGAGGCGACACCAACCTTGTGAAGAGGCTCATTCACTCTCACCAGATAATAAATTTGGCCCCCAAAATGCACATGGCTTCGGAATGAGCTGACCAGCAACAGTTTATTTGTTTTAAACCCCCGCATAGCTGACGTACTGAAACAATATGAGATCATGACAAATTCAGTTTTTACTTTTTGTCCAAGTAAAGTCCATAATAATTGGTCATAGTCAAAGTGAAAAAATAACCACCATGATTGGAGTATTGGTATGAAATCTGACTTCTGGGAATTTTCCACAATTCCCTTACAATGCTAAGCATATGGGAGAAGTTTCCCCGTTTGCACAGAAACATGTTTACTCTTGTTTGTTTCAGGTTTACATGTTATCAACATCTAAAGTCATATCAGGACCAGTCAACCCTCTTGCAGAAGAGTTTCGGACTGACCACCAACTGCTGTCATATATATCTGGCATTTGGTGATAATTCATCGGCGATTATAAAATATTGCTCAAATCTGCGAAATCGTGACCAAAACAACAAAACAACAATATACCCATTTGCAAAGCCTTCACAAGTGTTACTATAGTTGGCAGCTGTTACAAAATATATAATGTGATTGTAAAGGATAACATTCGAATTTATATTCGCCATATTGCTAGCCGTTATAACATGGTCAGAGAAATCTGAAACTGTAAAGGGAGTGGGGGCTTTCGGAGGGGGGGTGGGGGGGGGGGAGAGACACAAAGAGCATCCAGGAGTCCTCCTGTGTCGCTGTTCAATACGTGGTGAAAGAGCAGCACAAAACTGGAGCGCAACCGATTTAAACTGACTCACACACAAAGAGAGAGATGGATTATACTGTCAAAATATTGGTGGTGGAGTAATATTAAATGGCTCGTGTGAGTCGTGCGCATGAAGATGGATTTGGGGCGGGACAAAGCACCAAAGAGCTCCTATTTTTCGCAGAGTGGTCGAATGTTATGACCCCCCCACTCCTCCTCCCCCCCCCCCCCCACACACACACATCTGGATTAAGGTTATGTGAGGGTGTGTGTGGAAACGACAAATGGCCATCCTTGCATAGGAGGGGTGGATAGGGCTTCGCTATAACTGACAGGTGGGATTGGTACTTATGCAGATGGGTTATTCTCCAAAACTGGGCACCACATATTTGGTCTCCGCGTTATGATGCTGATAATTAAGTCTTTGTTTTATTGATATCAAGTCAAATAATTATTGTAGCCTCTGTCTATTAGGTATGTTAGCAATTCTACATGTATTGAATTTATCCCACAAAAGATATCAAGATTATAATTGTATGATTTTATGCTAGAGTGAAAATGTGAAAATGTGAAAATTTACACATTGACACCATACATGTAGCCAAACTTTTCTTAAACTTATTTTTCAACTTTTTTCTTGTAAGTCATAACCTTGTCTGTTTAACAGTAATCAATAAAATCTTGTTTGACTATGTCATATATGTTAAAATGAGGTTCTAGATGTGTCTTTGATTTTCATGTTACATGAGTGATATTAATGTATTGCTCAATTTGTATAAGATCTAATTCAAAAAGTGAAACTCATTTTTTTCCAACTCTGACATATGCACAACACGCAAACCTTAATAGGACATAGGATTAGGCTATTATTTGGAAGGATTTTTGCTATTATTTGGAAGGTTTTCACTTTTGGTTTCCCTGTCACACTTTTGTGCCCAGTTTGAAACAATGACCCAGATATGTGAAGCCGTTAGGCGGAGTGATTTCAGATGGGTCAAATCTGAAGGCTGAGGTCCACGCTGAAAATTATTCCAGCCGGCCACCAGGATTGGTGTGTAGGTCTACAAACAGGGCCTACAACTTGTGGTACAAGCTGTAATGACAAGTGGTTGTCATTTTCATTGTATGTTCATAAAACCATGTTATTATTCACCATGGAACTATAATCGAGTCAGTGAGTCAGTGAGTCAGTAAGTCAGTCAGTAGGTGAGTGAGTGATTGAGTCAGTGAGTAGGTCAATCAGTGAATCAGTCAGTCAGTCAGTCAATCAGTCAGTAAGTCAATCAGTCAATCAATCAGTCCGTCAGTGAGTCAGTCAGCCATTCATTGAATCTATCAGTAAGTTAGTCACTGAGTCAGCCAATGAGTCAGTGGGTCAGTGAACTAAATCAGTCAGTGAATCAGTAATTGAGTCATCGAGTCAGTCAGTGGGTCAGTCAATAAGTGAGTCAGCAAATCAATCAGTGAATTAAGTCAGTCAGTGAATCAGTAATTGAGTGAGTGAGTCAGTCAATGAGTGAGTAAGTGAATCGGTTAGTGAATTAAGTCAGTCAATGAGCCAGTCAGTGAGTCAGGAGGCATTGTGTCAGCGAGTTCCGATCCATATAGAAACCATTCCCTGAATGAAAACCTAGGAATATGATGTGACATGCAGAACAGGCATCTGTCACTATACTGGTATTGACAATCTACAGACAGGGAGCACCTAAGTGTAGATAGTGTCTTCATGTGACTAAACCTATGACAGTCGACTCGATCCCTACACCTGGCGCCTCTGGGTTCTGAGGACGTTGGTTGGTTGTTGGAATTTTACGTCCTGGAAACAGCTAGGTCTTATCAGGACGGGTACCGACTTTTGACAGTGTGCACTCAGGGTGACTTTGTAGTGCTGCCCCACTGGGAAATCATGCCACCACCACCATGACCCGATATCCCACTCAGTCACATTATACTAACACTGAGCTAACCGGTTCTTGTCCTATCCTATTAATGCTGAGTGCCAGGCTAGGAAGCAACAAGTATCAATTTGACAAGTCATTGGTTTGACTCGACCGGGAACCAAACTCCCAATCTCCCGCACGCCAGGGCCGCGCTCTATCGATTCGGCCACCACGCCCGGTGTCGGAAGGAACGGAGGCTGCCAGCCAGCACACCGTGTCACAGCATCAGCTTACACAACGGAAGTTGGGAGTCAGCGTTCATCTCACCCCTATTGTTCACTACAGGCCCCACCCCACACTTTAAACTCACTTTGCGCTTATACAAATATAAGTTATAATCACATGCATTCTAATGACTAAACATGGAAGGGCACTTGCCATACATTTGTATATGGGTAATAGGCAAATACACACACATGTATATCTTTATATATATATATGGGTCACTCTCCTGAAAACTGGTCAGCATGAGCTGGGATTTTAAAACATCAATAAAAACCTTCCTACTTATTTTGTTCCTTATACTTTTCATATTCATGCTCAGATTCGATGAAAGAAATAAGGGAAATAAAATATAACTGTGTGCAACTTTGGTCTTTTTAGTTATGAACTGTTTTTGTACCGAAAAACCCCATTTTACAGTCAGCCATTTGTAACATGACATATGGGACGTGGTTGAATCCTTATTAACATCTTGTATTGCATTGATATATCAAACAAAACAGTTCCCAAATCAAAGAGGAAGTATTTATTAACATGTATGCATGCTTAAATTTAAAAAAAAAATAGTTTAATGTCTTCAGAAATAACATTAGAAATTTCCGTCACACGTGTAACCGTGGTGTCTGGATGCCACACAAATATTGTACACTAATTATTCAGTGAATAAAGCATGGCTGGAAATTACTTTTTTTTATCAATATAAGCACTAGATATTTCTGTATATTATGCCATGATTAATATGCTTCTAAGTATGATATTATTTAATTCTGATTAGATATTTATTAAGCAGATTGTGTGGTGTCCTAAACACGTGTTACACGTGTGACGCACATGTTATACTGCCATAAGAGATATCTTATTCATGGACTACACCTTTATTTTTTATCTCATCAATTTATATTTTACAAAGATGTAAAGGGGAGATTTCCAGCTTTCATTTGCAACCAAAAAATGTAAAAAATTCAAATATTAAATTTTAACTCTCCATGTGACACTTCTGGCCAGTTTTCAGGAGAGTGACCCATATATACGTATACATGTACACATATGTATATACGCATAGATACATATATGATATATATGATGATTCACTTTTGCATAACATGTTTGTAGAAAGTTTAAAATAACGAAACCCGATAAGCATATAAGCTATACTTTACAGCCACAATGAAATGAGGTGAAAGAATATTATGGGAATGAAATATAATATGAAATTAGAAATTAGAAGCCCATCAAAGACTATTAATTATTTTAACTAAAGGCATGGTTTGTTCAAAGACCCTATAATACTAAGACGGCTCACTCAGCCTGTACTGTGTAATCAAAATGATCAAACCCACCACTTGGTGCGCTGGCTGTTCTCTTGGTTAAACAGGTGCTATATTATATGTATAAATGTATATATGAATGTGAAAGATGTGTGATGATGGCAATGCTGATGATGATGCTGATGATGATGTGTATTTGTTCATAGCAATTTCATATTGATGCGTATTCATACTTACCTATCTCATGTATAATATAGTTGTATGTGTTTACATGTGAAACACCAACCAGCAGCTGGGCTGATCAAACACACCACAAGGTGGCACTGCGAAATTTACATTACCATGGGAGAGATAGGGAGTGAGCCGTCTTAGTATTGTCGTGGGGGTGATGAAAATGGGAAATACTGCGCCTAGAGCGGGACTCGAACCCACATCTCTTTGCATTCCGGGCCAGTGTGCTAACCATTACACCACCTAGGCTCCCTGATATCAATACACTCCCCACGCCTACCTGTCTATGTGGTTACTTGCCTGAGAGGTCAGTGAAGACCACTACACTCGTCCCCCTGGAATTGTAAGTCTTGTAATGCTTACAATTACATACATACAGGCAATGCACTAACACATACATACACAGGGTAGGTTCAACAACCATACAGCGCAAAGCTTGTACAGGATCCTGATCACGGCAACCAGTGTCGTGGGGGTGATGAAAATGGGAAATACTGCGCCTAGAGCGGGACTCGAACCCACATCTCTTTGCATTCCGGGCCAGTGTGCTAACCATTACACCACCTAGGCTCCCTGATATCAATACACTCCCCACGCCTACCTGTCTATGTGGTTACTTGCCTGAGAGGTCAGTGAAGACCACTACAGTATCATAGGGTCTTTGGTTTGTTGTACCCACAAGCAGTGTCATATTGTGCATTGGTTCATCTGTGCCGTAGAGAGGCGCCAAACAAGTTGCTATGGTCTGCGGGACTGAAGCTGCGACCCAGCACGCCCATGGCAGCTTCAGCTTACACTGTGGAATGTGTGTGTGTGGGGGGGGGGGGCGGTGAATACACATACACGTAGTGGTACTTTATCTGTAATCTACATTAGAAATATATATTATGCAGGGTCGAAATTGGTCTCCGGTAAAAAGAAATACATTTATTGTAAAACGTTAATATTGGAGCTAGATTGAAGTGAAAATATGCTGAATTAAATTTGCTATGCACACCAAAATGCTAGACATGGACTTTAAAAAGAAAATATTTTCGAGCATAGCAGCATAGTACTTGACCACAAAATTGTAATAAATGCTTAAAGCTGCATAATCCGATGAAAACATCAACTTTACTAAACCAAGACAATTATCTAAATTTAATTTGAGATATCCAGGGATGAAAGTGGTCTCTGGGGGAAAAAAGCGGAAATGCGGATATTCTCCCATAGGTTTAGCATTGTCAGGGAATCGCGGAAAATTTCCAGAAGTCGGTTTCATATATATTGGTATACGCTGATAGTGTTACGCCATTTGAAGCATCTATTAGTAGTATACGCTGATGGTGCTGCGGCGTTTGGAGCATTTGTTAATGGTATATGCTGATAGTGCTGCGGCATCTGCACCATGTATTAGTATAGATCTACGCTGATGGTGTTGAGGGATTGAAAAATCCTGGAAATCCGAGGAATCGCAGAGATCTTTCATCCCTGCATATCTTTCATCCCTGCCAATGACTTGTAATTTCGGACTTTTAGCATGCTTAACAAAAAATGTATCTTGCATAGTTGCACTTCAAATATCACCAGAAGTTAGCCATTTAAAATAAAAGTTACTTTAGACTAAAGTGAAGTAGATTATAACGATCAGCATACTATATTTATCTTTTAAAAATGACAGAAACTCAAAACCATTGGACTATGCAACTTTAATGTGAGTGCATACTGATATGTGGCATCAAAGTTGATGTCTTAACCGGTGCATGCAGGTTTGTGTCACTGCACTGACCGAGTGCGATGTCTTATTCGGCTTGTAGGCTCTTTGCTACCGGATAAGTTTTGCGCGGCGGGCAACCCGCAGGCATGGCCCCAGTGTAGTATCATTACATTAATCAGAGGGCGCGACAAAAAGACGCCAGCATGGCAGCCTAATAGTCGCCGCCATCTTCTCCGGGGGCTTCTCACAGGGGCCGCCTCACCAATAACTAACAGTCGCACTCACCGACACAGCCTCAACGGCCTGTCACACTACGACGTATCGCCTCAACGTGCGCCAACGTATGTGATTTTCGAGCAACACGTCGGTGTACATTACGTGTATGTTGGGCATATGGTTGTATATGTTCTGGATACGTCGCTATACGTCGTCTTATGCCGATGCACGTCGAGGCTCCGACAAAATTATGTGTGTGCTCAAAATTGTCAACGTGTCGCTCGTACATTGAACATACGCTGTGTGTACGTTTGGGATATGTCGGCGTATGTTGTGAGTACATTAGGGATACGGTGGTATACGTTGCTGCACGTTAGCTGTACGTTCAGCCAGTAGGAACGTGCAGTCCATGTCCAGTCCGGATACTGCCAACGGATGCATTACATACTTCTAACGTACTTCGAATGTATGCCTGCCATATCTCCAGCATATTTAACGTATACGCTGTACTTCTAGCGATGGTGTAACATTGGTCAGCATTCCGTGAGCATATGCGATCGTTTTGCGAACATTTTGTGAATGTTTTGCGAGGCACATGAACGCTCTCATCCACTAGCAATATGTCAGAGATACGTTCTGCATACGCTACGCACATTGTGCATATGCCCATTTTTACACACCCCATTCCCCACCGCTGAAAAGTTAGACGAATGCCGATGTACTGGCAAATTTTCTAACATTGAGCACACGCTGATGCCGTATGTCATAGTGTGACAGGGCTTTCAGTTGCGGTCATTGAGTAGTGCAGCGTTCCACGTGACCAATATGGGAGACATGGCGATATTGGTAGGATTAGAACAATATCGGCGTGGTTTTGTTTAATAAGTGCTGTGAGTCGTTAGTGAGCCAGGCCCCATGTACAGTGTCCATTTAATGAACCCTGTGGAAGATGTGTAACCAAATAGCCGCCTGCACATCAGCGGCATAATGTGAAATTGTTACTGACGTTAGTGTAGGTTATTTGTGATTGATTTTATCAAATTAAACACGCCAGTTTCATAACGGTGTTTATCATAGAGGATGGACCTGCTACACATGTGGGTCAGTAGTAAGCAGCGTCAAGCGGTTAGATGCTTAGGTTTTGTTGGACACCATAAGTGAACATGTTTAATTAACTATCGCTACCAGACATCACTCATGACCTGTACCCCCTCCACGTCTACTAATACACCCTCTTCAACCACAGTACTACATGACACTACACAGAGACCAATTCAAACACATACTATGCAAACACACACCCAAACACATACTGCACAAACACACCCAAACACATACTACACAGACACCTTTCCAAACACATACTACACAAACACCCCTCCAACCACATACTACACAAAACACCCCCAAACACCCTGTCCTGATATGACCTTAGATGTTGCTAGGACGTAAAACAACAACAAACAAACAAACACAAACTACACAAACACCCCTCCAAACACATACTACACTAACAAACATCCAAACAGATACTACACAAACACACACCCAAACACATACCACACAGACAGCCCTCCAAACACATACTACACAAACACACATCCAAACACATATGAAATATACAACAACCCATCCAAACTTACACTACATGACCACCCCTCCAAAAACATATGTATGTACTACTCGACAAACACCCCCAACACCCCTCAAACACATACTGTCACATGAGTCTCCCTCCAACCACACAATATTATCACACACACACTAGTGTATATGCTACCACCCCCGCCATAATACCTATCTTTCACAGACACCAATACTTCCCGCAAAAACTAATATTTCACACCACACCTTCCACACAAGATTAATACTTTCAATAGCTCGCACGAACCAGCAGCCTCAGCACACACAGGTTTGCCTGTCCCCCACCACGACCACCCATACACACCCACACCCACACCCACGCCCACAGGCGCACCCTATTGGCCCAGCCCTGCACAAAGGTTGATTATTGCATCCTGATTAGAAGACCCGCCTCTCAGATAGTAATTATAAGCCTTTCACGTCGGTGCTTTGGGCTTCCCCCCTACCAGTTCTACCTCTCAACAGTTGGACAAACAAACCCCCACAGATCACCATGCTACAATGTGCTTTGATGCCTACACGACTCCTGCTTTCCCCCTACCAGTTCTACCTCTCAACGGTTGGACAAACAAACCCCCACAGATCACCATGGTACAATGTGCTTTGATGCCTACACGACACCTGCTTTCCCCCTACCAGTTCTACCTCTCAACAGTTGGACAAACAAACCCCCACAGATCACCATGGTACAATGTGCTTTGATGCCTACACGAATCCTGCTTTCCCCCTACCAGTTCTACCTCTCAACAGTTGGACAAACAAACCCCCACAGATCACCATGGTACAATGTGCTTTGATGCCTACACGACTCCTGCTTTCCCCCTACCAGTTCTACCTCTCAACAGTTGGACAAACAAACCCCCACAGATCACCACGGTACAATGTGCTTTGATGCCTACATGAATCCTGCTTTCCCCCTACCAGTTCTACCTCTCAACAGTTGGACAAACAAACCCCACAGATCACCACGGTACAATGTGCTTTGATGCCTACATGAATCCTGCTTTCCCCCTACCAGTTCTACCTCTCAACAGTTGGACAAACAAACCCCCACAGATCACCACGGTACAATGTGCTTTGATGCCTACATGAATCCTGCTTTCCCCCTACCAGTTCTACCTCTCAACAGTTGGACAAACAAACCCCCACAGATCACCACGCTACAATGTGCTTTGATGCCTACATGAATCCTGCTTTCCCCCTACCAGTTCTACTCTCAACAGTTGGACAAACAAACCCCCACAGATCACCACGGTACAATGTGCTTTGATGCCTACATGAATCCTGCTTTCCCCCTACCAGTTCTACCTCTCAACAGTTGGACAAACAAACCCCACAGATCACCACGCTACAATGTGCTTTGATGCCTACACGAATCTGCTTTCCCCCTACCAGTTCTACCTCTCAACAGTTGGACAAACAAACCCCCACAGATCACCATGGTACAATGTGCTTTGATGCCTACACGAATCCTGCTTTCCCCCTACCAGTTCTACCTCTCAACAGTTGGACAAACAAACCCCCACAGATCACCACGGTACAATGTGCTTTGATGCCTACATGAATCCTGCTTTCCCCCTACCAGTTCTACCTCTCAACAGTTGGACAAACAAACCCCCACAGATCACCACGCTACAATGTGCTTTGATGCCTACATGAATCCTGCTTTCCCCCTACCAGTTCTACCTCTCAACAGTTGGACAAACAAACCCCCACAGATCACCACGGTACAATGTGCTTTGATGCCTACATGAATCCTGCTTTCCCCCTACCAGTTCTACCTCTCAACAGTTGGACAAACAAACCCCCACAGATCACCACGGTACAATGTGCTTTGATGCCTACACGAATCCTGCTTTCCCCCTACCAGTTCTACCTCTCAACAGTTGGACAAACAAACCCCCACAGATCACCACGGTACAATGTGCTTTGATGCCTACATGAATCCTGCTTTCCCCCCTACCAGTTCTACCTCTCAACAGTTGGACAAACAAACCCCCACAGATCACCACGGTACAATGTGCTTTGATGCCTACATGAATCCTGCTTTCCCCCTACCAGTTCTACCTCTCAACAGTTGGACAAACAAACCCCCACAGATCACCACGGTACAATGTGCTTTGATGCCTACATGAATCCTGCTTCCCCCTACCAGTTCTACCTCTCAACAGTTGGACAAACAAACCCCCACAGATCACCACGGTACAATGTGCTTTGATGCCTACACGAATCCTGCTTTCCCCCTACCAGTTCTACCTCTCAACAGTTGGACAAACAAACCCCCACAGATCACCACGCTACAATGTGCTTTGATGCCTACACGACGTCTGCTTTCCCCCTACCAGTTCTACCTCTCAACAGTTGGACAAACAAACCCCCACAGATCACCATGGTACAATGTGCTTTGATGCCTACACGAATCCTGCTTTCCCCCTACCAGTTCTACCTCTCAACAGTTGGACAAACAAACCCCCACAGATCACCACGGTACAATGTTCTTTGATGCCTCCATGAATCCTGCTTTCCCCGTACCAGTCCTACCTCTCAACAGTTGGACAAACAAACCCCCACAGATCACCACGCTACAATGTGCTTTGATGCCTACATGAAACCTGCTTTCCCCCTACCAGTTCTACCTCTCAACAGTTGGACAAACAAACCCCCACAGATCACCACGCTACAATGTGCTTTGATGCCTACACGAATTCTGCTTTCCCCCTACCAGTTCTACCTCTCAACAGTTGGACAAACAAACCCCCACAGATCACCACGCTACAATGTGCTTTGATGCCTACATGAATCCTGCTTTCCCCCTACCAGTTCTACCTCTCAACAGTTGGACAAACAAACCCCCACAGATCACCACGGTACAATGTTCTTTGATGCCTCCATGAATCCTGCTTTCCCAGTACCAGTCCTACCTCTCACCAGTTGGACAAACAAACCCCCACAGATCACCACGCTACAATGTGCTTTGATGCCTACACGAATCCTGCTTTCCCCCTACCAGTTCTACCTCTCAACAGTTGGACAAACAAACCCCCACAGATCACCACAGTACAATGTGCTTTGATGCCTACACAAATCCTGCTTTCCCCCTACCAGTTCTACCTCTCAACGGTTGGACAAACAAACCCCCACAGATCACCACGCTACAATGTGCTTTGATGCCTACACGAATCCTGCTTTCCCCCTACCAGTTCTACCTCTCAACGGTTGGACAAACAAACCCCCACAGATCACCATGCTACAATGTGCTTTGATCCCTACACGAATCCTGCTTCCCCCCTACCAGTTCTACCTCTCAACAGTTGGACAAACAAACCCCCACAGATCACCACGCTACAATGTGCTTTGATGCCTACACGACGTCTGCTTTCCCCCTACCAGTTCTACCTCTCAACAGTTGGACAAACAAACCCCTACAGATCACCACGGTACAATGTGCTTTGATGCCTACACGAATCCTGCTTTCCCCCTACCAGTTCTACCCCCTACCAGTTCTACCTCTCACCAGTTGGACAAACAAACCCCCACAGATCACCACGGTACAATGTGCTTTGATGCCTACACGACTTCTGCTTTCCCCCTACCAGTTCTACCTCTCAACGGTTGGACAAACAAACCCCACAGATCACCACGTTATAATATACTTCAATGGTGCCTACAGAAATCCATATTCCTTGTCATAATATTACAAAAGTGCGTTAAAATGTATTCATATTTGTTTCTACCCTCATCATCTTGAGGCAAAACATGTAAATCATGTAAATCACGTAGATCATGTAAATCACGTAGGCCTACCTAAAATGAAGAAGCAACTGACAAACTGGCAGACACTCATCCCATTACTATATTCTTCTGTACTGTGGTTTACAAACAAATAGACTTATCGCACAACAAATAACCTAAATAAGATCAATATGCAACCGACAAACTTCAGAGACTGGTTCTGGCGCTAAATTCTTCCCTACTGACGTTTCAGTCACATTTACAAATAAATATACTTTACATATTTTAAAGCCTATTTCAATTCGATGAGGATGCACACAAAAAATAGCATATAACCAATAGAATAATGTTAAGAGCCTTTCAGAATGATCCCCCTACCAACCCTCCCCCCCCCCACACACACACCATATTGACGTGCCATTCTCTACTTTTGCAGCCTTGGGAGACGTTCGATGCTGTGGCCTATTTTCTCTCAGGTAAGTTTTGTGTTTTAAGTAAAGAAAAGACCCACACAGCTAAAGCAGTTCTGTACTTTTCACACTCTGTAGATATAATATATGATCAAGAGACTTCAACCTCAGTAAACAGATTACTCTTCTTTTTTTTAAATATATATATCTACTCGTTCTCAGTAGGTAACGATTTGAAGCATCATTGAGTAAATACCTGCTTCCTGAAGGTAAGAACCCGAAAATGCTAAAAGGTAACAGAACTAATATTTTAATAATGCTGGAAGTGCTTCCACTTGGAGCCTACTGAGGCATTACACATCACAGATAACATGACACCTGCGGGCAGAATATACATGTACGGGCACTTATAGCGCCTATAATCCTCACTGATGGGCACAGATAATGCGACAAGGACATCAACCTGCTGTGATTGGCAATGCCCATAAATAGATGCTATACTCTATGACGATTACTTTTATGTCGGATTTAAAATACTAAATATTAAATTGATTGTTATTATCTACCTTATTTTAGCTTTTTTCTTTTCTATTTTGTTCTTGAAGATTTATAATGCCTATCGTGGGTAAATCTGAATAGACTTGTTTTCACCATTAGACAGTTTGTCGATAGAAAGCCCGAGATGACACTTTTACCAACCCAATGGATGTTTAACCTCCCACACCACATAGACATGGTATGAGAGCAACTGGCCTTTGATGACGCTGTAAGTTATACACAGCTTGAAGTAACTTTTATTTTAAATGAATACGTTTTGAGATATTTGCCAAAACTATGACACCATAGGCTTCAGCAGTAATAGGTTCTATTAAATCGTCTCAGTATTCCCTTCTATATAGCAACAAATTCTTAATAAGTGCTTCAATATCTAAATTAGATATGCAGAGTCATTTTTTGGTTTTGAAAAGTTGATGCTTCATCGTACTATGTAGCTTAAAATATTTCTGCCTACTTCCGTCAACTAAAGCCCAAAACCTGAGCATACCCTAAAGTCAAGAGATCACTTCATCTCCAAAAGCCCACCCTACACCTCACCACGATCACCCTTCTAACAGTATATATCACTTCTCGAAAGATATTGAACTACCCGCTCTCCCCAAACACTTATCGCCGTTCTAGTCTAACATAGTTCATACCCCCTTTATTCGCTCACTCTTAGCTTACTGAATATATATATCCATGCATAGCTCTGTATTTTCTTATAACTTTCTAACAATATTGCTATAACTTTTTGTGAACACAAAACAATATCTGCTATTAGAGTTGGAAGACCAGTGCGTTGGTGCTAACATGTTATTCAGAGGAATAAATCACCTGAACCAAAAAGAAAAGCACACAGAAATTAAAAACTAGTGAACAGTTAGTTAATTTAGATGTCATGTCACGGCTTGACATGACCACATAAAAGACCAGGCGTCAAATCTAATACACCACAGCTGCTATAGAAACCATGAATATAACTATATAACTATATATACTTAGATATACTAGCCTTACTGAACAAGCCCACACAAATTCCAGTGCATGAGTGACAGTATTTGCGGCACTGGTAGGGGTTGGGGGTGGTGGCGTCACCTGTCCCAACCGTCAAAGTAGTACATGACATATGGGTGATCAATATAGGGAATCTTGCCTTCCGCGCCTATATACTCGCATAAGTCTTATATACATCACATATTATGTGTGTGCGTGTGCGTGTGCGCGTGCGTGTGTGTGTGTGTGAGACCGGATACTACTCGGCCTAGCGAATCCAAAGAACACTATAGATGCATCAATCATCGGGGGCCTCCCCCGGTTTATTGTAAGAATAGAAATATCCTCCCACTGAGCAGCTTAAAGCTGCATACTCCGAGGAAAGTGTAGCATACACAGACGCAAGCACATACACACAAATCAAATCAATTAAACATATTATTGCCTCCGGCTGAAGTGTTTATGATACAACCAATTACTAACCAATTGAAATTGCTTGGTCTGCATTAAAATCTAATTTGATGAGAATAATGAATTTGAAAACATAACAACAAAACAAGTTCCCTCATTCTTTAGATGCCGTCTGCTCAAACGTAGATATGGACATTGTGTTCGTCCGTGTGCAAAAAGTAAGCGTCTATAAATTGCCGTCTGCTGCTAGATATAGAAGCTTGCCAAGGACACGTGCACGCTGCAGGGGCATGTATTCGCGACACAAGAAATTCACACCCATTTTTTAAATGTGTTTTTTTGTACATTTAATTCAATTATAATTATAAAAGTAGCACATTTCTATACGAGGAATATTGGTTTTCCATTAATATATCAATCCTAGTTGTACGTCATGTGATGAGAGACATTAGCTACTTCACCCGGACACGACGATGACGTCAGTCTAAATTTTGTGGAAATGGCCGACGAAACGAACAGTTAGTGAAGCGTGGCGTGAAATTTACAAGTGGGCGTCTGTTCACACTGCTCGACCACTTGACTAGTTTTCTACAGATCAATGTTGTCACACAACTAATGCTACCAACACAGCCTTCCTTTACACCGGTGTACACGTGGTTTGGATATGACTAGCGGAGGCTTTAATTTGACATGCACAGACGGTGTTGTCTAGTGACACTCTTTCATGGTGCACAGGGAGGTTGACTTACTGGGTGTTTCCCGGACGAAAGATTGACTACACAGGCGCGAGGCATTGTCCCCCTGTCCCCACCCCTCCCCCCACCCCCACCCCACCTCGCTCGGCACGCAATCGAGACGCCACCGTTTTTTCTTTCCTTTTTTTCTAAACGTTTCTTTTTTGTGTTCGTCCGGCAGTCTCCCTTTTGATGATTTAAATCCATATTCACTGCTTGGGGAGACAGACAGACAGACATACAGACATACAGACAGACAGACAGACAGACATACAGACAGACAGACAGACAGCGCGAGAGAGAGAGTGAGAGAGACAGAGACAGAGAGAGAGAGGAAGAGAGAGAGTCAGAAAAGGTGAGAGTGTGAGAGAATAGTGTTGTACTAACTAGTATTAGAGAGAGTGGAGTTGTACTAACTATTATAGAGGATATAGTTATATTAACTATTAGAGAGAAAATAGAGTTGTACTAACTAGAGAGAAAATAGAGTCGTACTAAGTATTAGAGTTGGTTGGTTGATTGGTTGGTTGATTGGTTGTTGGAGTTTTATGTCCTGAGCTACTAAAAAGCGGTTTCCCACACACCCGCTCTCAGAAGTCTGGTAAATTCCCAGATCTCATAAATCAAAGACCCAACACACGAGCTAAAATAAAACATAATTAATGACAACATTAAGAGAAGAATCATCAAACAGTGCTTAAGGCCTATATAACACCTAATAGCTACAAAAGCCCGCCTCACAACAGCTGATAATTAGAGTTGAATCCCATTGGACAGGGGATTGACCTGGATGGCTGATTCGGTAGGGTGCCCGTTTCCCATATGGGAGGTCGTGGGATCAATGATTGGCCGAGCCAAACACGCTTAGACAATCTATACTTGTCAGTACTCTGCCGGGCACTAGTGGTGGTTGGTGGTTGGTGGAGTTTTACGTCCTGGCAACATGTAAGGTCATATCAGGACGGGTCTGGCATTGGTTGGCTCAATATCAGGATAATGTGTTTCACCCGAAAAAGGAACTCGATATAACAGAAGTGACGCACTGACAATCAGGTAGCCAATAGAAATGCGCCATTAGATAATCGCACCCAAAATAGTGGAGGAATTGAGGTGGAAAACATACCAAAATTTCAGAGTGCACACTGAGACCTATCCTGGTGCTGGGACCAGAAGGATAGTAGACCGAATTCTCCAGAAATACAATATGGAGAACCTAGACCAAATCTACGTAATGACAGGAGTCTGTGACCTGACCATCAAAACAGGCAGGAGGGAACTAACCCCACAATTCCAAGACAAGGATCCCCTACTCCTCCTATATATGATGGACGCACAAGCAACCATGCTGCAAATAACGGAAGCACCCGTAATCTGTGAACTGGTAGGAATGGACATGTATACAGGAAGTAAAGACCATCCTGACTACCAAGCATTAATAGAAAGCTGCATACAAGAAATAAACAGTTTCATCCACAGACTAAATGAGGGGTTGCCGAACGCCAGCCTAAGAACTCCCAGATATGCGACATACATCCACAAACTGCGAAAAGGGAAACGGACGACTCGCTATGAGTATGGCCTATACGATGGTGTCCATTAAACACAAACATTCGAACACAAAGTGGCAGCCAAAATATCTGACTGCATCATCACGAACCGGAAGTGAGGCAGACAAATGCACAAACAGATAAATAGCCCCTTTTCTTTTTTTTTCTCTCACTTCCCTTTTCTTTCCTCTCCCTTCTTCTATCTTCTTTCTCCTCTCCTTTTTTCCCCCTCAACTATAAGCAGCAAAAACAAATGAGGTTATTAACAAAATGACAACTGTCACACCTGAAAAATGTACACACCCATAGCTCGCCATATGACTGTTTGCGTGTTCAATTTACAGATGCTTGTTATTTTAAAAACACTAACTATATCATATGATCATGTATATTATCCACCCACAGGAACAGAAGCTGATATAGTATAGAATTTGAGAATTTAAGAAAAATATACTAAAACTGATACCTAACAAAATGTAACAAATAAATATGAATAATATGTCGGGAAATATATATTCGCACTACCAAAATATCATATAGCAATAGAGATCTTGATAATTATCCTAATCTTATTGCCGCAAAAATTATTCTAAACATTTTAAGCCTAAAACGAATATCAGAATAAATTCTGAAAGCCCCACAAACAAGATACACATATTCTCGGTGGCCACCTTACTAATGCCTAAAAAGGCAGAGCGTGGAGGAGGCTGGAGGGCGAGTGACTGAGGGAGGCCGGCGGGCGGCCTCATAAGGGAAGGCAGGAGGGCGATGGCAGGGGAGGGGAGAAAGCAGCGGGCCCGGGGGAGGGCGAGGGAGAAATCTGAGAGGCGGACGTCGCGCGAGGTGCAAATGCCGCACGACGACCGGGGAGGCGGGGGGAGGGTCTCTTCCTCTCCACGCATCAAACGCAATGCTCGCATTATGACCGATGCACGAAAAGGAAGAAGGCAAGGCGGAGGTGGGAAAAGAGGCGCTTTATTGAGAACACCTCAGGAAAGAGTACAGTAGTACAGGGGAACGGTGGGAACAACTAAGGCAGGCGCCTCAGGAAATAAAAGTAAATACAGGGAAGCGGTAAGAGGAAGAATACAGTAGTACAGGGCAACGGTGAGAGCAACTAAGGCAGACGCCTCAGGAAATAAACAAAGTAAATACAGGGCAGCGGTAAGAGGAACTAAGGTAGAATAAACTTAAGGCTGGCACCTCAGGAAATAAGGAGTCTGTAAGGAAGCGGTAAGAGAACCTAATGCTAAGGAGCTCCGGGGAAGCTTAGAGTTTGTGGCGAGGGGTGCCGAAGAGCCCTCCACCAAAAGGGGAGGAGAGGGCTCGAGGTGCGCCCGAGGCGGGGGCCCGAGGCGTAGGCCGCGTCTGAGGTCCTGGGCCTGGGCAGCGCGGGGCGAGGCTTGGGCGGGGTTCTTGGCGGAGGCTGGGGAAGTTGAAGGTCTGGGTGTGGTGGTGAGTCCGGGGCCTCAAGGGCAGGGAGCGGGCGGCCAAAATGTTGGGGAGGCCCGCTCCTTGGAGAGCTGCGGTGAGGAGGTCCGGCGAGGGTCGAGCAGGGGGGGAGGTCATGATGGTCGGCGGCTGTGCTGTCTGGGGACGGTTCGTCCTGAGGATGGGCGGCATCTGGGGCCTGCGGTGCGAGGTGATGGTCCCCGGCTCTGTCTGGGCGGTGTTTCGATCGGTGGTCGCTGGGGGGTTGTCGGTGTGATGGAATGAGTGTAACACAACTGCACGTGTCGACGTCTAGTTACTCAATGCTTTATTTATCTCAACCGCTGCTACACTGGTACCTCGCAGCGCTCGCTGGTGCCCGGCGCCCCAGCCGGGTACAATACATAACATCTCCCTTTTTATAAACAATATAAGATGAACTTGAATAAACACAAATGGCATGTACGGTTTAACACGGTGACAATCACCCAATGCGTCCGCCGCGCACCGCTGGGATTTTAACCCTCGTGCCTCAGAGTTCAGTCCTAGTGTTTCCTTTTATAAACAATATAAGATGGAGCTGGAATAAACACAAATGGCATGTACGGTTTAACACGGTGATAATCACCCAATGAGTCCTTTGTATTTACCATACTCGTCCTTGGACTATGTTGACGCGCAGTTCTCAAAACCGCCTTTTGTCCATTGCGTCAAATCACACGTACACACTCTTATCTCCTCTTTGTGTGAAAGAAAAAAAAACGAGAAAAAACTACAGTTTGAGTATACCGATACACAAAACACAAAGCTAAAAAAAAACACAATGCAATATACATATATGTGTCAGTTTATAACTTGCACAAATGGTCACTGGGCAGCTTTTATCAGGCACTCGGGTGAGTTTTCATTCCCGCATGCACATACCGTCAAACAATTTCTGAGACAACAGATGTATTTTGTCAGAATAGACTTCACCCCGAGTTCCCAGTTCGGCACTGCCCTTATCTGGACCGGTTCCACATACTACTGATTAACTTATCTGACTACAGAACTTACCCTACTCCTTCAATTTGTTTCTCAGCCTTTTAATTGGTCTTAAACCCGACAGCTTGCTGATAAGCATGTCAAACTTTAATTCCACTAGCGATAGCCTAGCCTTTCCACCGGCCTAATCTCTCTTCCACGCCGAGTGCGATAAGGCGTGGACTGTGTTTCGGTTTTCCCATTACCGCTATCAGACTGTGGCACGGGCGTGTTGATACCCTGACGAATCGGACTCACGTTCCCACGTGTCGGAAAAATGTGTTTTCTATTTCTTTTTACTGTGAGTCCTTTGTTATTCAATATCCCATAGCTACCTGAGTCTTTCCCCTTCTCTTTTACGACAACCCCAGGTGCCCAATCTCCCTTGTGTGTCAGGTATTGTACCTGCTCCCCTGCCTGTAGTTGTCTGTACGGTCGTCCTGCGTGTCGGTCATAGAATCCCTTCTGGGTAGCTTGTACTTTCTGTATTTGTCTGTGTCTTATAGTTACTGTCTTGGCTTTTAGATGTGTGCTCAATATTGGTAGTTTCGATCTAAGTTTCCGACTCATTAATAATTGAGCCGGTGAGGCATCCAAGCCTATTACCGGAGTGTTCCGGAAGTTGAGCAATGCTAGATTATAATCTTTTGATTCTTTTCTGGCCTTTTTCATCATTGTTTTGACTGTCTGGATGTGTCGCTCCGCTTGACCATTGCTTTGTGGATAATGCGGGCTGGAAAATACAACCTGAAAATCATATTCAGCTGCAAATTCCCTATATTCTACGCTTGCAAACTGTGGTCCATTATCAGAAACCACTACCGCTGGAATACCGTGTCTGCCAAACACCTGTTTCATCATGCCTATAACTGCCTTGCTAGTGGTAGTTTGCAACTCTACTACTTCCGGATATTTGGAAAAGTAGTCAACCAATATTAAGTAATGCTGGTCTCCTAACTGAAATAAATCAGCTCCTACCTTGTTATATGGAATGCATGGTATGTCATGGGGTTGTAATGGTTCCTTATGTTGCCTGTTTCTATACTGCTGGCATAAACTACACCTCTGAATCAAATCTTCCAACTGAGTCTGCATCCCTGGCCAAAACACATGTTCTCTCGCTAATGTTTTACTTTTCATGATACCCTGATGGGTCTCGTGTAGCTTGTCAAGCACTGATTTTCGCACTTGCTTTGGTATGATTATACGACTACCTTTCAGCAACACATCCCCTTGCCTTGTAATTTCGTGCCGGAATGTGTGGTATGGTAGTGCTACGGCTGGCACTTTATGTTTATCTTCCGGCCACCCATTGTCAACCATGTCGGCCACCCCAATCAACTCAGTATCTCGTCCCGTTTCAGATCTGATCTGCTGCATACACCCCTGCACGACCCCTATCGCTGCCACGCTTATCTCGTTGTCAAACAGGTCGCCGGGTCCGGTCTTGGTGCTGTGGTCTCGGGAGAGGGCGTCTGCAACGAACATATTACATCCTTTGATATGTACCAACTCTAGATCATAGTTTTGCAGACGCATCCGCATGCGTTGCATACGGGCCGACAATTGATGGAGAGGCTTATCTACAATTGATACCAAGGGCTTATGATCCGTTTCAATGCGTACTTTCTTGCCAAAAATGTAATTGTGAAATTTAGTGCACCCAAAGCATATGGCCAAAAGCTCTTTCTCAATCACAGCATAGCTACTTTGTGTAGCATCCAGAGCCTTAGAAGCCATGGCAATCGGATGCCCTTCCTGCATCAAAGCTGCGCCGAGTCCCGACTTGGACGCATCTACTTGTAGAGTGATTACTTTGTTCACATCATAGAAACGGAGAACGGGAGCCCGTGTTATCATTCTTTTTAACATTTCAAATGCCTTTACTTGCTCGGCTTCCCAGTGCCAAGCGGTCTCTTTGTTAGTTAATACGCGTAAGGGTTTAGTGATTTCCGCCAGATTGGGAAGAAATTTCGCAACATATGCTATCATTCCGAGAAACCGTTGAACGGATTGCTTATCTGTGGGTGTGGGCATGTCAGTAATGGCTTGCACTCTTTCCTTGTTAGGCGTAATACCGTGTTCAGAAATTACATGACCTACATATTCAACACTCCGCTTACATATATTCGATTTAGCTGGGTTTAAGCGCAAATTTACTTTTCTCGCCCGCTCGAGAACTGCTTCCAAATTTTCATTATGTTCATGCAGTGAGTTACCATATACAAGAATATCATCAGTTATTACATTGACGCCCTTTAAGTCATGCAGAATTCTGTTCATCTCGTATATGAATATGTCGCCGGCGGTTTTTATCCCGAACGGCAACCTGGTGTACCGAAAACGGCCCCACGGCGTGTTGAACGTACACAACTTTGAACTGTCAGTATCGAGCTGAATTTGCCAATATCCACTTTTCGCGTCTACCACCGAAAAATACTTAGCACCGTCTAGCTTGGCAACGACCTCCTCAATCGTTCTAGTAGGATATGGCCCCCGCCCGTTAATAGCTTTGTTAAGTTTAGTTGGATCTAAACAAATGCGGATTTTATCATTCTTTTTTACTATCGTGATCGAATTCACCCATGGGGTTGGCTCAGTCTCCTCAACGATCACACCTAGCTCAAGCATTCTATCAAGTTCGCTGCGTACTTTATCCTCAATAGCATGAGGCACTCGTCTGGGAGGATCCACTACTGGCGGCACAGTGTCATCTACATGAATTTTTGCCTCCACTTTAATAGTGCCCAAACCACTAAATACATCATGAAATTTAGTTACCATGTCCGTAGCTTGCCTGTGGGCACTGTCGCACTTGTTGTCGGTCGCCTCCTTCTGCACACTATCAATGCGGGACAGTATGCGCATCCGTACGCAAGCGTCCTTTCCCAGAATCGGACATCCCGTGTCCGTGATCTGGAAACGTAGCCACTGGCCACGCACTTGAAGATTCGTCTCACCCAGTGGCTTTATCCGCTGCCCCGAATACGTCACCAACCGGCACTGCGATTTCGACATCTCCGCAGATTTCATCCGCTTGAATATTCCTACTGGAATGATGTTGGCCTCGGACCCTGTGTCAAGTTTGAACTGCACTTCAAACCCATCCACAGGTATGGTCGCATACCACAACTCGGCGTCGCCCTCCCGATCTGTTGATACTGCTCCCACAAACAAATCGGTGTCGGTCTCGGCCTGCTCGTCGTCCCAGCCCTCATCGTCGTCAAGCGCAATCTCATTTACTGATGTCATTTTGCTCCGGCACACTTTTGCAAAATGTCCAATTTTACTGCACACGTCGCACGCCTTGCCTTTGGCGGGGCATGCCTCACGGTCCCGCCGATGCGCATATCCACACCAGCTACACTTGACCTGAGCGACGCCAGGCTTGCCTCGGGTACTCACGGCTGGCACCTGCTGCCGGCCGTCCGTCTCTCGGCCGCTGTGTTGACGCCGCCCGTGCCGCCGGTCGGCCCGGCTCCCGCTGCCGTAACGAATCCAAAGCACACTCGACGGTACCACTGGAGAGCTGTTTAGTATGATGTTCACTCATGCGACACATCTCCTCACATCCTCTCAAAGTCAGTTTAGGCGTCTGGAGCAACCGATCTCTTAGTTTGTCACACTTTATGCCACTGACGAGCCTGTCACATAACAACGATTCTTCCAACTCGCCGTCAAAAATCCGCCGAGGCGGCCGGGGTCTGGCGCTCACGGGCTTGGGGGTCAGGGTCGGGTCGGGCGGGTTGATGAAGGCGGTGTCGTGGAGGCCGTGATGGTCGGCGGCTGTGCTGTCTGGGGAGGATTCGTCTGAGTGGGCGGCGTCTGGGGCCTGCGGTGCGAGGTGATGGTCCCCGGCTGTGTCTGGGCAGTGTTTCGGTCGGTGATCTCTGGGGGGTTGTCGGTAGTGGTGACGCGGTTGTCGGCATGGGTGTGGGTGAGGCGCCGGAGATGGCCCCCCCCGGCCGGCCGGGGGGGGGGGGGGATCAAAAATCCGCCGAGGCGGCCGGGGTCTGGCGTCTCCCGCTGTGCTGCACCTCGGCCGACGCCAGGATCTCCCGGAGGGCGTCGGCCGCGGATGCCCGTGTGTGGTCGACGGCACCCTGGACGCAGGGCGGGGGAGGGTGCGCTCCCCCGGCGACGTGTGCCCGAGGTGCTGGGATGGGCGGTATGCTGTACGCCGTCCGCCGCCTCGGGGTGGATGGTGGCGTCCCCTCGGGCTCGCGGGCGGCTCCGCAGTCCAGGGCGTCGAGGCGGGCCGTGATCTGTTGAGGCACCTGGAGGGTGGTGGCCTCGGTGCCCGAGGGCTGGTCCCGAGGCGCCGGGGAGGAACCCGGGGCCGAGCTCAGCGAGGCGCCTCCCGGCGTGCCCGAGTAGGGGCCCGGCGTGGCCGCGGAGGTGGTCCGAGCTCCCTTCCGCGGTGCTTGAGGTGGCGGGGGAGTGCACCGTTCATAGTGGGGGTGCACTGCCCCCGGCAGAGTCGCTTGAGGTGGCGGCGGGGGACGGGCCCCGGCCGCGGCGCACGCCCGAGGTGCTGGGGCGGCCGGCGTGATGTAGGCGGCCTGTCACCTCGGCGCAGGCGGGGGGCTCTCCGGTGCTCCTCGGGCTCCCCCCCGACTCGAGGGCGTCCATGCGGGTGGTGAGGCGGTGGAGGGCCCAGAGGATCGCGGCCGTCTCGCTGCCTGAGGGGCGGTCCGAGGGCGCCGAGGGAGACGCCGGGGCCGAAGATGGTGAGGAGCCTCCCGGCGAGCCCGAGGAGGGTCCCGGCGTGGCCGTGACGGTGGCCCGGGAGCTCTTGCGGCCCTTGCCCTTTCCGTGTCCGGGCATGCTGGAGCAGCCCGAGGGGATGCAGCGGTCCGAGGTGAAGCAGCGGTGGTGGATAGCCAAACAGGAAAAAGGCAGAGCGTGGAGGAGGCTGGAGGGCGAGTGACTGAGGGAGGCCGGCGGGCGGCCTCATAAGGGAAGGCAGGAGGGCGATGGCAGGGGAGGGGAGAAAGCAGCGGGCCCGGGGGAGGGCGAGGGAGAAATCTGAGAGGCGGACGTCGCGCGAGGTGCAAATGCCGCACGACGACCGGGGAGGCGGGGGGAGGGTCTCTTCCTCTCCACGCATCAAACGCAATGCTCGCATTACGACCAATGCTGCGCAGGAACAGCAATGTGTCCACACGCACTGGCGGCACAAGTACTGACAGCAAAATGAGGTTGGTGACCATAAAAATACTAGCTCAAAAATTCAATCTAATGGAGGAAGTAATGCATAGACATATTATGGACCACCTTATCAAGCACAAAATACTAAACAGTGAGCAAGGCGGATTCAGAAAAAAAACACTCGACAATTAAAACAATTGCTAACTTAATAAATGATATCTCTAACAGTATCAATAAAAAAAAGCTAGTGGGTGCAGTGTTCATAGACTTCAGCAAAGCCTTTGACACAGTGGATCACACTATCCTAATTAGCAAACTATCCCAAATGGGAATAATGGGAGTAACTGGAAAATGGTTAACAAGCTACCTAAAAAATCGAAAGCAATGCATCGCAGTAAATGGAGCCATATCAAACGAGGAAATAATAAGCTGTGGAGTGCCACAAGGGTCAATTCTGGGACCACTTCTCTTCCTCATATATATAAATGATCTAAACAACTGGCTAGACATTGAAAACAACTGGCTAGACATTGAAAACAACCAACTATATGCAGATGATACTGTGGTGTATACTGCAGGCGAATCACCCAAAGAAACAAAACTAAAGCAAACACTAATCAAACTAACAGAGTGGTGCCATCTAAATAGGATTACTATAAATAGCTATAAATCGAAGATGGTACTATTTGGTACCAGATTAACTAGTAACAATAAAATAAAGTGTCTCATGGGAAACAGCGAACTAGCTAGACAGCTACCAATATCTGGGAGTGGACCTCGACAGGCACCTAAATTATGACCTTTGCATAACAAATACCATCAAAAAAGCAAACCACAAAATATGGCTACTGGCAAAACTGAGATACTACATACTAAGAACATGGCAATTAAAATATATAAAGGCATGATCCTCCCCTACTTTGACTACGGTGATGTAGTATACATGGGAGGAAATACCAAACTACTAAACAAGCTACAGTTACTGCAAAATAAAGCCCTTAAAATATGTCTCCAAGTACACAAAAGATATCCTACAATAGAACTACACTAAAAATGCAACGCAACACTATTAACAAGTAGAAGGGAAACGCACCTGAAAATACTAGCACACCACACCACAAAATCAGGTTACACGGTAACCCCCCGCAGGGATACTAGGCACATGGCGGCCCCAATACTACTGACAAAATTGAGTAACACAAAAATCTATGAGAGAAGTGTACTGGCCATGGCAGCACATGCCTGGAATAAACAAAACACAAAACAACAGGCAATCCATAACCATGACCACTACAAAAAATTCCTAAAGAAAACAACTACTTACTGACACAGCAAAATCACACCTGCCCCTGAGCGTAGTCGCTGCTTGCTGTGTACTGGCACAAAAAGCAAAAGACAGGCCAGAGAAAATGGTAGGTATTAAAAATAGGACAATTAGCTCTCCTAAGTACAAAGGAAATCAGGAAAGCTATCACCACATGGTGCAGTCCACCTGGGTATGTGTAATGGCGCAAACCAACACAGAAATGGACAGGCCACGGTCATGCTTCTGATCCACCCTGAAATACAAAATGGCTAAGCAAACAAAACAACGATCCCACCTGGTCAAAGCCCTAAAGGGTCCGAGTGTGTTCTGGCACACTGGTGCACTATCTAAGGACAGGGCTTGGGTGAAAGGATGCTGTAACAACTCAAAATGGGATGGGATCCTCCCCCACAAGCCTGCATGACACCCAAGTAGATGCACATAGTAGGCTAAGGTATCATACTCAGACTAGACAAAACTCTGGAAAAATATTTAAAAACTAACATAGGCTATTAACAACCAAAATCGCAAAAGGCTGGCCTGAGCAGAAACAGGTAAACACTCCTGGGCGAGGGACCAGACCAAGACAGCACCATAGCTGTCCAGCGTTGAAAACAAGCACCCTCGCGGGAGCTTATACGTTATGAGCAGAGTAAATACCTTGTCAATAAAAAAATTAATAAAAACAATAACGTGGTGGGATTGGCAACAGCCCAGCATAGCAGTCCAGCAATCTAAGAATCAATCAGCTATGTTCATGTTTATTTTTTTCACTTGTGTTTTCCTTTTCCGATAAAGCTCAGTTGTGATGCGCAGCGTATTTACCTATATGGAAGACAGAGTTGACAACCTCTAACACAGCAAGTAGTAGAAAGCAGCACCTGCCTGCGCCTTCTTATGATGAATAATTTACCAGGCCATATTTGTCAAATTAATAGTGCCCAAATAAAGATGAGTTGGCGGGTGGAGGCGGGAGAGGGGAGGGGGGCAGTAACAATCAACCCCGAGCTTAAAGGCTTGTCTACACTATCATCCATTTGGCCAAAAACATTGGTGAATAAGTCGGGATAACATGTCCTACTTATTTCATAACAAATATATTACTGCATAGGCTTCGTTTGCAACAAAGTTGGACAAGGCACGGACTCCTGCAACATGTTTCAATATTTAACTGCATGCGTCACCATTTTGACAAATGCTTCAGCTTGTCTGCTTATAACCAATCGAATAGTTTACATGGGTCATGTGATAAAAGTTATACCTCACATGATATCCCAAATGGCAGTCTGCACAGAATAGGAAAAAGCATGGTTATGCCAAGAAGTATTGACACATTGATCACTGATGATAACAATGAGATTGAGTCAATATGAAACCGAAAGGATTCTTGTCAACTAAAAGAAAAGCACAAAAGCGGCCACACTCAAATGTGAAAATAAACCAGGCTTGGGGAAAAAACAAGCAGCCGAAAAGATTGTCAACAACTTGCAACAAATGTGGACAGAATTCCGCGAATATTGCACAATGTAGACAGAAAGTTATACAAAGGGGACCAAGTTGGGACAAATAATGCTTCTGGACAATTGTGTGTCTATGTAGACGGGCCTTCAGGGACGTCACACAGAGGAGTGCTTACAAATGGGTGTCTCCGGGTTAAAATTAGTGACTTCGTAGGATTCCGCCATCTTGAAGGAAGCCACCAAATAAGTGGCTTCGTCAGAGAAGTGACCACCATAGGCCTATCAGTTGACCTTCAGTGAATCCCTGTTTAGCCAGTGCTCTACTGACGAATTCAATGGTGTACTTTGCAATTTTCTAAGCCAAAAGACTTGCCTGCATTTGATCTTATAGACCGAATTCATATATTGATGCACTTATTAAACATTTATTGCTACATATAATGGAATATTAATTCAATTTAATGGAACGAGTCACTGTGGCAAGTCATATAAATCTATGACATTAGACATTTGTGGGTACACCAACATTATTTTGCATGCTTTCATTTCAAATATCTCCTCCTAAATTAGCTATTTCTTAAAATTGAAAATATTCCAAATTAAAATAAGTAGATTATAATGATGAACAACATATATTTATTTGGTATAAATATGGCACAAATGCAAAACCATAAAATTAGTCTATGCAACTTTAACGCTACCTGCGACAATTAAAAAATAAAAGATATCACCTTGACAACATAAAATAAATACCACATGCGCGATTATAGCACAGAAGTTCTAAATGTTAGAGAACCACACTTCCAATTTATGATCAAAGAAAATTTAGACGCAATTCAATTTTCGCATAATTTGCATTTTATCGATGACTACCTGATTGTTAAAAGGGGGCCCCCACCAGCCCAGATCACTCAAGAGCACACGACCTTTGGCATTCCTGGCGCTAGGACGGGCACCATTCCACCGTTGTTTGTTTATGAAGGCTGACATTTCTAAAAGGCCATGATGGACTTGACCCGTGCGGACACAGCAGGATAATTTGTTGTATTTAACCAATGCCTCGCAGCTGGTTCACAGTGCGGCACCAACACCGAGCAGACAGCGTTCGCTTATTTGTCCCGATTCCTCTTGTCCTTTATCGAGATCTGTTCGCCCGTCTGGAAATGTCCGCAAGGACAGCGTTGCACTGCAGTGGCTGACAGCAACGCTTGAATTGCTTCTCCCTTGGTGTTGCTAATTCTTACAAACACTAGAGGAAGAAAAGTAGCAGGTTGAAATCGCACGGGTTCGTCTCCACTCTGAAGGTAAGCTAATTCGGACCTGCATTGGCAGACACCCGAGTTCACTTCCCAGCCTAGGCAGACCCTTCATCGTGTCTGATATGTGCACTTGCACTTCCGCTATGGTAGACATGTGTGTAGGTTGGTTGGTTGGTTGGTTGTTGGAGTTTTACGTCCTGGCAACATCTAAGGTCATATCAGGACGGGTGTGTGTGTAGGGGGTTGTTCGATGGTTTGCCTGCTGTTCGCGTAAGGAGCACATATATAGCTCCCATAACATTGTTATAGAGAATAACTCCTATAAAACACCATTCATTGTGTCTATATTTATTTATAGTCCTTCGTACAATTATTACTTTATATGTGTATGACCCAACAGGATGGCCAAATCTGAAACTTGTGAAAGAGCGCTGGCTGGCTTCCCATACGAGAGTTCGTCAGTTTGAACCCCGACCGAGGCAAAGCATCAATTGTGTAAGTCATTACATCAAATTGATACTTGCCGCTACCTAGCTTGGCACTCAGCATTACTAGTATAGGGTAAGTAGATGTTTGCTTAGAATAAGGATAATCTGACTAAGTGGGATATTGGGTCACAGTGCATGCGGTCTGGTCTCCAAAATGGGGGCAACATTCACACGTCACCATAGAGAATGGGCGAATGGATGGGGGGGGCAGGCGCTGGAGGAGGAACGGTGGTTAACTGAGGGGTACCACAGACAGGCATGTGGCCCTGACCACATCTTCGCAACATCGAATCTAGGAGAGTGGGGGTGGGAGGCGGGAACATTTCGGCTAAAAGCCATGTAATGCTCTAGATAGTAAGCTTCGAGTTGTCAATCATAAAGCCCTTGTTAGGGTCAGTGAGAAGGGTAACGTAGTAGGTTGGAAGTTGTGTGTGTATGTGTGTATGTGTGTGTATGTGTGTGTGTGTACGTATGTGTGTACATATGTATGTATGCATATATATGTACGTACGTATGCATGTGTGCATGTGTGTATGTATGAGTGTTTGTATACATGCATGTATGCACAAAATTGTAAATATTCCATCAAATGTACAAACTGAAATAGATGGGAGGTAAAATAAGGCCGGATGCTAAATTCACATTATTATTTAAAGTTGCGTTGTGTTTCAATATGATCTACCCGGGAAGAGGTTACAACGAACATAGACATTCCACAGCGACTCCTGAAGGCAAATAACTGCCTCCCAGTGGACTCGATGTCAGCTCGGCCATAGACGCTGGTGGCAAGGAGGCAGTCAGTGGCTGAGTGATTCCCTGGCCAACATTACTCTTCCACTACCTCAAACCACCATACATTTGAGACTGAGCACATATTCAAGGAGAATCAGCGCATAGACTGATGGTGGGGGTGGTACTTAAATATAATATATACATATACATGTATTCACATACAGTAAATATATAGTATATACACTATATATACTATATATACAGGATGCATACACATCTGAAGATATGGAATTCAACACTATTTCAAGGCTTTTCGATGCTGTTTTATATAGGAATTCAAGACTATTTTCATTTGGATTTCAAGAAAGAGCAACAATGGCAAATGGTGCTTTCAAACTAAGTTAGATCAGTGAGGACAGTTTAATGGAATTCAAGGCTTTTCAAGACTCACACCCAAAATAGGTTAAATTCAAGGCTTTTCAAGGCTTTAAAATGGGGCAAATGAAGTTCGAGACTTTTCAAGACTTTCTCGGCCCTGTATGGACCCTGCATATATACTGTATACTATGCAGACCTGTGCACCCAGAGGAAACACTATCAGTATTCTGAGAGTCATTTTCAGTATTTCTTTCAAACTTTCAGTAATATTTTCAGTATTTGTACAGACGCGATCAGTAACTTTTAGTGCGATAAAAAATACACCCACATACATGTTATGGGTAAATGTTTAAAAACAACAACAAAATTGATCAACATATGTACATAGTTTAATATAAAAATAAAATACAAAGAGGATTAGCACCCCGCAAAAAAACACTATATGTACATATGTCTCAAATCATTTTTCGTATTTACTAGGTGCCAATTTCTGTAACAAAGGCCGAGAAAGCGTATTTCCGTATTTAACCTTGCAATCCGTAACAAATACGGAAAAATACGGAAGGTGCACAGGTCTGACTATGTATACCATGTATACTCTATATATACTATATATATGAGCCTGTCTCAAAAGGTGATAACTCTTCTTTTTTTTGTCCATTGTAACAATTGACACAAAACAGCACAGAAACGGTTACACTGAAAACACAAGGACATTTGCTTAAAATCAATATGTATTCTATTGGGATTATGAAACACTATGTAAAAAAAAATCAGTTTATCCTGAGCAAATGCATAAGCATATAGTATGTTGATCGTTACAATGGACAAAGTTTTGTCCCATATTGCTTAGCACCTTTTGAAACGGTCTCATATACTAGCTTTATCTATATAATATACATCTACGTATAATGCTAGAATTATGGGTATATTATGGAACGAATCCAATAGTGTTGGGTGCATGCGGTCTGGAAGGTTCCATGGATGCTGCTTGAGCGGCTTGGTGGTCAGGTGGGGTGGACTAGTGTAGGCAATGTGCCTGCGGGGGGCTGCAGGATGCCACCTAACCACCACCAGGGCCCGTATGCATGGAGCGGCGTTAACGGCGTGTGGTGTTATCGCTCTAACTCCGGGTACCTATCTCCGGTTATCGGCGTCGTAGAGAACTATGTCAAGCCGTATGCATGGGCGCTTAAACGGTGAGTGTTAGCTAAACGTGAATGTATTTATAGATTTGGGAAATCCTTCGATTTGACAATATGAATAACGCCGCCAATGCTGTGGCTACATTAATATCGGTTCGAATTTAGGGTTAAATTGATAAGATTTCACTTATTGCGTATGCAATTCTGTTAAATATGACAGCATTTAATAGATTTGGGCGTAAGAAATTCCTGCCGATTCGGCGGCGGCCATTTTTACTTGACGTCGACAGTATGGATATCGACGTCGCTGCGGCGGTGGCTGTTTGTTTACTTTACTTTCGTCGATTCGAAAATATTAATATCGC
Source organism: Branchipolynoe longqiensis (assembly GCA_030323885.1). Classification (NCBI taxonomy): domain Eukaryota; kingdom Metazoa; phylum Annelida; class Polychaeta; order Phyllodocida; family Polynoidae; genus Branchipolynoe; species Branchipolynoe longqiensis. Next base: position 86,954,058 of record CM059190.1, on the reverse strand, counting down.
GGCAGTTACGGCAACAGCGTTAATCTCGATTCGGATTTAGGGTTAAATTGATAGTTTCACTTATTGCGTATGTAATTCTGTTAAATATGATAGCATTGAGTAGATTTGGGTTCCATCCTGACACTAACCTAACACTAACACCGCTGTAAACCTGCTATGAGCAGAGTTAGAATTTCCGGATTTAAACACGCGGTGTTAGGCCTAACACTGCTCCATGCATACAAACTTTTCGGCGTTAAACCAGAAATCCCGCCTTAAACGCGTTTTGACTCGGTAACACCGCTCCATGCATACAGGCCCAGCTGGTTACTTGACCTGGTCTTTTTACTTAATAAAGAATAGGGGGCTTAGGGCCAGCCAGAGCTGAGACTCTTCTCCATACTATTATATATACTGTGTTGTCTTCTGTGAGTAGTGTCAATAATATAGTAAGTAATTCTTCAAAATGCCAGTGTAAGATAAGACAATAATACTGATACTGAGACTTGCTTGGTTATATTCTTTATCAGAACTTTAAAAGCTCAACTATTAGCTATCACTATACTATATAATATAATGCATCCAGTAGTCCGCTTAGATGGCTTACTAATATTGTAGAAGAAAAATGGCTTACTATTATTGTAGAAGAAAAACCATCATGAGCTTCTACTAGTGTATTAGAGGTCACTCCCAGATGAGACAATATGATGTTACTCTATTGGACATCATTATCATCCTTCCCCACCAGGTCAAGTTGCAGTCCGAGCGCTTTGAGCTTCTGCCATTTTGGGGCGATAAATATATTAGGTTTATCAGTACAATCTATCTTTCTTTAGTTTGAAGTAACTTTTATTATAAATGGGGCACTTGGTCCCAACCGATTATTAACCAATCATCGATCAGTTTTCTCAAACCGATGATTCATTATGAAGACGCGACTCACTGCCATCTGCTAATTATAAACAGTTCACATAGTAAGTAGTTATAATCTCGCACCCTTCCCCTTTGATCACGTGACGGCTGTCTACTCAATGTGTACACCGACCACAGACCAATAGTTCCGCTGCTGCCAAGGCACTGCTCAGACAGCGGGACCATTAGGGAGAATGAAAGCGCACTTAAAGCAGATACTGTGAGTTTTGTATTACAGATGTAGGCATCTCGTGCACATTACTCTCCCCGTCCGTTGGTAGCCCTCACTATTGGCGTTATCTAATATGGTAGATTGCCAGCCCCCCACCTCACCCACCCACACACCCGCCCTACCCCACACCCCGGAAGGCGGCACTATAACCAGATTGTGGGTGAGATTACCTACGAGCCTCCAGTAGCTGACCGCCGGGCCCCGCTGTACAAACAATTCACAATTCACTTCCGCAAATATGGTAGTGTTGTAACATCATAAACAGTTGTTGGTGTCTTTTTTTTTTGTTCTTCCCTTTCTCTCTTTTGTTAACGCAGTGCAAGGCAAATAGCCTGTAATACTACAACTACACACTGCATCTGCGGCAAATTAAACAGGGCTCTGACAATGTCGGTAATTTTGGCAAGATTACTACCGGATCTGAATTATCTGACCATAGCCCATTGGGAGCAAACCCGCCCCCCTCCCCGCCAAGCCACGTCCCCAACTCACAGACAACCACTCACAGACAACCACTCACAGACAACCACACACAGACAACCAGACACACACAACCACACACACAACCACACACACAACCACACACACACACACACACACACACTACACCCCACTCCTAACACACGGAAGCGGTGGGCCGGGTCAGCAATTTAGCCTAACATAGAAATGACATGCAGAGTCGCCAGAATTACTAGAATATCTTTGGTAAACACATGATGGGTAATAATTTCGTGTGCCTGTGTTATTTCTCTTATATTAACTTAGCTTAGCTAAAGACCCCCGTGCATCCTTAATTGTTAAATAATAAAGCGCAATAAAATAAATGAATGAATAAATATAAAAAATCAATCGATCAATCAATAAATACATGAATCAATCAATCAATCAATAAATAAGCAATTAAATAAAGATACACATGCAGATAGATGCCTGTGTGTGACTGCATGTTATTTTCCTCGCACTGGCCTTGCCCGGGTTAGATGACCTATTTGCATTACAAGCCGTCCTAAAATGCACGGCGAACTGCTAGTGATGTATGTGACCCCCACTGACGGGTTCCTAAAGCAGGTGCCCGACTGGAAGATCCGGCAAACAAGCATGATTCAGGTTGTGCGCCCTGGGTCCGGAGCTCCTGGGAGGAAGGATGCTCAGTGACCCACAAAGGACCGGACGGGAGAGGCCGGCTTGAGGCTTAATAGTGGCTGCCAGTCGGTGGGGGTGGGTGGTGTGAGTGGGAGTGGGTGAAAGTGGGTGGGAGTGGGTGAAAGTGGGTGGGAGTGGGTGGGAGTGGGTAGGAGTGGGCAAAAGTGTCATGGAGTGGGTATGTGAGGGGGTGGGTGAGTGGGTGTGGAGGAGGATGTATGTCAGTGGGAGTGTGAATGGGTGTGTGAATGGGTGTGTGAATGGGTGCGTGAATGGGTGCGTGAATGGGTGTGTGAATGGGTGCGTGAATGGGTGCGTGAATGGATGTGCGAGTGGATGTGTGAATGGGTGTGTGAATGGGTGTGTGAATGGGTGCGTGAATGGGTGCGTGAATGGGTGTGAATGGGTGCGTGAATGGGTGCGTGAATGGGTGCGTGAATGGGTGCGTGAATGGATGTGTGAGTGGATGTGTGAATTGGTGTGTGAATGGGTGTGAATGGATGTGTGAATTGAGGAGTCAATGGGTGTGTGATTGGGTGTGTGAGTGTGTGTTAGTTGGTATGTGAATGGGTATGCGAGTGGGTATGTGAATGGGTATGTGAGTGGGTATGTGAGTGGGTGTGTGAGTGGGTATGTGAGTGGGTGAGTGAGTGGGTGTGTGCGTGGGTGTGTGGGTATGGTGAGTGAGTGGGTATGGTGAGTGTGAGTGGGTATGGTGAGTGTGTGTGTGAGTGGTTGAGTGAATGGGTAATGAATGAGTGTGTGAATGGCTGTGGGTGTGGCTGGGAGTGCGTGTTTGAGTGTGTGTAATTGCATGGGAGTGGGTATCAGCATGTGTCACTGTGAGTTAGTGAGTGTATGAGTGTGTCTGAGTGTGTGAGTGCATGTGAGTATCTGGGTGCGTGAGTGTTTGTGAATGTGTGTGAGTGTGTGTGTGAGTATGTGAGTGTGTGTCAGGGTGTGTGTGAGACAAGCTGCAGCTGCCTAACCAGACCCGGGAGGAGGGCTGTGGGGGTCTGGGGAGAGGGTCATTATTAGCATCGAATTTGACTTGGCTTATTAAGGTGTTACATCCTAGCAACATATAAGGTCATTTCAGGGGGGGCACTGACATGTGTCAGTCCATGATGTCTTCATACTGCTGCCACAATGGGATACCTGGCCACCGCCACCATGATACCAATATTCTATATCCTGACACTGAACCAACTAGTCCTTGCCCTATAGTCCATATTGGCAAAATCCAAGATGGCGCCAGTTGCTACTTGATTTTGTTTTAGCTTCATAACTGAAAGTCATAGGATCATGAGTGAAAGCTCTTAAAAAAAAGTTGTTCACGTCAGGGATTCGAAATCTGAACTATCCGAGTAATGCTAAGCACAAGAAAGGTAGTGACAAGTATCAATTCTGTAAACAGTTGGTTAGACTCGGCTGGGGATAGATCCAACGGAATTCCGGCCAGGAACCCTTCAGCTATCCGGTTGCGAGTATCCTGGCAAATGCCAGCCTTTAATTATGTCTCTCATTACCCAAACAAAAACAAAACTTTTTAAAGAACGTCCTTACTTAATCGCCAAGCGAGCTTATTCAATTCGCTGATCTACTTAATGGTCTTAAAATGTACATGTAATAATTGTACGTTAACGTGTGTACGTAACATTTCTATGGTACTTACTAACAATAGTGGGTTTGGGTTCTTGCTTGTTTGTGAGCTTTTTGTTGTTGTTGTATACTTCCTGCGATAGATCTAACAACTCGGCGCCTTCAGCGGAAGTACCACCTGAAGTACCACCGGAAGTAGCAGTGGTGTAAACCTCAACCGCTTCCGGCATTATGGGGAGTGTGTGAAAAGCCGCTTCCTGCAGCCTCATGCATGTTTAATTCAGTCTAAATTTCTCATTGCCTGCAAATGGCTAAGACATAAGGTACTTAATGAAATAGCACATGCCACAATGACGAACGCCATATTTCCCAGAGGGATTGGTGGAAATCAAATGAGCAATATATATATATATATTCTTTTTTTTCTTTTTTTTTATGGATATGCATATATAGTACATGAAAGTATAGTACATTAAAATATGCATCGTATACCAAGGACTGCCATTAATAGGACATTAATGTTGCATAAATATTGCATTAATATCACATTAATATGACACAATAGTACATTAATAGTACACTGATCTTAAAACAATATCACATAATATTACACCAACGTTATATTGATCTGTACATCAATATTTCATCAATGTTATAACGATCAGTACATCAATATTACATCAACATTATATTAATTACATTGAATGCACACTGATTTGCATTCAATTGCTCAAGCTAATTTCACGATACGCTTACCTACACGGGTGAAATGCCACATAGACTGGTAGGATTGGTTGGGTGGGTGGCCCATCAGATTGCATTGGAAGGTTAATGTTTAATAGGACATTCACTCTGGTAGAACACTGGTTTTGGGTCTAGGTAAAATAGCTAAGATAAGATCACTAAAATGCAAGGAAGGGTAGTCTAGACAATGCTTATACTTCAGATATATATGGTGTATAAGAATTATACGAGTATAATAACCCGGAATATCCCTCCTCTCCCTCATCGGTTACTCGGCCCCAGGGACTGTGGGAGTCTCTCATAGTCATCTACTACTCCAGCCTCCCCACTTCAGCTCAGTGGGGGCGCCCCCCCCCCCCTTCACACATATACATCTATAATGGCATACATTGGAAATTCATTAAATGTGATTAATTACTTGTGTGACTAGCCACTGTTCTTTTCTAACAGTGATATTATGTTTTTATGCTGCTTATCAAATCGATATGTGTTAAAGAACACCTTGCCTGATGGTGACTAACGGCCACGAGGGCTGGTCTAGTAGGGGAATGAACGAGGGGGAATTAGGCACACATAATGCGTGAAGTCCGAGGCTAAGTAGCGCCACATACGTCAGCGCATGCCCGGCGCATGCGCATACAAATGGAGAGAGAAGGCTTACCAAGTCTTCATCGATATGGAAACCGTAAAAAGGGAGTGTTGCTTGCACAACAGATACAGCTAGGAGTGCACGTCCCTCCCAATCTCTGGTACTCTCTATTTTTCTTTTGTTCTCTCTGGCTCTCGTAGTTTTCTCTGACTCTCTCTCCTAGTTTTCTCTGACTCTCTCTAGTTTTCTCTGACGCTCTCTGGTTCTATCTGGTTCACTCTTGTTGTCGCTGGTTCTCTCTAGCTCTCTGGTTCCCTCTCTGGCTCTCTCTGGTTCTCTCTATTTTTCTCTGGTTCTCTCTGGTTCTCGTTAGTACCCTCGGGTACACTCTGGTTCTCTCAGGCTCTCCCAGGTTCCCTCTCTGGCTCTCTCTGGTTCTCTCTATTTTTCTCTGGTTCTCTCTGGCTCTCTCTGGTTCTCTCTCTGGTTCTCGTTAGGTCCCTTGGGTACACTCTGGTTCTCTCTGGCTCTTTCAGGTTCTCTCTCTAGTTCTCGTTAGTTCTCTCAGGTTCTCTTTGGCTCTCTCTATTTCTCCATGGCTCTGTTTCTGCCTGTCTCTCTCTGGCTCCCTCTGGTTCAATCTGGCTCCAATTGGCTCTCTCTGGCTCTGGCTGGCTCTGGCTGGCTCCAACTGGCTCTCTCTGGCTCTATATGGATATCTGGGTCTATCTAGTTATGTTCCTCTCTCTCTCTCTCTCTCTCTCTGTTCCAGCCATTTAGATTACAGCACACAGTCCTTCCCGCCCTTACACGCATACATATATTCAATTCAATAGCTTTAATTCCGCAATATTTCATCCCTAAAAAAGCAAAGAAAAGCAAAGAAAAGGTACTGGCTTGAATCTATAAGTATATATATAGCATATATCGCGAATGAATACACAGTGGTTATGTGTACAATGTATCACCATTCATAATACACTCTAATAAAGCATTGCCTGACTTAGCTACGCACCTCATAAACCTATAAACATTTGTTTCTGATTAGCACTTTGCAGGAGGGTACAAAATGTCCACTGATACAAAGAACACATATATACGTGTCGTGGGGGTGATGAAAATGGGAAATATTGTGCCTAGAGCGGGACTCGAACCCACATCTCTTTGCATTCCGGGCCAGTGTGCTAACCATTACACCACCTAGGCTCCCTGATATCAACACACTCCCCACGCCTACCTGTCTATGTGGTTACTTGCCTGAGAGGTCAGTGCAGACCACTACATACGCATAGGCCCAAAACATACACAAATACCTCCTCTATCAGGCATGGCTTACACATATGCAGGGAGCGTTTGTTTTGACAATTTTGTTTCGTAACAATTGCTAATCAATTTGGAAATTGATTAGCGAACTACATAACTTGTACCGGGATTCATGACACAATACCAAACAAAATGTTCCCTGCATATGGTACTAGTGACTAGTGTTATTCAACCAAACAAAATGCACCCCTTGTGTCAAGGTAACATATATCATATGTTACTTTATATATCTGTAATACTGGTTCATACAATATACAGACCACACATGCTTATTGTATTTAAGGGCTCGCTAGTTGAAATATTGTTGTTTCTTTGTTGCTACATACGTTGATTAGTCAGGAGAAATTTCAATGTCAGAGAATTTTTAGTTGGTCTTCCTCATTCCAATGCTCCTTGCCATTTCGCAGTAATGTCAATTGTCAGTTTTGGTTGTGACACGTATCAATTTTAAAGTAATTTATTTGACTCGATCAGTGCGTGAACCCACCACCTGACAGACACAGGTAGTGAGAGAGAGCGCTCAACTCAATTGGCCATCCCATCTGGTCCTGTTACTCACATCATTTATCGCTTACTGCCTTTTGGTACTTGCTAAAACACCCACTAGAGGCGCCTCAGGGACAGTAGCTGGGGGCAATAGACGTGGCAGGGCGAAGGACTTGTGGTTGAGGTTTGCGGTTTATTTACAACCAAAGGTGCTGGGGATTCATCGCTTTTTTTTTTCTTTTTTTCTTCTTTTCTTTCTTTTTTTTGGTGTTTTTTTAAAAAACTACTCAAAGAAGCCGAACAACACTTTGTTAGGAATGGTTTGTAACGAGTACCGAAGTGGTCGTGTTTTACTGGAATCTGCGCTTGGCTGGATCTGCGCTTGTTGGAACAAGGCGGTGAGGATCCTTGCGTGTGCTTGCATGTGGCAAAGGGGTGCTTGCCTTGTCCCACAGTTACACGTAATAGTACATCAACTCCAGCCAAGGAGATGCAAAATGGCATGGCACCAAAGAGCTGTCTCAGTAAAAACAAGCACATACAAAAACAACAATAAAAAAAGTGCTGCGTTTTGCAAAATGGGGTTGGTATTCCACAGACCATCATGCACAGTGAGCTACAACCTGCAACATTAGGTTATACAAGTACCATCAGAGCGAGGGTGGGTTGGTGGTGGAAATCCTCTATAAGACCTTTTCCACAGAGCATCGCGCGCAGTGAGCTGTGACCTGCAACATTAGGTCTTACCAGTACCCTCAGATATAGGGTGGGTTGGTAGTGGAAATCCTCTATTAGTAATAGTATAAGGCCGTTTCCACAGAGCATTGTGCACAGTGAGCTACGGACCAGCAATATTAGGTCTTCCCAGTACCATCAGAGTGCGGGTTGGTGGTGGCAATTCTCCATAAGACATTTTCCACAGAGAATCATGCACGGTGATCTGCGAACTTCTTCTACTGGCATCAGAGGGCATGTGGGTGGTGGAAGTTCAATTGGTTTGGACTTAAGGATTGCCATGGGTTACTGAGTGTTGGTTTAACCATGCTGCGTGAGAGTTTGGGAAAGGGTTCGCCTTGTAAGGTCTGAGCTTAAACTGGAAGAAGGGAACGCTTAATTGTAATTACCAGGCTAGGTAGCGACAAGTATCAATTGTTAAGTCATTAGCTTGACTCGACAAGGGTTCGAACCTGGGGATTCGAATATCATGACCTACCAAAACGGGAGGTGGGCTCTCAACTCATTCAGCAAACCCTGTCTGGGTCTATAGTAAAATGTTGATGTGTACTACTTTGGATAGGACGTGGGGCGGGTGGGTGGAAAAGTAGGAGTAGGGTCTCTTTGAAAATGTTGAAAACTTTGGATAAACCCCTAAAAAGGAGGTGAAGCTTTTGAACTCAGGGGCAGGAACAGTTTAATTTTAATTACTTATCAAGTTGGTTTTGATCGGGGTGGGGTGGATGGGGGATGGGCGGGGGGGTGGAAGATGAATGGACAGGATTGACAGCAGCTGAACCTATCTGGGAGCGGCGGCTCTGCTGCGGCTGGGGGAGATTAGGTTCGGCCTCGCTTTGGTTTCGGACATCTGGGGTGTAGGATCAGGGTGGGTCCGGCGCCGGGTGGGAGGGAGGAGGGAGGAGGGAGCGGGTCGCCGGGGGTGGGGGTAGTGGGTCGCCGGGCAGGCACGCATCAGTGTTATGATGAAGCGGCCAAGTACATCAGGCCGCCCTATATCTACGGAGGGAGACAGATGAATGTCGGCGTCGTCAGGGTGGTGTGTGTGTGGGGGGGGGGGGGAGCTACTCCTTCTACCAACACAGCCAGCCAGATTCGCACAAATTTAACACTCAATCGACAATCTGCAGCCATGCTGGTAATACGTAACTTCCGAGATGACCAAAGTTGGTGTCCACCCAATCTTAACCAGGCTACGGACTATGTTAAGGTAGGGATGGGTGGTTGAAGCACACTGCATTAATAAAAAAAAGAAAAGGAATTAAAGTGGTGCAGTGTACATACATAGCGGCCGGGGCTGGAAGAGCTATTGAACCACACACATTATATATATATATATACAAAGTGACAAATAAGGAAATACTTGAACGGACGGGGCTGCCCTCTATGGAAGATATTCTGATCAAAAAGATTCTCCGGTGGACTGGACACCTCATGAGGATGTCATCAGACAGGCTACCAAAGCAGATACTCTATTCTCAACTGTCTTCTGGTTACAGAAAGAGAGGGCGCCCTCAACTCCGGTTCAAGGATACCATCAAGAGAAACCTGAAGCTGAGAGACATTAAGACCAACTCATGGACATCACTCTCACAGCAGAGAGCTAAATGGAGAGCGGCAGTCAAGTAATGAAAGCAGTCTCTGTCGCATCGTGACCGACAGCATGATGATGATGATGAAGCCATAGCTGTCATGTTATCTGTCAATACCCTTACATGATTTTTAGGTAGGCAAACTAGACTACGTAATCCTAGATAAATAACTAAGTTCTAGTACATTTATGTGATCGGAGATTTCATCTTCCATCCACCGACCACCTGTTGCCTGTTGGTCTCTGTGAGCCTCCCCATCCTTCTAATGAAGCGTTTGTTGTAACTGTAGTGTTGGACCACTCAAAGTTCCCTTTTGTGAGAGCCAACACCAAGTTCTTATCTATTTCTAGTGATTTAATATCAGCCTTGCCATACAGAATAGCCAGTGCATATGCTATCATAATTCCTATCAGTATTGCGACTTGTCTTATCTTTGGTTTGTTCAATTGTACTAATTGGTTTGCTGTTGTTGTAAATTCATCAAATTTGTGTTCCATTAATGAAATGGTAATTTCTGTGGTGTCAATAAAGAATCCCAGAAACTTTAACTTCTTTGTTGGTGTTAATACTGATTTAGTTTCATGTATGTAGAATCCTAATTTCTTAAATGTCTCACATCATTTGTCTACTGCTGTCTGACACTGTTGTGTTTGTGCAACAATAAATGAGTCATCGATATAAGGAAACATAATATGTCCTTCCATAGCCATCTGGGAAAATATTGGTTTAAGTAACCTTGCAAAAATGCGTGGAGCGCAAGCTAGTCCATTAGGCATGCAAGTGAACTCATACAGTTCATCGTTCCAACAAAACCTAAGATAATTACAATCGAGTTTATAGATTGGTACTGTACAGTATGCATCTCTGAGATCCACACTGGCTAGCCAGGAGTCTTGTGTTACTAAGTCTCTAGCTGTGTCTAATGAAAACATTTTGAAATGTTTGTATTCTACTACTTTGTTAAACAAAGATAGATCTAGAATTAGTCTTACATCTCCATTTGGTTTGGCTCTCATGAAAATATTAGATATGAATTCCCCAGCCACATGTAGTGCTGGTTCTATGATGCCTTTTTCACAGAATTTAAGGACCTGTTTATCTAATGCCTCGCGTTCTGAACCATGAAATCGGTAAGGGAAAGGTATGCTATTTTGAATAGGTTCCTCAATCAAGGGTATTCTTACTCCTTCCGCTAAACTAAGGATAGCTAAATTCTCCGTAATGTTATTCCATTCCAGTAGACAATTACTGAGGTTACCCGCTTTAAATATGCTTACTGGCGTTTGCATTGCCACTTCTATTTGTTCCCTGGGTGGGGGAACGGCTTCTGGGCATTGAACTCCCTGTTGAAGGGTCTGTTCCCGTCGTTCCAGCCAAACGACTGCCTTTGGCCCCCTTCCCCTGCCTGGAAGCTGAAGTTCGTTCCGAACCGGCCTCCTTGTTGTCCAGTTCGATGGTTTCGAAAATCCTGCCTCGTCTTTTTGAAGCAGGTAGGATTCGTGTCTGCTGACTTCCTTTTGTCCATTTCCATATGTTTCCCACACTTGGAACCGGTCTCCACTTGTTTGAACAAGTGCCAAACATCTTAGTCTTGTCCAGTTGCTTTCCCTTAATGGGCTTGGGGGCAAGGAATAATGTGTATTCCTTCCCGTCATTGTCCAAGACCTTCTTCGATCTGGCTACCTCCTTGCCTGCATGTGTGCAGACCGCCTTGAAGACGTTTTCTATATATATGTGGCTTGGACTCCATTTTGAAAGGGAACTTTATGTGGTTTATTGCAAACCACCGAACAAGCCGTGTAAAGAAGATAGATCGCGTACTTCCTCCCCGTGACATGTGGACAGGGCGCAGATAATGGTCACGCTGACGTATCCCACTAACAATTCCTTCAACTTGCTAGAACTCTGAACACCAAGGTTGTCAACCGATTACCCGCCACAGTAAGTAGAGGGTAAGGAAGGCGCACCCCTGATCGGGATCCACGGGGCCTGCTATGTGGATATTATATACAATGCAATTCTGGATGTTTTTTTTTAATAGGGTGATTGACAAACGCGTAGTAAGGCAGGCCCCTCAACCCAAGCTTTGGGTGGAGATTGGGGCACATGAGGAGACACAGTTGGAGATGATGGACATGAAGAGACGCAAGTGGGGATGGGGTGTGTGAGAGGAAACAGGTATAAGGAGACACAGAAACTGAAGGCACATATAATGGATAATGGACATGAGGAGACACAGGGGGGTGGGTTGTGTGAGAGGAAACAGGTATACGGAGACGCTGGATCTCAAGGTACAGATAATTGACATGAGGAAACAGGTATACGGAGATGCAGGAACTCAAGGCACAGATAATAGACATGAGGAGACACAGGGGGGTGGGTTGTGTGAGAGGAAACAGGTATACGGAGATGCAGGAACTCAAGGCACAGATAATAGACATGAGGAGACACAGGGGGGTGGGTTGTGTGAGAGGAAACAGGTATACGGAGACGCTGGATCTCAAGGTACAGATAATTGACATGAGGAAACAGGTATACGGAGATGCAGGAACTCAAGGCACAGATAATAGACATGAGGAGACACAGGCGGTGGTGTGTGAGAGGAAACAGGTATAAGGAGACACGGGAACTCAGATAATGGATATGGGAGTGGTTAGGGACATATGAGAACAGATGCGCGTAGAGATAGGGCACATGAGGAGACATAGGTCGAGCTACGGATGGGACACATGAGACCTAGTAAGCTTAGTAGGACGCTTCTACCATATAAAGAACCAACCCAAAATTAGTCATTGTTCTATTATAGTTATTTAAGCAATAGTTGCATACCGCATTCTCAGACAACAAAGATAAATAACAAAATGATTGACCGAAATAAATTCAATAATTCCATAAAGATAGCAACTCTAGTTATTGGTTCCAAGAATGTACTACCGATCCAAACTGGATTTTTTTTTGTTTATGGTCAGCTGGAGACCGATAATAAGCATGTCTAGAAATAGTGGACTTGTGACAGTGCCAGACACAGTGGCGCCATCTATCCAAAGACCAGTACTTGCCGTCGTCGTTTCCTGTTCCGGTACATTTCTCATACCAGGAGTCGATAACAAATCTTAATGTCTAATGAATTTAAACAGAGAGAAAAAAGAAAAACAACCAATGGACTTAATATGATTCGTTATCACATTTGCTATGTATGTATATATAGATACATTTGCTATGTATGTATGTATGTATGTATGTATGTATGTATGTATGTATGTATGTGTGTGTATGTGTGTGTATGTATGTATGTATGTATGTGTGTGCGTGCGTGCGTGCGTGCGTGCGTATGTATGTATGTATGTATGTATGTATGTATGTATGTATGTATGTATGTATGTATGTATGTATGTAATCGAGTAGCAGACTGACTTAGGCCTGCCCGGTCCGCGACGTTGCCGGGGCAACAGGGGCAAATCGAGGCAAGTCAGCGATTGGACATAATAAATAGTGTAGATGGTAGATTAATAATAGTAATAATAATAATAAGGAATATATACTCTGCCTACTTATATACGCATAATTAATTATACATCCTGTATGTATGTATTTTGTATGTATGTATGTATGTATGTATGTATGTATGTATGTATGTATGTATGTATGTATGTATGCATGCATGCATGCATGCATGCATGCATGCATGCATGCATGCATGCATGTATGTATGTATGTATGTATGTATGTATGTATGTATGTATGTATGTATGTATATATGTATGTATATACGTATGTATACTATACGTGTGTGTATCTCATGGGAGTGATGCAAATTGGAAATATTGCTCCTAGAACATGATTTGAATCCATACTTCTTGCCATTCCTATTCGACAACCATCACGACGGTACGGAAATTTGAAAAGCAGGTGTTGAATGAAGTCTCTGAGAATGGCATGGTGGAAGTCACTTGAAATATCCACCAAAATATCCACTGAAGCATTGACAAGTGAACGCACCGAGAACTGGTTTGTTTGTCTATCTGTTGTTGTTTTACATCCTAGCAACATCTAATGTTGGTTGGCTGTTGGAGTTTTATGTTATGGCAACACCAGTCATATCATGGCGGGTACCGACTTGTAATAGTGCGCACTCATGGTGATTTTATAGTACTGCCCCACTGGGAGACCAGGCCGATGGTGGGAGACCAGGCCCACTCAGTCACAATATCCTAACACTGAGCCAACCGGTCCTTGCTCTCTCATAATACAGTAAAACCTCTCTAACCGACCACCTCCACAGATCGCCCACTCCCTTATATCGATCGCTTTATTTGCACCCCAAATGATTGCTCATGCAATACCATTGTAACAATAACAAACAAAAATCCCTAAACCGACCACCTCCGTAAATGGACCATTTAAAGTCGGTCCCATGGTTTTACTGTAATGCCGAGCGGCTGGCTAGGAAGTGACAAGTATCAAATTTTAAGTCATTGGTTTGACTCGACCAGGGTTTGAACCCGTGGGTTCGAATCCCACGATCTACCAAAACGGGAGACAGATCCTCAACTCATTCGGCGATCCCGTCTGGTCTTTTTAGGCCGAGTACCGGATTGTGGCTGACTTTATTCTGAGCAGTGCGCCCCCACATGCGCTGCAGTTACGTCAGCCGAGTGCACTCGAACACGTGACCAAGCAATCGCCTGATCGCTTCATTACCATACATTACACACTGCATTGCGGCTCCTGAAACTGTGATTGATTTGTTTGTTTGTTTGTTTGTTTGTTTTTTTGTGTTTTAAATCCTGGCAACATCCTAGGTCATATCATGATGGGTACCGAGTTGAACTCGTGACAGTGCGCACACTCATGGCGGCTTTATAATGCTACCCAAAGTTCTGGGAGACCAGGCCGCCGGCACCATGACCCAAATTCCCACTCAGTCACATTATCCTGATACTGAGCTAACTAGTCCTTGCCCTGTCCTAATAATGCTGAGCGGTAGACTAGGTTGCGACAAGTATACATTTTCGAAGTTATTGGTTTGACACAGCCAGGTTTTGAACTTCTGGCCTTCTGCACAGGAAGTCTGCACTTTAACGATTAGTCGAAAGTGTTTGGTAACTCAGAGTTAACCACAGGTAAGGCATTGGGCGAAACCACCCGGTTATTGACACACATGTGAATGTGGTCAGAATTGGTCATGGCAAAGTGTGACCTTATGAAAAGATGAATGTGTTTGTTATTTGTGTGTGTTTGCTTGTTTGTTGTACAATGTGCACTCATGACATGTTTAGAGTGCTGATACACTGGGAGACCAGGTTCCTGGCATCAGACCTAGTCACATTATCCTCATACTGAGCACACTAGCCCTTGCTCTATCCATACAAACAATCTGATTGGTCGAACCCTATATAAATGGCATAGCCAGTAAGGGTGTCATTTATAGGAATGATTCGCATCTCTAACGTATCCATCGAGCCAGCCGGCTGGCTTGATAACCAACATATATGTAGCTAGATGATGCAGTCCTACTCCATGATAACCAATTCTTAGGTAGTCACATGCTACTTAATAGATAACGTAAACAATGCTTAGCATGGCTAACATTCCCATAATACATACAATCGATGACAAGTCTCAGTGATGAATAAACTGTTATCTTCCTGTACATTACAACATACCTTATATACATAATAGGTGGGAAAACAAATATAGAAATAACCCTGAAAAAAATAAGTAAAAATAAACTACGACACAATTCTATACAACTTACAAGTGACTCCCAAGAAACTGACCCATAAATTACACCCTCAGGTAGAATTCCCCCACTGCGAGCCATGTACGTAGAATGCTCTAATTATAACTGTGTCAAGACAAAACAAGGTTCACCCCAGAGCTGCCTCAGGTCCACCCAGTTTGTAACCACAATGCACCATATCTGCAGCACTTAATGGGAATTGGAAGACAACAGAGATGAAAGAGGACACATGTGACCAAAGAATCGTATAACAATAGCCAGTACGATACCAATAAAAACAACAAAAATAACATGAGAATAAGAATAAACACAAAAGGAATAATAATTCGTCCTTTAAAGATGCTCTCATTATTAGTAGTAATAGTATTTAGATAGTAGCAGTAGATAGTAGTATGGTTAGTAGTAATAGTTAGAAATAGTTAGTAGTAGTTAGTAGTAGTTAGTGGTAAGTTAGTAGTAAGTTAGTACTAGTAGTTACTAGTAGTTAGTAATAGCGACCAGACGGGATGGCCGAATGAGTTAGAGCGTCCGTCTCCCGTGCTGGTAGGTCGTGGGTTCGAGTCCCGGTCGAGTCAAACCAATGACTTTAAAATTGATACTTGTCGCTTCCTAGCCAGGCGCTCGGCATTATTAGGATAGGGCAAGGACTGGTGTGCTCAGTGTCAGGATAATGTGACTGAGTGGGATACCAGGTCATGGTGCCGGCGGCCTGGTTTCCCAGTGGGACAGCACTATAAAGTCGCCATGAGTGTGCACTGTCACAAGTCGGTACCCGTCCTGATATGACCTTAGATGTTGCTAGGACGTAAAACAACAACAAACAAACAACAACAAACATACTAGTAGCAGCAGTTAGTCAAATTAGTTTGCAAAAGTCTGACACCATAGGCTTCTGCAGTAACATAGTTAAATTGACTCAGTAATTCCTTTCTATTTGGCAACAAATGCTTAATAAATGCATCAGTATCTAACTTCTAAGTGAGATATGTAGAATCAAATTTAGAAAATTGCTTTCGTTTTGACAAGTTGATGCTTTATCGGACTATGCAGCTTTAAGTTTAAGACCAAGAGGCCAAATTAAAGTCTCTATCTGTCTCTACAAAGAACATAATTTTCACACCCCACAAAAGAGATATATGCTTACTGAGCCGCGGGACATTGCCCCAAACAAAGAAAGATTCCTTCAAACCAAAATGCACCGTTGAAATAAGTGTGCAGCCGAAATGAGCATTATTTGGGAGCGATTCAATTGATCTCCTTCTCTTACCCACCCCCACCCCCACCCACCCACACCGCTGCTCTCCTTCGTTTATCCCAAAGCACACACACACGAGCACACACCTACACACGCGAGTCTTAGTGATGATAAAGCGATAAGAGGCTTCCCCCACCCCCACCCCAACACTTACTATTTTGTTGGCGAGCAGAAAACATTCTTCAGACAGACGACATTTTCTCACAAATCGATAATCGGTGTTGGTCCCTACAGTCAAATGCTTGTTTGCGTGTTTGTTGTTGTTTTACATCATAGCAACATCTAAGGTCATATCCGGACAGGTACCGACTTCTGACAGTGCGCACTCATGACGACTTTATAGTGCTGCCCCACTGAAAGACCAGGCCGCCAGCACCATGACCTGATATCCCACTTAGTCACATTATCCTGACACTGAGCAAACCAGTCCTTGCCCTATCCTAATAATGCCGAGCGCCAGGCTAGGAAGCAACAAGTATCAATTTTTAAGTCATTGGTTTGACTAGACAAGGGTTCGAACCCACGACCCCACGATCAGTCAAATGCAGAGTGGGGCAAGGAATGGCTATTTTCTCCCACTTACTCTCGGCACCCTTATTGTAAAAAGAGCATGGAATACAGCTAAGCGCCCTGACGGGGGTTAGTAAACATTAATTTAAGGTTACTTAATCCGATAGTTTTTGACACTCTGCCATATTTATTTTAAGACAAATATATTAGGGTAATCATTGTAATCTACTTTATTTTAGTTTGAAGAAACTTGTATTTTAAATGGTTAACTTTGGAGATATTTTTAAAGTGAAAACATGCCAAATTAATGAAATGCTGGACACCATAAACTTCAGCAGTGACTGGTTTTAGTTATTTGACTTGGTAATCCTTCGATGAGGCAAAAGAAAAAGAAGAAAAAAAAGCTTAATGAGTGCACCAGTATTTCATTCGATATATAGAGGATCAATGGAGGTTAGTGTTTCAGTTTAAACAAATCTCAAGCTTTCATCGGATTAACGAATTTTAACGAAGGTTCTCTGCTGGCTTCAATTATAGTTGATTTTCTGTAAATATGTTATGATTTATTAATAACACCGATAGTTGCGTCCGAGCACGCAGACGCTCAGGGAAGGGGGCGGGGGAGGAGGCGGGGACGAGAAAGACTTTAACAGCTCTTATACTCCTCATAAACATGGCGGACAACTGTCTATTTAGAAAGAGCGGTTCAGAGGCCGTCTGGGCTGCTTTTTATTGAATGAACTGTAGGATTTATGTGAGGCAGGCAGCCTGACCCGAAACCTCTACGGAGTACTCTTTGAACCCTCCCACCTCCACACCTCACCTCACACCCCACACCGTCACCTGATCCAAACTGTGTCCATCACATACCCGAGTCCCGCTGGACCTCCCTTCTTCACACCAATACCATGTACCCACACCGTCCCTACACCAACACACTGTACTATTTATTACCCGCACTACTACCCCAAATACAGCCCTCCCTTCTTCACACCAATACCACATACCCACACCGTCCCTACACCAACACACTACTATTACCCACACTACTACACCAAATACAGCCCTCCCTTCTTCACACCAATACCACGTACCCACACCGTCCCTACACCAACACACTACTATTACCCGCACTACTACCCCAAATACAGCCCTCCCTTCTTCACACAGATACCACATACCCACACCGTCCCTACACCAACACACTGTACTATTACCCGCACTACTACCCCAAATACAGCCCTCCCTTCTTCACACAGATACCACATACCCACACCGTCCCTACACCAATACACTGTACTATACATATACTACCCCAAATACAGCACTCCCTTCTTCACACAGATACCACATACCCACACCGTCCCTACACCAATACACTGTACTATTACCATATACTACCCCAAATACAGCCCTCCCTTCTTCACACAGATACCACATACCCACACCGTCCCTACACCAACACACTACTATTACCCGCACTACTACTCCAAATACAGCACTCCCTTCTTCACACCAATACCACATACCCATACCGTCTGAACACCAATACACTGTACTATACATATTCTACCCCAAATACAGCACTCCCTTCTTCACACAGATACCACATACCCATACCGTCTGAACACCAATACACTGTACTATACATATACTACCCCAAATACAGCACTCCCTTCTTCACACAGATACCACATACCCATACCGTCAGAACACCAATACACTGTACTATACATATACTACCCCAAATACAGCACTCCCTTCTTCACACAGATACCACATACCCATACCGTCTGAACACCAATACACTGTACTATACATATACTACCCCAAATACAGCACTCCCTTCTTCACACAGATACCACATACCGATACCGTCTGAACACCAATACACTGTACTATACATATACTACCCCAAATACAGCACTCCCTTCTTCACACAGATACCACATACCCATACCGTCTGAACACCAATACACTGTACTATACATATACTACCCCAAATACAGCACTCCCTTCTTCACACAGATACCACATACCCATACCGTCCTGACACACACACTATCCCACTACTCAAATCAGCCTCCTCTCCACAGTCACTCACGTCTACACACACTACTTACCCACTACTACACCAAATACAGCCCTCCCTTCACACAGATACCACATACCCACACCGTCTGAACACCAATACACTGTACTATACATATACTACCCCAAATACAGCACTGCCTTCACACAGATACCACATACCCACACCGTCCCTACACCAACACACTACTATTACCCACACTACTACACCAAATACAGCACTCCCTTCTTCACACAGATACCACATACCCATACCGTCTGAACACCAACACACTGTACTATTACCCACACTACTACACCAAATACAGCCCGCCCTTCACACAGATACCACATACCCATACCGTCTGAACACCAATACACTGTACTATACATATACTACCCCAAATACAGCACTCCCTTCTTCACACAGATACCACATACCGATACCGTCTGAACACCAATACACTGTACTATACATATACTACCCCAAATACAGCACTCCCTTCTTCACACAGATACCACATACCCACACTGTCCCTACACCAACACACTACTATTACCCGCACTACTACCCCAAATACAGCACTCCCTTCTTCACACAGATACCACATACCCACACCGTCCCTACACCAATACACTGTACTATACATATACTACCCCAAATACAGCCCTCCCTTCATCACACAGATACCACATACCCACACCGTCCCTACACCAATACACTGTACTATACATATACTACCCCAAATACAGCACTCCCTTCTTCACACAGATACCACATACCCACACTGTCCCTACACCAACACACT
Source organism: Branchipolynoe longqiensis (assembly GCA_030323885.1). Classification (NCBI taxonomy): domain Eukaryota; kingdom Metazoa; phylum Annelida; class Polychaeta; order Phyllodocida; family Polynoidae; genus Branchipolynoe; species Branchipolynoe longqiensis. The sequence continues at coordinate 86,934,337 of CM059190.1, read as the reverse complement.
ACTATTACCCGCACTACTACCCCAAATACAGCACTCCCTTCTTCACACCAATACCACATACCCACACCGTCCCTACACCAATACACTGTACTATACATATACTACCCCAAATACAGCACTCCCTTCTTCACACAGATACCACATACCCACACCGTCCCTACACCAACACACTACTATTACCCACACTACTACACCAAATACAGCACTCCCTTCTTCACACAGATACCACATACCCATACCGTCTGAACACCAATACACTGTACTATACATATTCTACCCCAAATACAGCACTCCCTTCTTCACACCAATACCACATACCCACACCATCCCTACACCAACACACTGTACTATTTATTACCTCCACTACTACACCAAACACACCTCCCTTCTTTACACCAATACCACATACTCACACCGTCCATGCACCAACACACTGTACTATACATGTACACGCACTACTACACCAAACACACACCTCCTTTCTTCACACCAATACCACATACCCACACCGTCCATACACCAACACACTGTATTATACATGTACACGCACTACTACGCCAAACACAACCTCCCTTCTTCACACCAATACCACATACCTTACCCACACTGTCCCAAACACCAACACACTGTACTGTACATGTACCCACACCACTACCCAAATACATACCTCCCTTCTTCAACACAATACCACAATACCACATACCCACACCATCCCTACACCAACACACTGTACTATAGATGTACCCATACAACTACACATACAACCCACCCTATGCTGGACCTCATTTCTTCACCTTGCCATATTGCGGACCACACACCATTGAGAAGGCTTCAAATCGTACAAAGTTCATACTGAAAAGGAACAATGTCCAAATTTCTATTTCGATTTGAATTGAAGATGAAATATTGTGTCGAGACCAGAATCAGAGATCAACTGATGGCTTTGTTTATATCATTATTAGAACAGTTTGGTTGGTGAGAAGAAGCCTGATCGTTTATTCCTTATACATTAATTCCCTTTTACGCACCGCTTTTATCTGTCAAAATGAATGGGAGAAGTCCTAATCTCACAATGCCACAAGATAGCGGCAAAACATGTTTATCTGAATTATTCACACATTCTTCGGCTCCAAGATCCCACCACCCCACACACACACCATACACAACCTATACCCAGGACACTTTCACCCATCCTCAGGATGATGTAAGTAGTAGAGGGAAGTGAGTTTGTGTCAGGGTGACGTAAGTAGTAGTAGAGGGAGGTGAGTTTGTGTCAGGGTGATGTAAGTAGTAGAGGGAGGTGAGTTTGTGTCAGGATGCTGTAAGTAGTAGATGGAGGTGTGAGTTTGTGTCAGGGTGATGTAAGTAGTAGAGGGAGGTGAGTTTGTGTCAGGATACTGTAAGTAGTACATGGAGGTGTGAGTTTGTGTCAGGAGGATGTAAGTAGTAGAGGGAGGTGGGTTTGTGAGTACATGAAGGTGTGAGTTTGTGTCAGGATGCTTAAGTATTATATGGAGGTGTAAGTTTGTGTCAGAGTGATGTAAGTAGTGGAGGGAAGTGAGTTTGTGTCAGGGTGATGTAAGTAGTAGTAGGGGGAGGTGAGTTTGTGTCAGGGTGATGTAAGGAGTAGAGGGAGGTGAGTTTGTGTCAGGATGCTGTAAGTAGTAGATGGAGGTGTGAGTTTGTGTCAGGAGGATGTAAGTAGTAGAGGGAGGTGGGTTTGTGAGTACATGAAGGTGTGAGTTTGTGTCAGGATGCTTAAGTATTATATGGAGGTGTAAGTTTGTGTCAGAGTGATGTAAGTATTACATGGAGGTGTAAGTTTATGTCAGCGTGATGTAAATAGAGGAGAAAATAAGCTGCAAACATCTCTGAAATGAGAAAATCAATGAGATTTGCATATGTATGATGGGACACACAACGGCCTTCAAGACAACCATAGTTGTTATAATACCGAGTGGCACAACACTGTAATGTTGCCATAATTGTGCATTATCACAAGTCAATACCCGTCTTGATATGACCTTAGGTATTGCTAGGACGTAAAATCCCAACAAATAACTTGAAGAGGATACTGTATAGCTAAGTAATCTGACCTTAAATTCGATACCGTAATCCTGCACCCTACAGCAACATCTGACAGCCCAGCCATAGGGCCAGTCAATACCAGCATGGTTACCTAGGTTACCTGATGTTAGCATCCCTACCTTTTTGTAAGGGACGCACCAATTAATATCACATTGTTCTGCATATCTAACAATCACCACAGCAGACAAAAAGATTATAGGCCTTAACGGAAATTGCAAGTGTGGAATTTGTTTCCAATTAGCAATTAACCATCTATATATACTGTAATTAAAGTAAAGCATATATCATTTGTAGTGACATGAATTCATTGTGAGAAACCCAATGTTCCAAGTTAAAGTTTCATGCTCTGATGGTTTTGAGTTTTTGCCATATTGTTTACATAAATATATTAGGTTGATCATTATAAAGTACTTACTTTGCTTTAAAGTAACTTTTATTATAAAGGAGATATTTGAGGTTGAAACCATGCAAAATTAACTTTGGTGTGCATGTAAAAAAGCTGGACCCATTACGAGGCATTAACAGTGACAGGTTCTATAATAAATTAACCTAGCATTCCTTCTATTCAGCAATAAATCTTAATACATACATCAGTACTTAAGTAGGAAAGGTAGATGCAAATCTAGCTAAGTGTTGTGGGTTTGAGGATTTGAAGCTTTCCTCGGATTATGCAGCGTTAAACACCTGGTGCCATATGCATGAACTGGTGTTTGCCTCGCCTGGTGCTAAAAGCTAACACCAGGGTAGCTATCACCAGGGTGGTGAAGTAGGTGAAGCTGTATTCAGGGGCACAAAATGTGGTCAGGGTAGCTAACTTTCCAGTTATTTTTAGATTTTACCCTCTAACTGGTACCGGTGTGTACTGATATGAGCCTGATAGATACACTGGCACAGTGTACACTAACTGGTACCCACATGTACTGTATGTTTCTAAGCTCGAAATGCTTAATTATGGATAGTTGTGTCTTAAATATGTGTATTATAATAACAATTATAATTATATAAATAACGGAGCTCACATACAGGTATATTGTATTTATTAATGTCCATACGTGCTAGCGTTGTATGGGAGTCGCGCGCCAACCTCCCTCGGCACGCGCGACTACGCGTGCTTCAACTCGACAAACAGGTGACAGTTTGAAAGACTCCAGGGAGAGTTCGCCTGAATTGCTAGTGAGAATGTCGTCACTATCACTAGAGGAGCAGGAGACTTCACTTTTGAAAGAGATAAAAGATATGGAGCTAGAGGAGCGAGTGTTAGGGTTGCAAGAAAGACAAACAACCATGAGAAGAAGACGGTTGGAGCGGCAGCAGACAGGCGAGGACGGCTCGGAAAAGAAAACGACGGGTTTGGCGGGGAAGTCGACAGAGCGGGAAGCGGCAGCCATGACGGACGAATGGCCGCCGGCACCGGCAGCCGGTGCATGTGCCGGGGCGGCCATAATTGGGAAGGACGAACACTCAAGCTACGGTGTGTCGAAGCCTCGACACAGGTCGCGAACAAGACGGAGGCGGGGGTCGCCTTCAGATTCGAGAAGCAGGAGTAGCAGCAGTACTCGACGGCTTTGAAGTAAGTGGAGTATCAGAAGTTTTGCAGCGTTAGGAAAAGAAGTGAAAAGATTAAACTGCTATGAACTGCTCACAGCCTCTATTAGGTGGTGTCTAGATATACAATGCTTAACTACTAAAGACTATCGTGCCTTTCTCGAGCACATATGTTTTATGGCTTATAATTTAGTTTTTACCGCAGTACACATTACAAGTGAAGCAAATGTTATAACAGATGCGTTGAGTAGGTTGAATAATGGCGATATGCAAGATGTCATATATAGATCAGACTGTAATAAATGTTTATGTTGCATTAGTCTTTTTGAACGGCCATTCTCTTTGCAGGGGTCGATAGACTTAGAGAGGAGCAGAGGAAATTCCAACTAAAAGCCTACGCTCCTAACTCTGTAGTGGCTAGGGAGGTACAGGTGAATAAATATCTGAGTTTCGTTGGGGAGTTTTCGGAAACGCACGCTCCGATTCCATGTAATTCGTTACAGGTGGCGTTGTATGCGACCTGGCTGGCAAGAACTTTAAAGTATTCCTCAATTATTAATTATCTAAGTGGACTTAATTATTTTCTGAAGAGTAATGGTGCGATGAGTATTGATTATTCTGACTTTGTAGTTTCTTCTACATTGCGAGGAATTCGGAGGGAGCTTGGGGATGCGCCTAGGCAAGCCATGCCGTTGTTGCCAAACATGTTGAGATGTATTTTTTCCCAACTGTCAAGTAATTCGGGTCATACTGCATGGCAGGCGGCCGTTTTGTGTAGCTTCAGGGGGTTGCTGAGGAAGTCGAATGTAACACATTCAGGAGCCATGCTGCGGAGGAGAGATTTTAAGATCTACCCTTGGGGGATGATTTTGAAAATCTGTAAATCGAAGACAATTCAGTTTTCGGAGAGGTCATTAGTCATTCCGATAGCTCGTTGTGTAGAATTAGAGTTATGCGCAGTACATTGGACGGAAAAGCATTTTCAAGAAAGTCCGGCTGCAAGGGATGATTTTGCTTTTTTATTGCCAGACGGTAAGGGAGGTAGTTTCCCCTTATCCTATGAGATTTACCAATCGACGTTAAAAATATTTGGAGGTCGAGTAGGTTTAGATGTTGATTTATTATCATCGCACTCCTTACGAAGGGGTGGGTGCACATATTTGTCTATGTGTGGTGCCTCACTGGAGGAGATACGCACAAGAGGAGACTGGAGTAGCAATGCGGTCTTCCGCTATTTAAAGACGCCTCTTACTACGAGGATAATGAATGACATGAGAGTGGCAGCCATGTTGGCTGATGGTTAATGAGTTGGGCTGGGGACCTGGTAGGTTTTTGGCATATTTATCAGTCCTGCCAGAGACTAATAAAATAGTTCTCAGCCCAGCTCATGATTTGTTACCTTTGTCGCAGTGACCTTTATGTGTATTATAATAACAATTATAATTATATAAATAACGGAGCTCACATACAGGTATATTGTATTTATTAATGTCCATACGTGCTAGCGTTGTATGGGAGTCGCGCGCCAACCTCCCTCGGCACGCGCGCCTATGGGGCGCCACCTGTATTGCGCCATATTGGATTCACTTCTCACTGAATTTCAATTTTTGGTGGGCATATTTATCAGTCCTGCCAGAGACTAATAAAATAGTTCTCAGCCCAGCTCATGATTTGTTACCTTTGTCGCAGTGACCTTTATATCCATTATATTATTATATTGCATGGATGTGTCCATGTTTATGCCAAATTGTTCTGTATTTTTATTAATTTTCAATAATATTGAAGTTTTTGACTACGCGTATCGGCAAACATAATAAAATTGTTGTATGCCATTTTCAGCGACTTTACCCGACTTTGCCCTACTTTACCCGAAAGCACCTCATAAGTATTGTGAAAAGATTACTGATAAAAATATCAACTTGTGTGTACATTGATCATGTGGAAATAAATATTTTATTATTATTATTATTATGTTGAATCGACAGCTAACCGGCCGGGTTTACCGCTATACCTGCTATGTAACGGGGTTAGCGTACCCTAGTTTACGATCGAGGTGTTAGAGCTATCACTGACTCTTGCAAGCTGTCTTTTCGCCGCTAAACGGGGAATTCCCAGCAAAACCAGTTTTGCAGCGCTAACACCGTGTCATGCATATGGCCCCTATATGCAGCAAGGTGAAGTCCCGATTCAGTAGGCAGTAGATTGGCCTGAAGCAACATGTTGCTATCTATTTGCAACACATCGATTATTGGACTGGATGGACAAATGAGCAGGGTGCTTTTTTCCCCGCGGCAGGTCATGGGTTCGATCCCCAGCCAAGTCAAAGCAAAGGCTTACAAAGTTCATACCTATCGCTACATCATCTGGGGCTCAGTATTATTAGGATAGGCTACCAAGGAGCAATGGAATTTGAGAAAACCGAATGTCTGGATTTGAAATTTCCCTTGTTTATTCAATCAACGCAACAACAACAAAGAGGAAACAAATTAAAAGATGGAGCACCACACTTGTTTCCATCTGGTATTTGTCTGAATTGAATCAACGATATTACACACTACCTCAAATATCGCCTTTACAAGCGAATATGCGTCTATTACGTACATAGGAGTGTACCGAAGAAGCAGCAGTCATAGAAACAGCATTTATTAAAAATGGAAAGTATATGGTAAGGCCATCCGTTACAGGTAATTCTTGGGGAGGGATGAAGCAAACTAATAAGGATAAAGGAGGGACGGAGGGGGAGGGGGGGAGGAGGGGGGGGGGGGGGTGGAAGGGGACCGGAGCGGATGGGATGAAAAGGAAGGAGAGGGGATGGGATGGGTGGGAGGGGAGGGGATGGGATGGGTGGGAGGGGATGGGAGGGGATGGGATGGGATGCGATGGGAGGGGGATTGGAGCGATGGGAGGAAGGGGAGAAAGGGGAGAGGAGAGGAAGGGGAGGCGAGGGGGGAGGGAGGGAGGAGGGGGAGAAAGGGGAGGAAGGGGAGAGGGGAGGAAGGGGAGAAGGAGAGGGAGAGAAGGAGAGGGGAGAGGAGGAGGGGAGAGAGGAGGGGATAGGGGGAGGCAAGAGGGGAGAGGGGAGATGAGAGAGGGGAATGGCAAAACGGTAGGGAAGTGGTGGAGAGGAGAAGGGAGGAGAAGAGGAGAAGACAGTCAGTGCTAAATGTTGTCTGAACCACACCTAACTGACAACAGACGACATTTACTGCCAGCTGACGATGATACGTATAACATGTGCAAGCAGCGGCAACATACCTGACAGCGAACACACAGATGCACACCCATACAGCAGCAGACACTGAGGGCCCGGGCTGGCGTGCACTTGATACATTATACAACCTGTGTGTGCACCCCTTTCTGAGCAGACATGCCTTACCTGTGCTACCTGGTAGACTAGCCCCCTGCGCCTCCACCCCTAACCCCCCCCCCCCCCAGGACACCACTCATGGTAGCAGATGACTATCAATTTTGTAAATCACTCCTCGCGCAGTGGAACGGGTGCCCTACCCAGTCGGCCATCCGGTCCTGTTATTAACATAGCAAACTCCCCAGTGCTAGCTGCTGCCTCCATTTGGAGGCCCCTCAGTAACCCTACCCTACCCCACCAGCCACACACCCACCCAGCCACCCTCAAGCACAGTTACACCCCACACCACCAGCCACACACCCACCCAGCCACCCTCAAGCACAGTTATACCCCACACCACCAGCCATACACCCACCCAGCCACCCTCAAGCACAGTTACACCCCACACCACCAGCCACACACACACCCAGTCACCCTTAAGCATACCATTATACCCCACACCACCAGCCACACAGCCACCCTCAAGTACAGTTGTACCCCACACCACCAGCCACACACACACCCAGCCACCCTGAAGCACAGTTATACCCCACACCACCAGGCACACACCCGCCCAGCCACCCTTAAGCACAGTTATACCCCACACCACCAGCCACACACCCACCCAGCCACCCTCAAGCACAGTTACACCCCACACCACCAGCCACACACCCACTCAGTCACCCTCAAGCACAGTTATACCCCACACCAGCAGCCACACACCCACCCAGCCACCCTCAAGCAAAATTACACCCCACACCACCAGCAACACACCCACCCAGCCACCCTCAAGCACAGTTATACCCCACACCACCAGCCACACACCCACCCAGCCACCCTCAAGCAAAATTACACCCCACACCACCAGCAACACACCCACTCAGTCACCCTGAAGCACAGTTATACCCCACACCACCAGCCACACACCCGCCCAGCCACCCTCAAGCACAGTTACACCCCACACCACCAGCCACACACCCACCCAGCCACCCTCAAGCAAAATTACACCCCACACCACCAGCAACACACCCACCCAGCCACCCTCAAGCACAGTTATACCCCACACCACCAGCCACACACCCGCCCAGCTACCCTCAAGCACAGTTACACCCCACACCACCAGCCACACACCCACCCTCAAGCAAAATTACACCCCACACCACCAGCAACACACCCACCCAGCCACCCTGAAGCACAGTTATACCCCACACCACCAGCCACACACCCGCCCAGCCACCCTCAAGCACAGTTATACCCCACACCACCAGCAACACACCCACTCAGTCACCCTGAAGCACAGTTATACCCCACACCACCAGCCACACACCCGCCCAGCCACCCTCAAGCACAGTTACACCCCACACCACCAGCCACACACCCACCCAGCCACCCTCAAGCAAAATTACACCCCACACCACCAGCCACACACCCACCCAGCCACCCTCAAGCACAGTTATACCCCACACCACCAGCCACACACCCGCCCAGCCACCCTCAAGCACAGTTATACCCCACACCACCAGCCACACACCCGCCCAGCCACCCTCAAGCACAGTTATACCCCACACCACCAGCCACACACCCACCCAGCCACCCTCAAGCACAGTTATACCCCACACCACCAGCCACACACCCACCCAGCCACCCTCAAGCACAGTTATACCCCACACCACCAGCAACACACCCACCCAGCCACCCTCAAGCACAGTTACACCCCACACCACCAGCCACACACCCACCCAGCCACCCTCAAGCAAAATTACACCCCACACCACCAGCAACACACCCACTCAGTCACCCTGAAGCACAGTTATACCCCACACCACCAGCCACACACCCGCCCAGCCACCCTCAAGCACAGTTATACCCCACACCACCAGCCACACACCCACCCAGCCACCCTCAAGCACAGTTATACCCCACACCACCAGCCACACACCCGCCCAGCCACCCTCAAGCACAGTTATACCCCACACCACCAGCCACACACCCACCCAGCCACCCTCAAGCACAGTTATACCCCACACCACCAGCCACACACCCACCCAGCCACCCTCAAGCACAGTTATACCCCACACCACCAGCCACACACCCACCCTCAAGCACAGTTATATCCCACACCACCAGCAACACACCCACCCTCAAGCACACAGTTATACCCCACACCACCATCGACACACACGCACCCACCCTCAAGCACACAGTTATACCCCACACCCACACAGCCACCCTCAAGCACACAGTTAATGTACACTAATCATTTCTCTCAACATTTGCCTGGTCCTTTGGGTTTGATGAAGGTTCTTTTCTATTTCTTTTCATGGAATTAAATTTGTTTTGTCTTAGTGTTTGCATGGCATTAATTAAGCTGATTTCGGTTGCGATAATAATGTTAACATTTTGAAATCCCATGAGAGTGAGTGTGACGAGGGGTGTGAGGTGTGAGAGGTGTGAGTATGCCTAGTTAGGCATGTGGTAATTAACTTGACTTAATGAGAAGTTAATAATAGACTGAAGACCTTTAAATCCCTTAACGCGATTTTAGGCTGGTAGCATAGGATCAGAGGCCTCGCTTAACTAACTGAACTGACATAATTATTGGTGAACTGTACTGCGATGTTTGTCAACACCTGAGGTTCCATCTGTCGTTAGTAGAATAGCAAACTGAAATGCTTTCATGGGTCGACGCGGACTAAAAAAGCTTGTTTTATTTAACGACGCCTCTAGAGCAACATTGATTTTTATCATCAGTTATTTGACGTCAAACATATGGTCATTCTGACATATTTCTTTGGAGGAAACCTGCTGGCGCCATATAGGCTACTCTTTCCGATAAGCAGCAAGGGGTCTTTTATATCCACTTCCTCACAGACAAGAGTATACCACAGCCTTTGGTGAACAAGTTATGGACCAGTGGTTGGAAAGAAAAATATCCCAAACTGCAAATGGGTCCACTGAGTAGAATCGATAGGGTGACTGAAACCTTCACAGCTGGACACTCTACCGCTTGAGCTACGTCTCGCTCTGAGTCATACTGGTTAGTCAATGAGAGCATTGCACAGAATTGAGATGTGCTCAAAGGACGCATAATAGTGGGGAGGTTATGTGGTTGGTTGTTGGAGTTTTACATCCTGGCAACATCTAAGGTCATATCAGGACAGGAACCGACTTGTGACAGTGCATACTGATGGTGACTTTATAGTGCTGCCTCACTGGGAAACCAGGCCCCCAGCACCATGCCCTGAAATCCCACTCAGTCACATTATCCTGACACTGAGTCCAAGGTCATTGTCCTATCCTAGTAATGCTTAGCGGCATTAACTGAGTCCACTATAAGTGTGTCCAGATATATATTATAAGGCACGTGTGGATGTATTTGGAGTTGCACCAACTATCAGCGCACACTACCATGGAGTAGAGTAGATGTCACCAACGAGAATGACATTGGAGAGTGATTATGCACCCGTGGGCAGACTAGGCATACAAGCACTGAAAGCTCTGGCATCCTTCGGAATGTTGAACCACAGAACTCCCCGAGGCTACGTCACGATCTGTAGACGTCCATCATTAAAAAGCGCATAAACGCCACGAGCCCAACAAGACCTGTCAGTTTAACGTCGCATAATCTGATGGGCTTGAGTTTCTGCCATATTAAAAAATACATATATGTATTACCTTGAGCATTAAGATCTATTTGCAGATATTTAATGTTAAGACATGCCCAACTAATTTTGAGGACCAGACGGGATGGCCGATTGAGTTGAGTGTCCGTCTCCCATGTTGGTAGATCGTGGGATTCGAACCCATGGGTGGTCCAGTCAAACCAAGACTTACAAATTTATACTTGTCGCTTCTTAGCCAGACACTCAGACTGGTTGTCAGGATAATGGCGCTGGATAATGTCAGATCATGGCCCTGGCAGCCTGGTCTCCTAGTGGGGCAGCACTATAAAGTCGCCATGAGTGCACACTGTTCCAAATCAGTACCATTCCTGGTATGACCATAGATGTTTCCAGGATGTAAAACTCCAACAACCAACATCTAATTTTGGTGTGCACACGGAAATACTGGATACAGGTTTCATTAACCAATGTTTGACATAGCAGTGCAGCACATGAGCACAAAAGTGCAATAAAAGAGTGATATGCACACTACTGTCCAGTTGGGTATGTGGGATCTAATCTAAAGGCGATGTCACATTATGATGCATCGCACCAACGTACGCCGACGTATGTGATTTTTGGCCGCTACGTCATTATGCGTTACGCGTACATCAGGCGCTCGTTGGTATACCTCAATGTATATCGACGTTCGTTGAGATACGGCGTCGCGCGTTGGCAAAGTTGTGTGCATGCACAAAACTTTCGACGTACGACAGCGTTCGACAACGTTAAGGCAGTGGGAACATACAGTCCGCATACTGACAACATATGGGTATAGTACGTCTAATGTATGTTTAGCATTTCTCCAGTGTGTCTTGACGTATGTAATGTAGGAGGTGTAGTTCTGGCAATCGAATAACGTATAAAACGTTCACCGGTGTTCTGTGAACATACCGTGAGCGTAATTCGAGCGTTTTTCGCCTGAAAGTACATTAGCTTTGTATGCGGTATGTATACATCCAACTTTGCCCCCCCCCTGCACCTAAAAGTTTGACGCTCCTCGACACAAAAAAGTGATCTTACATGTTGGCCGCGCGCTTGTGAGATGCGTCGTAATGTGACAGGGCCTTAAGGGAGTGTTTGGGTTTGGAAAATGTTTTGTTTTTATCGGATTATGCAGCACAATAGCGACTTGCAATTCAGCAAACACATACATAGGGGTGTGGGAAGTGCGCAGAATGAGGCTTCTCCTTTAAAACGTTGTTGTTTATATTAAAAATTATGCGAAGAACTCTTGTAAATTGTTAGCAAACGGCCTGCCATACCTTAGGTGTCGGAGCAGTCAAATAATGTTGCCGGGCCTAAATTTTACAACAGTTCTCCAAAATAAAATTATGTGAATAGGCTTCATGAATTGTACCGATTTAATATAATGCACAGACCCCAGTTGAAATTAACGTGTACAATCACTCTCTTCATAGGATATAAATATCACAAACGATATGCTGAGTCAAATTTACTTGATAAGTTGCTAACTTGATCATTTGCCGTTTTCATTTTGAGTGCGATATCTACTGGTATTAGTAAAGAGGCACCGCCGCCCACAAAACGCATGTGTGGGGAGAGTGCGTCATTTAAATGCTGTTCTCCAAGCGGAGCTGTTGCTAATAAGTAGGGAAGAAGCAGTTCAAGGGTGGGAAGGTGGCGAGAGTGGTGGGGGCGCGGGGCCGGGAGGCGGGGGTGGGGTGGGGGTGAAGTAGGACGTGGCAGGGCGTGGTGGCGAGGCGGGGCGCGTTGGGGCGGGGCGGGGTGGGGCGGGGTGGGAGGGAGGGAGGGAGGGAGGGAGGGGAGGGAGGGGGAGGGAGGGAGGGGAGGGGGAGGGAGGGAGGGAGGGGGGGGAGGGGGGGAGGGAGGGAGGGAGGGGGGGGAGGGAGGGAGGGAGGGGGAGGGAGGGAGGGAGGGAGGGGGGAGGGAGGGAGGGGGAGGGAGGAGGGAGGGAGGGGAGGGAGGGAGGGAGGGAGGGGAGGGAGGGGGAGGGAGGGAGGGAGGGAGGGGGAGGGAGGGGGGAGGGAGGGAGGGGGGGAGGGAGGGAGGGAGGGAGGGGGGGTGCGTTCTGTCACACTGCAGCAGCTCATGTCTCTCCGGACACTTTATTGCTTAAATAGTCACGGCGCTCAGGATGTGGCTGGCAGTGTGACGCAGTGCGTTCAGATGCTCCAGGAGCTGCTCAGCGGCTATACACTGGAGGCAGAGGTGGAGTAGCAGGCACACACCCGTACCGCTGAAGGCAGTCAGGTGCACGAGGCGGGCCAAGTGCGGGGAGTTGCAGCATACTGGAGTGACTTTCAGAACCCCTGGAGCGAGTCTCAAAGGGCGGCACCACCAAACTGGTAGGCACCTTGAAACTTGAAAGGCATCTTATAGAGGCAGACTGGGAGGGACCTTACAACACCAAACACATATACTATATAGACCAGCAGGGCCTTCCAACAGCACATACATACACCATCACACAGAGAAGGGCCTTGCAACACCACATGCATATACACCCGCGCACAGAGGGGCCTACAATACCATATATATATATATACACCTGCACACAGAGAGGGGCCTTAAAATACCATATATACATATACACAGAGAACAGCCTTACAACACCATATACATGTACACCGGCACACAGAGAAGGGCCTTACAACACCACATACATATACACCTACACACAGAGAGGGGCCTTACAATACCATATATACATATACACAGAGAACGGCCTTACAACACCACATACATGTACACCGGCACACAGAGAAGGGCCTTACAACACCACATACATGTACACCGGCGCACATAGAGGGGCCTTACAACACCACATGCATGTACACCAGCACAGAGAGAAGTGCCTTGCAACACCACATACATGTACACTGGCACACAGGGAAGGGCCTTACAACACCATATACATGTACAACGGCACTTGAGAGGGGCCTTACAATACCATATATACATATACACAGAGAAGGGCCTTACAACACCACATATGTGTACACCGGCACACAGAGAAGGGCCTTACAACACCATATACATGTACAACGGCACTTGAGAGGGGCCTTACAATACCATATATACATATACACAGAGAAGGGCCTTACAACACCACATATGTGTACACCGGCACACAGAGAAGGGCCTTACAACACCACATACATGTACACCTGCACACAGAGAGGGGCCTTACAATACAATATATACATATTCACAGAGAAGGGCCTTACAACACCACATACATGTACACCGGCACACAGATGGGCCTTACAACGCCACATACATGTACACCTGCACACAGAGAGGGGCCTTACAATACCATATACACCGGCGCAAACAGAGGGCCTCAGACAGAATCCGTCAGACAGAGAAACAACCTACAACACAACATGTACATTGATACATATAGAGGCACTTTACAACACTTTATATACACAAGCATAGAGAGAGGCACCTTACAACACTGACAAAGAGGTACATTACACTAGTTACAGCATATATAAACCAGCATATACAGAGGCACCTTACAACACCATATCGGTCTATACACAAGCATACCCAGAGGTACCTTACACCACACCGTACTCTACTGGAGCAGCAATCTATCGGCTTTAAAAATAATATATATATATTGAAGATTTATACTGTCTATCATGGATAGGGGGTCAATAGAAATCCCGAGCCAATACTTTTACCAACGCAAGAGATTTGTAACCTCCCACACCACATAGACATGGTATGAGAGCAACTGGCTTACGATGACGCTGTAAGTTATACACGGCGGTGGAAATCCAAATTGGCAGAGGTGATGGAATGGGGAATTGAACCATCGACCTTCAGAAGAAAGTCAGGTAATCTAACCACTCCACCACAGAGAACATCACTGGTCGGAGATGTGTGTAATTAGGTGTGTGTGTGTGGGGGGGGGGGGGGGGGGGGGGGGGGGGGGGAAGTGAGGAGTGTGGGTATCGATACACAATACGACGGTCAGGTCACTCGGCACAGTGCAAGAGGCAGAGGTTAGATAGTCTATAAGGAAGATAATGCTGCTTCACACACATACAGGTACAATACCGGTATAATCCAATGTTATCCATCCACCAGCGTATATTCGATAGTATGTATGTTTGAACCTAACCTACATTATAGGAGGTTAGAAATGCAAGGGGGGGGGGGAATCAATCTAGTGAGGACAAATTAGCTACGCTACACGCCCAGCACAATCAATCCGCTGAGGACAAATCATGTACACGCCCAGTCTCCAGGGTGCATTAGTTGGCGCTCTGTTAACTGTTTGATCTGTTATACTCCTAGTACTAGTTACTACCAGTACTAACTAGTGTATCCAAACTTAAGTTAAATGGTCAATACGCAGATTTGCTTGTCATTTTTATTATTTATTATTTACTTTTCACTCGTTTATAAATGAGGAAAAGGTTCATTTGCGGAAAATTAGTCTTTCTTATTCGACTAGTTCTTATCCTATCCTAGTAATGCCGAGCACTAGGCAATTTGGCGACAATATCTATTGCATAAGGGCCTGGTTTGATTCTACTGGGGATCGCACCCACGACCTCACACATGGGAAGCGAGCACTCTACTCATTTGACCATCCTGACTGGTAAACTACTCGTGAGTTTATTTTTATTCAGGGCGGATTAATTTTATATATATATATATATATATATTTTTTTTTAATTTATTTATTATTATTCAATTTACTCATTTATTGTTTACCCATTAACTTGGTAGGGTGCCTAGCCCAGCCAGAGACAGTTCCTTGTTATTTAACGGTTGTGTTCCTGATAAAATAACTTTATCTGCCTCCAGTCATCCTTGTTGTCTGCCTCCACTATATATATATAGACAATACGGACGACTGGAAGCGGATACAGTTATTTTATCAGGAACACAACCGTTAAATAACAAGTAACCGTCTCTGGCTGGGCTAGGCACCCTACCAAGTTAATGGGTAAACAATAAATGAGTAAATTGAATAATAATAAATAAATAAAAAATATAAATTCACGAGAGGTTACCCGAGCAGCGTCCGAGGGGAAAGTGGGCTCCTATCAGGGGCCGGGAGTCCGAGATCGGGGAGGCCCATAGGCGCCACCTGATGGACCCGAAGCCAATCACAGGGGAGGGGAATAGAGTGGGACTAACCATAACACCATGGGTGGGGGCCTCTGCTCCCAATCGACACCGGCATATCCAGGATATACGCGTGTATATATACAAATGTTTAGCAGCATTTGAGATGTGGACTTATCGAAGGATGATGAAAATATCATGGTCAAAGAAGATCACCAACAAAGAAGTTCTCAGAAAAATTAAAAATAAGAAAAGCTTGTTTGCCACTATACAGACAAAGAAACTTAATTATTTTGGCCACATCATTCGTCAGAGTTCAATATACCGTACATTGTTGGAAGGGAAGGTGAATGGCAGCAGAGGGAGAGGGAGACCAAGAACATCATGGTTTACAAATATTTCACAGTGGACAGGCCTGAATTATTCACAGTCTATCAGAACAGCACACCATCGGGACAAGTGGAGAACCATTGCATCCAACCCTCGACTAGAGGACAGAACTATTGATTGATTGATTGATATACACAAATGTATATATATCATATATCCTTGTTTATGTTGTATGTCCTGTCATATCAGGATGGATACTAACTTGTGACAGTGTGCACCCATGGCGACTTTATAGTGCTGCCCCACTGGGAGATCAGGCTGTTGGCACCATGACCCGATATTCCACTGTCACATTATCCTGATACTGAGCTAGCCAGTCCTTGCCTTATCCTAATAATGCCGAGCACCAGGCTAGGTGATGACAAGTGTCAATTTTGTATGTCATTGGTTTGACTCGGTCGGCTGGGTTTCGAGTTTCTGACCTTCCACACGAGAAGCCTGCGCTCTTCCGAGTAAGCTACCGCACACGGTGTTCTCATATATTATACAGTAAAACCTCCCTAACCGACCACCTCCACAGATCGACCACTCCCCTATATCGATCACTTTATTTGTGTCCCAACAATACCATTGTAACTATATTCTAACGCCCTAAACTGACCACCTCCCTAAATCGACTACTTAAAGTCGGTCCCGAGGTCTGTCGAATTAGAGAGGTTTTACTGTATATACATATATACATATATATATATATATATATATATATATATATATATATATATATATATACACGCGTATATCTTGGATATGCCGGTGTAGGGAAGGCGCAGAAGGCCCCCCCCCTGGTGTTGAGAGTTGGCTCCTGGCTACTTAACCATTGTCCATTTGGGTTCGAGTCCGTCAGGTGGCGCCCCCGGCTCCACCTTTCCTCGCCCCTCCCCTCCTTGACCAGGCCCCATTACCTCACTCGGCTTATCCCAGTCAACACCTACTGGTTGTGTTCGTTTTTTTGGTGTCTTTTTTTTGGTAGGACGGGTTTCCCAGCCAAGTACAGTTACGGTTGCATTATTGTAGGTTAACGGTTGTGTTGCCCAACTATTCTATAAGCCAAATAAAAATAACTGTACTCGCCTATCCGTGTCCGTGTTGTCTGCGCCCATCCTACATATATATATATATCATCATCATCATGCTGTCGGTCGCAATGCGACAAAGACTGCTTTTTTTTCTTAAGTCCCGCTATTTTGTGCGGTTGTGCATTTCATAAAAGCTGCTTGCAAAGTGTTGAAGTGCTGCTGGCTTTTGCAAGTTACTAGCAGCACTCTCTCGGGGAGCAAATAGAGGTCTCACACCGGCAAGAACATGTCAAGACAGGCGCAAACTATTTGTCCCTGCAGTGACTGGTCGGAAGATGTTGGGAGTTCCATTCATCACCGCCCTTAATGCTGCCACGGAAGCATGATTTTCTGTTAGGGTTTGCTCCCTTAGCCTTTGGTTCTATCAAGTACCTGTACACCACAAGGCAGTGGTTTATAACTTTGCAAGGCAGGGGCTTCAAACTCCCTGAGGTATTTTAGCAGGTAGGTACTGCAATACCCGCATACCGCATATACATATATATTTGCATATGACATATTCGCATGCTGTTGAAGCATGTTCACGAACGTGAGACTGAGACCAGTCGTGACGTCACGAGGCACTGCTTGTCTGGGTAATCCAGCGGGTTTGATCGCACGGTACGGTATAAATAAGGCTGGCGTGCAAGCTGTATGTAAGGTTCCCTTGAATAACCTATTCCGGCCGTACTGCTGTGAGTATGTGCCCCACGAGTCGGAGCATCAGTAAAGCCGCATTGTTAATCGTCACTGTGCAGGGATGAAAGTGGTCTCCGGGAAAAAAAGCGGAACTGCTGATATTCTCCCATAGGTTTAGCATTGTCAGGGAAAAGCGGAAAATTTCTGGAAGTCTGGTTTCATATATATTGGTATACGCTGATAGTGCTGCACCGTTTGAAGCACGCATTAGTAGTATACACTGATAGTGCTGCGCCGTTTGAAGCATTTATTAGTAGTATACACTGATAGTGCTGCGGTATTTGAATAATTTATTAGTAGTATACGCAGATGGTGCTGCAGCGTAAAACAATGTATTAGTAGGGCCTATACGTTGATCGTGCTGCAGGATTAAAAAATCCCGGAAATCCGGAGTGTGTGAGAGTGTGTGTGTGTGTGTGTGATTGAGTAAGTTAGTGAGTGAGTGAGTGAATGAGTGGGTGAGTGGGTGAGTGAGTGGGTGAGTATGTGAGTGTGTATGTGTGGTGTGACTGAGTGCGTGGGTGAGTGAGTGAGTGAGTGAGTGAGTGAGTGAGTAACTGAATGAGAGGGTGGGTTGATTGATTGATTGATTGGTGGTTGCTTTACGCCGTGCCGGCAGCACAGGCCATATTCACGGCGAGAAATGCCTCGTTTTTTGTTCAAACCATCGCTTTTACATGTAAAAGCAGACAATCAACCATGTGCCAATAGACACTAATTAAATTAGAAAGCTCACAATCATATATCTGTGGTCAAGGGAAACAAATTCCCATAGAAAAAGAAAAGTTTCATTAATAATTAATAGAATCCATTTAGCAAACTATATAAGGTGGTACAGTCCAGCTGCCCTCAAAAAGGCTAAAACGTTTTCCTGTTTTACCTTAGTAAAAAGGTCATGCATACTGCCCGCAGTGTAGAACCGTTGGCACAGGGCCAAAAAATCAACGCAACTTAGTAAAATGTGTTTGAGTGTCAGTGGGGACTGACACCCAATACATTCAGGGGAGGTTCCCCCTTGAGCAGAAAAGCATGTGTAAGCCACGAGTGGCCAACACGGCAGCGACTAAGGACCACTTGTTGCCATTTGGATTTTATGTGGGTGGCTATTAGTGGTTTCAGATCAGAGTGAGGGATCAGACACGGTTCAAGATCACAGTTCAGGGCCTTCTTCGCAGCCCGATCAGCTCGTTCGTTTCCTTGTATGCCAGCATGGCCAGGCACCCAGCACAGGTGGATATCATACCCATCTGTTGTCAGTTGGTTCATTTTATAAATGACCGTTGCTAGAATAGGGTGATTCGTTTTCAGTCCAGCAACAGCCAGGAGGCAAGAGAAGGAATCACTGTATATAACATAGTTAGTGTGGTTGGATACCTCGATACACTCCAAAGCGAGAAGGAGTGCTCGGGCCTCTGCAGTGAAAATCGAGCTCTGATCGGGCAAACGTACACCAAATTTTTCCCGTCGGCAGACTGCCGCAGCAGCTACCCGGCTTTGGTCTTTCGAACCATCAGTGTATATGGAGAGGTGGTCTGCAAACTGGCCTTGAATCTCTGCATGCAGTCCTTTGTACTCGAGTGGATGTGTCCCAGATTTCCTCAGTTCCATGAGTCGGAGGATAACCGATGGCTTTCTCAACGACCACGGGGGATGTTCTGGGACTTTGGCATCCTCCAACACGTCCAAATCCACGCCTAAGGCCTCCAAATGAGGTTTCATTCGGAGCCTCAGTGGCCGGATGTAATTTGGCCTGGCTTCATACCTGGATTCGTCATGTTGCTCGAATAGACAATTGTGTGCAGGATTCAATGCATTAGTTTTTATCTTGACTACATATTGCATGGCCAGTTTGATTCTCCTGTTATTAAGTGATGGTTCATTGGCTTCGACATAAAGGCTCTGAACTGGTGAGGTGCGGAAGGCCCCAAGGGCCAAGCGCAGTCCCTGGTGGTGGATCGTGTCTAGCAGCCCAATATATGATTTCCTTGCGGAACCATATACTATGCTGCCGTAATCCACTCGTGAACGAACCAAGGTTCTGTACACGGAGAGCAGAACATCTCTGTCCACTCCCCACTCTGAGCTGGACAGCACCCTCACTCCTCACCCGGCGAGGGTGGGTGAGGAGTGAGTATGAAGATGAGTGAGTGAGTGAGTGAGTATGTGCGTGAGTACGTGCATGAGATGATGTGTGAATGAGTGTGTGAATGAGTGAATGAGTGGGTGAGTGTAGTGGATGTGTGGGTGTGGATGTGTGGGTGTGCACGTGTGGGTGTGGATGTGTGGGTGTGGATGTGTGGGTGTGCAGGTATAGATGTGTGAGTGTGTACGTGTCGATGTGCGAGTGTAAGTGTGTATGTGTGAGTGTGAAGAGTGTGAGTGTGAAGAGTGTGAGTGAGTAAATGTGTGTGAGAGTCAGAGAGTCAATCAGTCAGACAGTGAGTGAATGAGTGAGTGAACGAGTCGGTGAGTATGTGAGTGAGTGATTTGGTAAGTACACGGGGAGTGCATGTATGAGTACACGGGTGAGTACATGGGTGAGTGCATACATATGAATGAGTGCATGAGTGGGTAGTGAGTGAGCAATGACTACGTGAGTAACTGTGTTATCTGTTATGAAATGACACCAACAAAGGTCACTTTCATGGTGAGAATTGAATACAAAGTCTAAGTAACTCACACTTCACATTTTCGCATTGCTTAAGGGGCTGTCACATTAGGGTTTTTTGCGGGAGCGTATGGCGGCGTAGGCGCGTTACGTCATATACGTCGGCATACGCTGTATACGCTACTCATACACTACGCATAAGCTACTCATACGCTACTCATACGCCGCCAGATGCCGGCTTATGAGGCATACGCCGCCATACGCTTTCATAAATCCGTCCGTCCACATTTTTTTGTGCATGCTCAAAAAATCTTGACCTATGAGGGCGTATGGCCCATACGCTACTCATACGCCAGCATACGCTCCTCATACGCCGGCATACACTCCTCGTACGCTAGGGGTACGCCGGCATAGGTTTTTCATATGCTCAACTTGTGTCACCGGCGTATCGCTAGCGTATCTCTAGCGTATGTAGCGTACGCATAACCTACGAGTTACGTATGGGAGCGTACTCCTAGCGTATGCACAGCGTATGCACAGCGTATGCACGCTACTCATACGCGCATACGCTACGCGTACGCTACTCGTACGCTACTCATACACTCCACATGCCAATCAAAACTGTCAAAAAATGTCACAGCACGCTCCCATACGCTCCTCATACGCTCCTCATAGGTTCCACATACGCTCAAAACCAGCCGAAAGGTCACCAAATGTCATCATAGGCCGGCACGCGCAGGACCTACGTAGGTTTTCAATACGCTCCCGTCATACGCCGTAATGTGACAGGGCCTTTAGCAACCATTAAACACATTCCTGTATCATCACATGAGTGCCTTTCAACATATTTACAAACCCTGTGTTGCCTCCAGTGGTCCCGTGATACGGTATGTGGGGTGAGTTGTTTCGGTGTTTTCTTCCACCGGGTAAGATTGGTGGTGCTCTTTTCAACTGTAGCACACGATGTTTAATGCAGGGGCCCACTCATGCGCGTTTAATGCAGCACGGGGTGTAGCAGAAATAGGTTTCATTAACAAATCACTTACATTAAGTTACAATAACCACAGCCCGATGCTCTTGAAGATGTACAGCACAGTGTGAAGAAAGCATCAAATTCTCCAAACCAAAACAGTTATCTAGATTTGATCCAAGTTAAATTAAACATTAAAGCATGTATTACTGCATTAAACATGTATTATGCATAGAAGGAATATTAAGTTAATTAAATAGGACCTATCATTGTCAAAGCCCGTGGGGTTTCAACATTTCGATTGGCACGCCAAAGTAATTTTAAATATCCTCATTTATCCTAAATTAATCCCTTAAAATAAAAGTGTCCTCAAACTAAAGCAGACGATAATGACCAACCTAATATATGTATCTAAAAATATGGCAGAAACACAAACAAAAGTACACACACAAAAAAACATCGGACTATGCTACCGCTTGTAAAAGGGGAATCGCGTCACGTGACAAATATAACTAACTGAAAGGCTTGCAGCAAGCACTTGTTTCGGCAGACGCATTTGAAATAATCGGTTCGAAAGAAAGACAAGCTGAACAGAAAGAAAATGTCAAAGGTTGTTACTTAATGTTTATCTTGTCGACGTTTTTATGGATTGTGCGTCGTGTGCCTCTTCGCATCCCTGTGCCAGGGTGGCGTTCTTTGATGTGTATCACGTGATCACCCACGTCAGCTCGCTCCACCACGTGACCTCCCCCCCCCCCGCCCGCCGTTTTACTAACAAGCGAATCTATATAGACTATATGCATGGTAGAATGTGTCACACATATTATATATATATATATATATATATATATATATATATATATATATGATGTATAATGCATTATACGAGTATAAATGCAATGGGAACATATACTGTATATATCTATTCCTCCTTGGCGCATTGGTGGTGGCCCCTCTTCCCAGCTGTCATGGTAATTAGTGGGCAGGGCCCCCCTCGAACCACACATACTTGATTATACGTGTGCGTATCGATATATTTATGTATAGATTATGGCTCCGCTAATAACAAGCAAAGAAAATGAGAGACAGGAGACTAGGTGTGGAGGCAGGCTTTATTACAGGCTCAGGCTGAGCAAATAACACCCTACCATAAAATAAAGCTAAATTTAGAGGCGAATAGTCGATAGGCGCGCACAAGAACTCGAGGAAATGCACGGGAGGTGGCGCCACGGGTACCTATCAAGCTACTGGCCTGCAGCAAATCGTAAATGGACATGCAACTTAATAACATATTCAAGTGTAAATATTTAATACAGCACCGCCAATTTATATTTATATAATGGATAATATGGCAAATACATATATAAATATACATACATAATATTCATCTATATATTTATGTGTATAGTTATATATGTGTGATATAAGAATTATGCGAGTATGAATAACTGAAGTTTCGGAGATCTCACTATTACCTATTTATCAATATAACCCGCGCCCACCCGAAATCGCTCCCGACTGTGTCACTGTCAGTCAGTCAAAGTGGAGAGATGGGGGTGTGTGTGTGTGGGGGGGCGCTATCTAATCTTTTAAAGGCCTCGTGCGTCAACACTAATATTCCCTCCCTGGGTATTGGGATTTGGACCCTAACAATTGGGTGATATGGACCCTCCCAGTGATGTTCATTCAGTTGTCACTGACACCCCATCCCCATGTAACGGGGTGAGGTCTCTAACACCTCGGTGGCATGGACCCTCTCAGCGATCTCCATTCAGTTGGCAGCCACTAACATCCATCCACAGGTATCGGGGTGTGGTCCCTAACACCTAGATCTAGGTGGCATGCACCCTCCCAGAGATGCCCATTCAGTTGGCAACCACTGACACCCCGTCCCAACGTATCGAGGTGTGGTCCCTAACACCTAGATCTAGGTGGCATGCACCCACCCAGAGATGCCCATTCAGTTGGCAACCACTGACACCCGGTCCCAACGTATCGAGGTGTGGTCCCTAACACCTAGATCTAGGTGGCATGCACCCTCCCAGAGATGCCCATTCAGTTGGCAACCACTGACACCCCGTCCCAACGTATCGAGGTGTGGTCCCTAACACCTAGATCTAGGTGGCATGCACCCTCCCAGAGATGCCCATTCAGTTGGCAACCACTGACACCCCGTCCCCAGGTATCGGGGTGAGGTCCCTAACACCTAGATCTAGGTGGCTTGTTTTTTTGTTTGTTGTTGTTTTACGTCCTAGCAAAATCTAAGGTCATATCAGGACTGGGGTCAAGTGTGGAGTCTTACGGAGTATAACAATTGGTGATATCAATAATACTATCAATAATTAGAACAATTCTCTTCCGTATTTTTATACTCGCATAATGTGTTATACATCACATATGAGACTGTCTCAAAAGGCGCTAAGCAATATGGGACAAAACTTTGTCCATTGTAACGATCAACACACTATCTGCTGATGCATTTGCTCAAGATAAACTGATTTTTTTTAAACATGGTGTTTCATAATCCCAATAGAATACATATTGATTTGAAGCAAATGTCCTTGTGTGTTCAGTGTAACCGTTTCTGTGTTGCTTTGTGTCAATCGTTACAATGGACAAAAAATAAAGAGTTATCAACTTTTGAGACAGGCTCATATGTTAAAAAGAAATAGCACCACAGTTTACCTAAGACTTATGTATCAATACAATGAACATAAATTTGTCATACTTATGCAATTACCACTTATCTAGGTGGCATGCACCCTCCAAGAGATGCCCATTCAGTTGGCAAACACTGACACCCCGTCCCTAGGTATCGAGGTGTGGTCCCTAACACCTAGATCTAGGTGGCATGCACCCTCCCAGAGATGGCCATTCAGTTGGCAACCACTGACACCCCGTCCCCAGGTATCGGGGTGAGGTCCCTAACACCTAGATCTAGGTGACATGCACCCTCCCAGAGATGCCCATTCAGTTGGTGCTTCTCGTTCCCGCTGCACCCATTGCGTGCAGACGACATTAATAAGGCACACCGGGGGCTATTCAACATAGCAGGTACCCTACTACAGCACACTTCTGGGCCAGGACTCGGGAGCGATGCAGTGTAAGATAGCAGATGATTCGCACAATCTACCTGTGCCCTGAGTAGGACGTGTTGGAGTAAATGTTCACCGACTATTATTGTAAAGATAAAGAAAAGACAAGAATGTCGGAGATGTGTGCTGCAAACACCGTACAAACTGAACCCGCGACGCACGACTTAGGTCGCCATTGCCGAGCGCCAGGCCAGGTCGCGAAAAGTAGCCATTTTCTAAGTCTTTAGTTGGACTTGGCCGAGATTTGAACCTACGACCTTCTTTCCGCACGGGAAGCCAGCAAGTATTCTTTCAGATTCGATCATCGAGTTCGGAATGTATTTATATGTATGTATGTATGAATGTATTAAGGCTGTATGACATGTATATCTAAGTACTCCGTTTGTACTTGGTTGTGTTTATGTGTCTATATACACACACACATATATATATATATATATATATAATGTATGGTCTCTATCCCAAAGTTCACCCTTGTCCTGATTTCCCGAAGTGATGTCCTGTAAATAACGCCAACGGGGATGAATATAAGAGACAAATTATATTTGCGCAGTTTTTCACATTTAACAGCCAAATTGAAATTGTTGCTTAATAACTAACTATTAAAGGTATCGTCTAGTACCAGGTATTTAGTACGCATCAGGTGCAAGGGTGTGGTTATTAATAATTATCTATCGATCGATTCTCTGTCAGTGATCCCTACCCATTCACCCACCCTCGCTATAGCCGACGCCTTCAACACAGACAGTTCGGTCAATTTAGGGGTCAAAACCTCCAATTATCCACGTTAAATTACAGCCCTCCCACACGCCCTAGTACATACACTTGGAACTCATCCTTCCTTCTCTCTCTTTCTCTGTCTCACCCAGATGGGATGGCCAAATGATTTGAGCGTCGTCTCCCGTTTTGGGAGATCATGGGATTCGAACGCACGGGTTCAAACCTCTGGTCGAGTCAAACCAATGACTTAAAGATTTATACTTGTCGCTTCATAGCCAGGCACTCAGCATTATTAGGATAGGGCCAGGACTGGTTGGTGCAGCGTCAGGATAATGTGACTGAGTGGGATGTCAGGTCAAGGTGCTGGTAGCCTGGTCTCCCAGTGGGGCAGCACTATAAAATCACCACGAGTGCGCACTGTCACAAATCGGTACCTGTCCTGATATGACCTTAGATGTTGCCAGGACGTAAAACTCCAGCAACCAACCAACCAACTCAACTTTTCTTCTCTCTCTCTTTGCAGATTCGACATTAACGAAAAGCTCCCCTCCCTCCTCCCTGATCCCCGCCCGTCGCGGTGCCACGCGCCAATAGCGGAAATCTCCTGTGGAGGAGGCTGAGACGGCGGTGGCGGCGGCGCTGGTAATTGGGCGGCGCGTTAAGTTAACCCGCGCTGCGCGCCGCTGGTTCCAGTAAGATCAGTGACCGGAAATAGCCCGAGTCACCTGGCGCCGGCGTCTGCAGGTGGAACGCGGTCACGTGACCGGCCCGAAGCTTTGACGCGGCGCTCCCTGGTGGCGCGGGGATGTAACTACGGACAACAAGCAGTGACAGTCGGCAAACAGCGGCTGTCTGCTGTGGAGGCGGGAAGCGTAAATAGGAGACGGAGACGCAGCGGCGTTTAGTTCAAACTTGGCACCGAGACCGGGACTACTGTGTCCAGTGAGTGGGCCAACAACACTTAGGCAAATTTTACACACACACACACACATACACACACATACACAAACAAACAAATTCTAAGGTCGTCACCTGTTCCTACTGACTAGATGTCAGTCCACGATTACTGGGATATTACATCGCCTACTCATTGATTTAAGTCCATGATTACTGGGATGTTCTATCTACTGATTGATGGCAGTCCACCATTACCGGGATATTCCATCTTCTACTGATTGATGTCAGTCCACCATTACCGGGATATTCCATCTCCTACTGATTGATGTCAGTCTACCATTACTGAGATATTCCATCTCCTGCTGATTGATGTTCGGTCAGTCCGCCATTACTAGGATATTCCATCTACTGATTGATTTCAGTCCACCATTACTGAAATATTCCATCTACTACTGATTGATGTTCGGTCAGTCCACCATTACTGAAATATTCCATCTACTACTGATTGATGTCAATCCACAATTACTGAAATATTCCATCTACTACTGATTGATGTCAATCCACCATTACTGAAATATTCCATCTACGACTGATTGATGTTTGGTCAGTCCACCATTACTGAAATATTCCATCTACTACTGATTGATGTCAGGTCACCATTACTAAGATATTCCATATCCTACTGATTGATGTTAGGTCAGTCCACCATTACTGGAATAATCCATTTGGGCCACAATGAATGAATAAACTCACACTAGACGCACACAACAGTCATATTGCTACCTTTAACACTGAAAGACTGACCTGGGGAGGGGAGGGGACGGGTGGGGAGGGGAGGGGAGGGGCGGAGAGGAACGCAACAATACTGGCTGCAGCAATACCACAAGCATCAAGTTAGCGACGCGGCACAGAGAAGACAGGAAGGCACACGAGTGGTACGGGCACCGGGACACCACTCCCAGTCACCAAACACCAACCACTAGACGGCGCTGAGGTGCAGCAGGATATTACCTCTCTTTGACAGGCAGTAATGGATTGAGGGGCCCGGCCACCGAGTGCTCAGTGCTGAGTGTGTTGACAGTGCTTAGAGTGCTGAACCACCACCTCTGGACCAGTGACACTGGACGTGCGGAGTATTCACACCAAACCGGGTGCCACCAGGTGGGATGGGTGGTGTGAAGGGTGGTGTGAAGCCTGTACGGATATTGCATGGCGTGGTGGCACCAATGACAGCTATCATTACGCGCTGGTATAATGATAATGAGGATGAGGATGACAGTGATGACGATTGATGTTCCGGCAGATGCTCTTAATGAGGTGATAGATTGCATTTACTCAATAACAACCTTAAGGCATATTAATTAGGCCAATATCAAATTATAATCAATATGATCACATAAAGTAACAAGAATGTGTTTCCCCATCTCAAAGAGATATATATTATATTATCTACATATCTATATATATATATTTTTTTTTACTAAGCAGTAATAATCATGCCAGTGCGCTTCATTATGTACATGATGTGAAGCCACTACTCCATTCACCAGCGGACCCAACAATCCAACATGGCGGATGGGGTGTGGTGAGTAGGGACGCCCGGAGAGGACAGCGGTGTATACACCGCCGTTGTGCGGTCACACCTGCCTCCCCAGCCTCACAGTGAGTGGCGGTCAGTCACTTAAGGAGACAGGGCCGGGTGCCGGTTTCGTCCGTCCACCAACACCGCGTCGTGGGCCGGGCGCCAGTTGGGTCCAACCAACACCGCGTCGTGCCTTTAAGGCCCAGCGTCTCCAAATAGAGAGCGCACAAGAGAGAGAGAGAGAGAGAGAGAGAGAGAGAGAGAGAGGAAGGAGTAGGCGCAGCAGGCGGAGCAGCTCGCGCACAGATGGTTGGTGGCGCCCCCAAGCGGCGAGCGCGGGAATCAGATAGCGCGGACTGACGGGGGCACCTAACACACCTCCGTGTCAACATGACAGAGACGATGGCCCGCGTGGGACGCGCGGCCGGCACAGACGGGTGACAAGGGGCCAGAGAGGGGGCCCAACAGCACCCCGAATCCACATCGGTGACTTGGGGAGAATAAGGAAAGGGAAGGGGTGTTAACTGTTAACTGTTAACCACACACACACCCTCCCTCCTCTTCTTGATGGTGAAGTCTTTTATAAATTCAGATCAATACGTTATGTCGCACTAACAAAAGGTCCACCACCATCAGCTTTTTTGTTTGTATAAAGGTTGAGTGCGCAAGATCTTAGAGACGATGTTAAAGCATAAAGTGAAGATAGAACCAATTTGCAGCCCCGATTTGCGCCTTTCTGTTAGGGGAGGTAGGAATCTGCTCAAATAGGAACTCGGCGAGTGGGGACTTGGCCTAAGATGACCACAGAGAATATAAACACTTTGTAAGGTCACCATAGAGAAAGTTCACTGTGTAAGGTCACCACATAGGGGATTAACACAGAAAGTCACTATAGAAGGATCACAACATAAGGTCACCCTGTAGAAGAATCAACAAATAAGGTCACCATAAGAAAGTTGACAAAACGTAAGGTCACCATATAAAAGGATCAAAATTTAAAGTCACCATATAGAAGGATCAAAAGATAAGGTCATCATATAGAAGGATCAATATGTAAGGTTACCATACAGAAAATTCACAAAACGTAAGGTCAGCATATAGCAGGATCAACACATAAGGTAACCATATAGAAAGATCACAATGTAAGGTCACAAAATAGAAGAATCACCACATGTCACATTATAAATAAATCACCATGTAACGTGACCATACAGAAAGGTCACCATATAAAGTCACCATATAGAAAGATCACCACATCAGATCATCATTTAAAAGTGGTCACCACATAGGTTCATCATGTAGAATGATGACCACACAGGTCACCATATAAAAGGGTCACCACATAAGGTCATTATGTAGAAGGATCACCGTAGAAGGATCACCACACAAGGTCACCATATAGAAAATTTATTACACAAATTAACCATATAGAAGGCTCACCAGGGAAGGTTACCCTAATATATAGAAAGATCACAGCATAAGGGTCACAAACCCAAGTGCACTAGGGGGGGTCACTACATATAGAGACAGACAACCCACTGTGCAGGGGCACCCACCACCCCTGCTCACAAGGTCGAAAGGTCACAAGGTCAGTGGAAATGGCGCGCGAGTTCGTGACCATGCCGCACCCGCTGGAGCGTGACATTGAGCTGCTCAGCGAGCTGGGCAACCTGACCGACCCACTGGGCGGCAACTGCTCGCGCTGCGGCAACGGCTCGGCGGGGCTGAGCCTGGACGACGACGGGGGCGACCACCGGGTGTGGGTGTGGGCGAGCCGCGACGCCCTGTTCGTCGCCTTCCCGGTGATGTTCGCCTGGGGCGTGCTGAGCGGCCTGCTCACCATGGCCGTGCTCGCCAGGCAGTCGCACGTGTCGGCCAACGCCTACATGTTCGGGCTGGTGTCGGCCAGCTGCGGGCTGCTCGTGTGTGGCGCGCTGCTCAAGACGCAGGCGTACGTCGGCGAATACGCCGCCTACCACTACATGTACGGCAACCTCAAGAGCCTCAACGACTGGTTCTGGTACACCGCTCTGTGGGTGCTCGTCGTCATGACGCTAGAGCGCAGCATGACCGTCACGCAGAACCGGCCCAAGTCCGTGTGCAGCGCGATGCAGGCCGTCGTGCTGACCGTCATGGTCTACTGCGTGTGCCTGGTGAGCGCGCTGCCCGAGTTCTGGGAGTACGAGGTGGTCGAGACGTTCGATTACGGCACTAATCACACGTACGTGCTGACGCAGACGTCAGCGCTCGCCGAGACGCCCGAGTACCGCATCATGTACTTCTGGTACTCCATGTCCATCGTCATCTTCATGCCCTACCCGGTGCTGCTCATCATGGCCGTCGTGCTGGTGCGCGGTATGCGTCGCGCGTCGCACAGCCGGCGGCGCCTCAACACCAAGCACACCACCGGCAGCATTCTCAACCGCAAGGTACAACAACGCGTCAGGGTTCCCACTCTTTTTCAGGCTTTTCCTTTGTTAATGACTTTATAAGTCCTTGTTAGGACCATTGAAACTGTTTTTTTAAGGACCAACAATTATGAAATTCCACAGCTTTTTCAACATGCAATAAATAACTCCAGGTTCCGAGTATGTTCCACTAGTTCTATTGCCTATCAGAGTGGGGGAGGTGGGGGGGGGTTGGTGGGGGGGGGGGGGAAATTCCAATGTAATCTTTGGAGGACAGCCAAGGTTGGCCTAAAATTATTGTCTTTCTGCAGTAACCCTGAGAAACTATTCCAAAATGACACCAAATGTCACCTTTCAAAGAACAAGTGTTCAACATTGATATAAGGACAGGTTGCAAAACAAAAATGCATCAGCCTACCTACAGTTATTGCATACAAACAATTAACTTGACCTAACAAAAAAAAATACTTTAAAGTGCAAGCTATGTGGTGAAAAATTCAGGCTAAATAAAGTTAGATTCATTATGTCAGCATGTTTGGTGCTACTTATGAATCAACTTTTTCATGTTTTTGTGTAATTTTTAAACACATTTTGTATAATTGTAGGACTTGTTGGCACTTAATTTTTGCATTTTCAAAGGTTCGTACTTTTAGGCTTTTTATGACCAGTACGAACGTTGAAGGCGCATGTGCAATCCCCCCCACTCCCCCCCCCCCGCGCTGCACTGTACGTTACTCTCTCCACACTCACACCACTCGATGTTTATTCAACTTGAAACACCTGACTCTCATGTTACGCTCAATAAGATCTTCTAAACACCCACCCACCCCTTTACTGTGACGTACATTCTTCATCGTCCCCATTTATTCACAATTTCCATACACGATATACAAAATACATTCAAACAAGTCGAAATGGCTGTGGGCTGTGGGGGACATTCCACAGGTCCGAATTCGTGCACAGTACACAACCTACGTACATTCAAATCGATACAACGAGCATACACAAACCCGTGTACCATTTTCCGTGCCAATGGAATATGTCCTTTCCTAGATAAAGGATTCACCCTGTACCTCGTAGTACACGAGTGAATACCAACCCTATATAAAAGCTGTCGAAAAAGCGGGGAAATGAAATGAGAGCCTAAATCCACAATCTAAGAAGGAAAATTTATTCTTTGTATATGTCTGCATATTTCCCCGCTATCTTTGAGTTGAAAAATATAATAAAACATATCGTTTAATAAGATTTAAAAGTGAAATCGACGGCGTTCTATGACCGCCATCTTGTCTTTTTGCATTCTCTTCCATTTCACCAACTCTGTGCCGATATAAGTACCCATTTGACACTGGAGGCAGGCATTCTACTTCTGTTCCATACTAAAGTTATTTTTGCCCGTATTTATACTACGTTGTCATTCACCCGTGTACTACAAGTAGAGGGTGAATCTTTTATCTAGTCCTTTCCATGCTAATATTTTGTTCTAACTGAATTTGGTTGTTATTTTTCTCTAAGACGTGCTAAATGTATCGTGGTGTCACTTCAGACGGAGGAAACGGAAAGTCTTATATTTGAATATTGCATAATGATCGCTGAAAAGTTGCATCCATTAACCCAGCCAGTAATGACCCTTTTAGCTGTCGTTATATTTCCTCCACAAGAAGCACTTGCTGTGCAGAAATTAATTTAAATACATTCTTCTTTATTCAAACAAAGTAGTTCAATTAGAGGAAAGACACAGTCCCCTTTATCTCCCTTGGTTTTACCATCATGTTTGTGTAATTATTTTACAGAATAATAATCTAGGGGTCTTTTATTTAGTCAGTGCATATGGCATGTGTAATTCAAGTTCATTCTATGCTCTTTGTGCTGTATCCTAGTAATGCCAAGTATCGGACAAGGGGGCGACAAGTATCAATTTTGTTAAGTCCTTTGTCTCATTTAACCAAGGGCCTGGCTTGAACCCATGACCTAGGCGCCTTACTCATTCGGCTGTCCCAGATCAGACGGGATGGCTGAATGAGTTGAGCACCCGATTCCCTTCTGGCAAGGTCGTTGGGTTCGAATCCCAGCCGAGTCAAACCAAAGACTTGGAAAGGTTTACACTTTTCACCTGTCGCTTGGCATTACTAGGATAGAGTATGGAATAGTGGGATGAGGAACACCAATTGTTCATATTTCTAATTTCTTCTAAGAAATATCTAATTATATAAATGCTACATAAGCCATTATACGAGTACAATAAAATCCCATCTACTCCCCAGCCACTAAGTCATTGGCTGGTTACCTCTATTCAATGAGGACATCTACTGATACGACCTCACCTCCCCATGTGGCGCCACATATTCACCCATGCATCAGCGGCCGCTATGCTCACTCACTGTACCGCTGAAAATTTATAATATATATATATATATATCATACATATATTTATAAATATATATGAGACCAAGAAGTAAATAAAACTGTGAAATGGGCTGCCCATGTGCCTGCTGCCCGACTCACTGTTGACTGGACAGTGCTGCTATTGCAGGTGACGGAGGAGCTGCACGTGACCCGACTGTTCGTCGTGCTCATAGTGCTCTACATCCTGCTCACCATGCCTTTCACGCTGCTGCGCCTCATGGAGCGCGTGGCGCCTGAGCTGCTCCTCACCAACGAGACGCTCTACAAGGGCATCACCGACATATTCGAGTTCACCTTCTACTTCTACTTCGCCATCGAGTTCCTGCTCTTTTGCAGCTACATGGACAAGTTCCGCTACTCGCTCGGCCGCATGTTCTGCTGCTGCTGCCCGAGGAGCACGTGCTGCGACACCAAGTGTGAGTGGCAGGCGGTCAGCACCAAGCCGCACACCAGGTGAGAGTCGAAACACGTAACATTCCTGCTGGAGGATTCGGTTTAAAGAGGGCCACGCGAGTCGGCCAGACCAATGAGTGCCACCGAAGATAGGCTAACGGTAACGGGGTGTCGTGGGATTCTGAATTAAAGAATGTCACAGAAGTCCGTTTAACATACGAGCGCCATAGTGGGGGGGGGGGGGGGGGGGGGGGGGGGTGAAAGTCGCACATGCGACAAGTTGTAGTGGGATTTAGAGAGTGTTGTGAGATTCTGTTCAAAGCGTGTCATTGAAGTCGGTCTAACGAGTGCCATGGAAGAGGTGTTAACTAGAGCATATCGTGGGATTCTGGTTTACGGAGTATTTCAAAGTCAGCCTAACAAGTGCTACGGAAGATGCACTGGCTTTATAATATAGAGTGTGTCACAGGATTCTAATCTTAGTGCCATTGGATTCTGTTTAAAGATAGTCACAGAAGTTGGGTTAACGAGTAGTCACAGAAGTTGGGCTAATGAGTACCATGGGAGATGGGCTAGAGGGTGTCGCAGGATTCTGCTTTGAAAGAGTATTGTGGGATTCTGTTCAACGGAATGGAGTCTAAGAAAGGGAGTCTAAGGAGTGCCGCAACAACAACAAAATCGTTCAACGATTGTCACAAGATTCTGGTTTTAAAAGAGTGTGACCAAAAATTGGTCTAATGGCTGCCAGAGAAGCTGGTCTAAAGAGTGTTACGGAATTCCACTTAAAGAGTGTCACATCATTCTGCTTAAAGGGTGTTACAGATATCGGGTTCTGGAGTGCCACAGAAGCTGGTCTAAAGAGTGTTGGGGGATTCTCCTTAAAGTGTGTCATCGGATTCTGATAAAAGGGTGTCACAGATATCGGGTTCTGGAGTGCCACAGTAGCTGGTCTAAAGAGTGATGGGGGATTCTGCTTAAAGTGTGTCATCGGATTCTGATAAAAGCGTGTCACAGATATCGGGTTCTGGAGTGCCACAGTAGCTGGTCTAAAGAGTGTTGGGGGATTCTGCTTAAAGTGTGTCATCGGATTCTGATAAAAGTGTGTCACAGATATGGGGTTCTGGAGTGCCAAAGTAGCTGGTCTAACGAGTGTCGGGGGATTCTGCTTAAAGTGTGTTGTTGGATTCTAATAAAAGTGTGTCACAGATATCGGTCTAATTGGTGCCACAGAAGATGGACTAACAATTGTGTTACTGGACTCTGCTAAAGAAAGTGTCGCAGGATTCTGCCTCAAGCGTGGCACAGAATTTAGGTTAAAAGAATGATTGCACGGTTCTGGTTAAGGAATGTTACATGTGTGTGTTTAAAATGTTTCACAATAATCAGCTTCAAATATAGTCTGAGCGGACTCGCTCTGAAGAACATTCACGGAGAGAACACCTTCCAGAGGGTATTCAAAGGTCTGCGTGTTACATTGAAGTTGCATAGTCCAATCACTTTGAGTTTTTGTCATTTTCTGAGATAAATATATATGGTTGATCGTTATAATCTACCTTACTTTAGTTTGAAGTAACTTATTTTAAATAGCTAACTTTGGAGGTATTTGGAGTGCAGGCAAGCACACCAAAAGCTCTCACACCATAGTCTTCTGCTGATAAAGGTTCTAGTAAATAGACTTGGTATTCCCTTCTATGTGGCAACACATACGTCTTACTAAGTGCATCAGTATCTAAGTTAGATACGTAGAATCATATCTAGTTTAGTGTTTTGGTTTTGAAATGTTGATGCTCTCATCGGATTACACAGCTTTAATTGGACTATGCAGCTTTAATCAGCATCTCAGGGATCTGTTGTGGGTACCACAGGATTGGGTACACAATATAAGCGTATGTAACCAATTAGTCAAGTCAGGCTGGAGTGACTTACTAATTCAACCCAAATATCTTAGGGTGCCAGCCTGGATATCAGGGGATTATCAATCGCGGAACGCCGTGTAGTTAAGACTTTCAATGCCACAGAAGTATCGGTTGAATGTCATGGGATTCAACTTAAATTGTGAGCACACTAAACTGTTGGGCTGCTCAGCGGATTCGAACGGTCACTCCTCGACAATTCTGTACACGCCGAGGATTGACAATGACAATGACACTGCGTATAGCTAAGCTAGCTGCCTTGGCCCTTCAAGACACCATGACATCTAGTTCTGGTTCTCCAAGACATTTTGGAGATATGATTCTGGTGGGTAACCAGAATGTCGCAAGAAACCGTCAATAATATGTATTTATCGCAGTGTATGTGCATGATTCTAACACCCTATTACGTGACATGTGTATGTATGTCCGCATGTTAGAGCTATATATAATATTTTATATATTATATATATTGTGTATAATACATCATATATATTATATATGTTATATATTATATATAATAATATATATTATATATTTTATATTTTATGTAGACACGCATATACAATGTATGTCTATATACTATATATGGATATATGTATACGTACACATAAATACATATATATATAACATACATACACATGTATTTATGTGTAAAAATATATATACCACTAAATAGGCACATACTATATAGTATGTGTCTATATATGGTTATTCATATATGCCTAAGCATATAAATATATACATATAACACATATACATGTATTATATGTGTATGTATATATCCAAATAGACATACCATCTATATATTTAATATATAGACACATATAGTATAAACAAATTAATATTTAAGGGTGATTAAAGAGGGATCTACAAATTAATTGACATCCAAGCAGGGTCTATCTGGCGTCGGTCCATGTTTATCTTTCTGAGTGTTTCATGATTTGTCTGGAGTCAACATTCCCAAAGTGACGCGACTCTGGTAATGATTCTACTCAATATGTTCTTATGAGTGCGACCGAATTCTACAACTTACAAGTGAAAGGGATTCTGCTCTACATCGCAGAATTTCACGAGAGCACCCTCCTCCGATGTCACAGCCCTCCCTCCCATCTCGAACAGCTCCCAGAGAAGACTGCATTGCCTGTGTACAGAACCAGCACCCACTACTCATTAATCACTACAAGGTTGGTTGCTTGTTGGAGTTTACATCCTGGCAACATCTAAGGTCAAATCAGGACGGGTACTGACTTGTGACAGTGCACACTCATGGCGACTTTATAGTCCTGCCCCACTGGGAGACCAGGCCACCAGCACCCTGACGTATCCCACTCAGTCACATTATCCTGACACTGAGCCAACCAGTCCTTGCCCTATCCTAATAATGACGAGTGCCTCGTTAGGAAGCGACGAGTATCACTTTCTAAGTCATTGGTTTGACTCGACCAGGGTTCGAACCCGCGCACGATCTACCAAAACGGGAGAGGGACACTGAACTCATTCGGCCGTCCCGTTTGGTCACTCACTACAAGGTCGAACTACTCGAGGGTCTATCCCATCAAAATAGTCGATGGCACTATATATATATTTAACCATAGAAGTTTCCCCAGTTGTTCAAGTGCGGTGCAACTGACATAATCCTCTGCCATATTCGCCCCATCCTGATATGATCATAAATGTTGCTAGGATGAAAAACCACAACAAACAAACAACCTTATCACATTCTTGTAATTATCTCTTATAGAAAACAGCTATATTGTTCCTGTTTGATATGTACACGGGATATGTGTACATGAACTTTGTTGATGAATCAAATCGGTCATATCCATGACTAGATTGGGCATGTTTATAAATTATATACAGAGAAACTAATGACCCACAATGTGGGCGGATTTTGGTGATTTTGGGCCGGTTTTTATTGTGGGGTCCATGACACTGGTCAGGTGTGACTAGTGATTAACGGGTGACCATTAGGTGTGAAGAAAGAAGAAGTGAATTTGCATTCCTATTTGATCATTAAGGAAGAAGGCATTGAAGCAGGCCATACTGAATTGATTAATAATGCTTACGGTTTAATCTGCACCGACAACGAAATCGGGTTTGTGGGGTTTTACTGGCTTAACATTGTTTTTCCACAGTTCATGTCATGATGTTTTTCCTGGGTGTTTTTGTGGTGTTATTTCTTTTTGTATTTTAAGTTGCATAATCCGGTGGTTTTCCGGTGTTATTTCGATAAAAATATTAGATTCACAAGTCATTATTATCTACTTGACTTCAGGTTGGATTAACTTACATTTTAAAGCATTAGCTTTGGCGACACTTGAAGTGAAAACAAACCAAATTAATTTCGGTGTGCATGTCGAAATTCAGGACACCATAGAGCTTCAGCAGTAACTGGTTCTATTAAATTAACTTAGTATTTCTTCTACGCAACAATAAATGTTTAATAAGAGCACCGGTATCGAAGCTAGATATGCAAGAAGATCAAATCTAGGCAAGTGTTTTGGTTTCAGAAAATTGTAGTCTCTATGCTTTCATCGGACTGTACAGCTTTAATGTCGTTCTGTTACAACAACGCACCTGACTCATTGCCTCAGCGCAAATTAGCCTACTGTTAACTCTACGATATGCTGTTCACTTGTGGAATGTCAAAACGAGGATCCTCAATATCAGCAGAGCCAGATGATTACCTTCAAGGATTGGCGTTACAGCCATATACGTTGAATGTAATGCGTAGACCATGTGTGGTATTTTCTCCTCTTTTTTAATTTCTGTTTTAAAATCAGGTGTAAAAAAAGACTAAATCATTCACAAATGACAGGAAATCACCAACTGTGGGCACAAGTAGATGAGGTGTTCCATCTCTCTAACGCCTGCTGTTAGTCTTTATCGGGCAGGTTAATTAATCAGTATCCACTGGCACTTGTTAACTCAATGGGATGATATGTATGTATGAATGTATGTATGTGTGCATGTATGTATGTATGTATGTATGTATGTATGTATGTATGTATGTATGTATGTATGTGTGCATGTATGCATGTATGTATGCATGCATATGTATGTATGTATGTATGTATGTACATATATGTATGTATGTATGTACGTGCATGTATGCATGCATGTATGTATGTATATACGTACATGTATGTATGTATGTACGTGTATATATGTATGTATGTATGTATATACATACATGTATGTGTGTATGTATGTACGTGTATGTATGTATGTATGTATGTATCGTACGTATGTATGTATGTGTGTGCGTATGTACGTGCATATGTACGTACGTACGTACGTACGTACGTACGTACGTATGTATGTATGTATGTATGTATGTATGTATGTATGTATGTATGTATGTATGTATGTATGTATGTATGTATGTATGTATGTATGTATGTATGTATGTATGTATAGTTCTCATAATAGACAGGTATGTTGGCAGCGGGCACCACCCACTTACCAGCCCCCGACCCATCCATCCGCCAACCCCCCACCGCCACCCGCGCCCCGCGCCTCTCCAGCCTTCACCGTGTCCACGACAACCGCGTGGCGGTGGCGGTGGTGGTGCTGGTGGTGGCGGTGGTGGCGTGAGGGAGTGAAGTATGCTATCTCAGTGCTGCACTCACTAGCCACAAACCTCCAGCAAGAAAGCTACGTGTGAAGAAGCTACTACAACTATCTCCACTCCTACTACTTACTAATAAGGACGGATCTAGCAAATCAAATCAATCTATTTTTGTCAATACACGGCCTCGGCGGCCATAGAGTGATGATGATGTCGAGCGAGAAAGTGGATTCTTACTGTGTACCTTAGTCCCGCAGTTCCCTCCTCCTCCTCCTCCTCCTCCTCCTCCTCCCAGCGCCATCCCACCCTCCCCTATTAACTTGACGCATCTTCAATGTGGATGTCTTGTATGAATATTCACGAGGGTTCCACATCACCAACTCGTATTAGTATGTTCGTGTAAATGTTCTGCAATTTTTAATTATTATTAGTCTTTTGCAGAACTTTCAATTAATCTTTTAGGACAGCTACACACTGAAGTATTTATGCTTTAAAAAGAAAAGGGAACTGAAGATTAGGATTCATGTAAAGTGTCCATTACCTTCAATTAGGTACAAAGAGAACATGGATAAATCGTATATGTCTATATGTATATATGTCTATATGCATATATGTCTATATGTGTATATGCATATATATATATGTATATATGTAGATATGTGTATATGTATATGTGATGTACCATTATTGTCTAATATCCTAAATGAATGCGATGTCCTAAAGTCATAAACCATTCATAATAAATTCAAATTTTCTATTAAAATATTGTTTAAACACTGTAATTATATCTCATAACTGTAAGCACCTGAATTAACCGGTCTCGAATCTATGGCAATTTAAAAGTAATGACAGATTATGAATTTCTTTAAAACTGAAAGAAAAATGCCAAGTCAACATGTTTATCCTCTTATCACGTCACGTCCTTTACTTTTTGTCATGCGCTCTTTGCAGCTTAGTTGAAATGGCGAATGAACACATTGCATGACCCGGTAGTGATGATCATATTGTAAATAACCCCCTCCTCCCACTCCCCCACCCATCCACACACACACTCCTGGTGCTATAAGGGTGGTGCGTTGGTTGTTGGTCCACTAGGTTAATGCACCATCACGCCCTATCACCCATTATCCGCGCTATCAACTGCAGATTTCCCTCATCAGTTAATACGCAAAGTGTGTCTGTAAAGGGTTTACAATTGTCCGCAAACACTTCTCTCAACTTCCTTACTGAACCCAGCTTAAAGTCTCTCCACTCTTGTATTCCACGGCGAATGTCTCACCATTAAAATCCAGCATATTTCAATATTGTACCCTATGTAGATAAGGTGTCTATCAGTTCTATGTTTGAGTTTTAATTTTCAGATGTTCATTACGCTTTGTCCACCCATGCTGAATCACAGTATGGGGGGAAGCACCTGTCATTTGTGTACATTTGGTTCTCAGCATGTGTGAGAGGTAAATAAATTATGCTTTGAATAAGTGTTTGTCTTCCGACTTATTTAACAACTGAGTCATAATTAATGTATTGTGATAATCATTTCACACCTAATCACCGCATATATTAAATTATTAAGTAATCTACAACAAGGTTTATATAAATCACCTCGAAATTTGATACTATGCAATAGCTGTGAACAAAAAAGAAACTCATTCTGAAGGGGGAAAAAACTTGCTTACCAACAAAAATTTAAAAAAAAGAAATAAGCGTTTCAAGATTCCAATATTAAATAAGATTCTATGATTCCATGCTTAAACCTGGCTTTTTCTTATCGCAGATCAAATCATGATTACATTTAGGTGATTACACATTGACGGGTAAAACCACCCCCAACCCGATAATTTCGCGAAGAATTAATGGATCGCTGATTGATGAGATGCGGGGTTGATAATAATTAATAAGTAAATTGAATTGAGATTTAGATTAGATCAAACTGGGATGGAATCTTAGCTGGGTAGTCTTATCCGATTTTTACAACAGCCAAAACAACAACACAAATCACAACATCAATCATAACAACAATCACAACAACAATCACAACAACAAGCACAGAGAGTAGGACATAGAGAGTAGGACTATACTTAGGATTTTGCCGTGGTGACTCGAACCCACATGTCTGCCATTCTAGGGCGAGCGTATTAACTATCTCAACTCCCTGAGGCAGTCCACTTACCCAGGCGTACCTGTGATTGTGGTGTATTGCCCGTGAGGTTAGAACAGACTGCTACAGTAGGAGCAAACAACGAGTCCGTCGTAAACCAGTGCGTGACAGGCTAGTGTTGGATTATGATGGGATTTCTCCCTGCTCCTGGTTAGTGCAATGGTCGTTGATGTGAGTTGACCAAGGTGGCCTACAGGTCAGATAGTGGTGATTTTGTCTGCCCCATACTAGCGAGGTCATATTACTTAGTTGTCAGGCAGTGTATGACAGGCCAGTGTTGGATTATGATGGGATTTCTCCCTGCTCCTGGTTAGTGCAATGGTCGTTGATGTGAGTTGACCAAGGTGGCCTACAGGTCAGACAGTGGTGATTATGGTGCCCCATACTAGCGAGGTCCTATTACTTAGTTGTCAGGCAGTGTATGACAGGCCAGTGTTGGATTATTATGGGATTTCTCCCTGCTCCTGGTTAGTGCAATGGTCGTTGATGTGAGTTGACCAAGGTGGCCTACAGGTCAGACAGTGGTGAGTATGGTGCCCCATACTAGCGAGGTCCTATTACTTAGTTGTCAGGCAGTGTATGACAGGCCAGTGTTGGATTATGATGGGATTTCTCCCTGCTCCTGGTTAGTGCAATGGTCATTGACCTGAGTGGACCAAGGTGGCCTACAGATCAGATAGTGGTGATTTTGTCTGCCCCATAATAGCACACAGCTAAGCAGCGAGACCAGATGAGACCGGATTCTCATCACAGAGATAGGATGGAACCCCACTACAGCACGGTGAACATTGCCAGCAACACTACCCCCCCCTCCCCACACACACTCAGGCTCCTCACTGGTTCAAACACTATAACGGCTATCTGACGCTT
Source organism: Branchipolynoe longqiensis (assembly GCA_030323885.1). Lineage (NCBI taxonomy): Eukaryota > Metazoa > Annelida > Polychaeta > Phyllodocida > Polynoidae > Branchipolynoe > Branchipolynoe longqiensis. Next base: position 86,892,885 of record CM059190.1, on the reverse strand, counting down.
CTAGCGTATTATATAGATTCACCTCGCGAGACAGGTAAAGCTTGGGGGAGGGAGGGGTTCAAACGGAAAGTAAAATTGCTTACTTGATTTTTATAAGGTTAAGACTACAACTGTTTACCTTCTTTTTTTTTTTAGAGGATAGAGGGTAAATATTTCATTATACAGAACATGTCCTTTTTCAGTACTGGAGCACTGGTGTTCCAGCCATGCAACTTTGCCAGTATTTACATAACTTTTTAAATTGCTTACTTGATTGTTAGAAAGTCAATACTACAACTGTTTAACTTCTTAGAGGGTAAAAAAATCACATTGTGCAGGATATGTCCTTTTTCAGTATTGGAGGACTGGTGTTCCAGCCATACAAGTGTCTCAGTATTTCCATGACTTTTAACATGTGATGTTATGGCTAAGACAATGTAATAACCGTAAAATAACTACACTACTCCAGTACACGTCGGCTGTGACTCGAAGCGCGGCCGACTAGCAGGTCGGGTGGCGAAAATATAATCTATGAGAAACTGTAGCGATGAACCATATTGAAGTATCAAATCCGTCAGTAGCCCGAAAAAGAAGGAAGCGAAGGAAAAAAGGAAAGAAAGCAAAAGGCTCAAAAGGAAAAGAAGTAAGAAGAGGATAAGAAAAGGAAAAAGGGGAAAACAGGGAAAGAACAAAAAGAAAGGAAAATGAGAAGAAAGGGGAAGAAGATGGAGAAGGAGTAGGAAGGGGAAAGGAGAAGGAGGAGAAGGAGAAGGAGGAGAAGAAGAAGAAGAAGAAGAAGAAGAAGAAGGAGAATGATAAGAAGGCGAAGAAGGAAGAGAAAGAGAAGGGGGCGAAGGAGAAGAAGGTGAAGTAGAAAAGAACAACCCTAATATTTAAATAAAAAGTCCTAGATCCAACAACTTCATTAATAAACGATCGTAGACAAACATGCACCCGAAACACACACCCAAAGAAACACAAAGCTCCCCATTATTTTATTAGTGCCTAATGTCTGTAGCCTGTGCTCTAAAACTCAAGAAGTCATCATTAGACATAATTCAATATACCTATACTGTGTCAAAGCTGTCGGGATTCTGTTAGAAGTGTCCCATGGGGGTGATTGAGCGTTTGCAGAGATCGACGAGGGGTGTATGGGGGTCTGGGGGGTGTGGAGGGGAGGGCTTGAAAGAGGATGGGTAGTGGTTTGGGGTTTGAGGTTGGGGCTAAATGGGGTGAAGAGTTTGGAGAGGAGGTGAGGGTGTCGGGGGAGGGGGTAGACGGGGCTGGACCAGGTCGATGACCAGTTGTTGACCGGTGAAGGGCTGGGGTAAGCGAGCCGGCTCTAAATAGGGGATGTAACCGGGCGTGGGGAGAGCTGATAAAGGACCGTCACAGCCCGGCTACCGTGACCCGCCTTACAATGGGGCGGGGCGTGGGCAGAGGGGCGAGGGGGGAGAGGAGGTGGGGAGAGGAGGGGGAGGGGGGCGCGCGGAGCGGGACGAGGAGCGGGACGAGGGGCGAGGGACGCATGGCGTGGGGTGCGGGGCGTGGGGCGTGGGGCGAGGGGCGAGGGGCGAGGGGGCGGGGCGCGGGGCCAGGGGAGCGGGTGCATAGGGAAAGACGAGGTAGGTGGTGTGTACTAGGGGCGAGTACTGGTATAGTATGGTTAGTGTGGATTAATAGGACGTAGGGTGTGGGTATATAGGATGGGGGTGTGGGTATGTAGGATGGGGTGCAGGTTTATAGTATGGGGGTGTGAGTATAGTATAGAATGGGCATGCAGGTTTATAGTATGGGGGTATGGGTATATAGGATGGGGTGCGGGTTTTTAGTATGGGGTGTGGGTATATAGGATGGGGTGTGGGTTTATAGTATGGGGTGTGGGTATATAGGATGGGGTGTGGGTTTATAGTATGGGGTGTGGGTATATAGGATGGGGTGTGGGTTTATAGTATGGGGTGTGGGTATATAGGATGGGGTGTGGGTTTATAGTATGGGGTGTGGGTATATAGAATGGGGTGTGGGTTTATAGTATGGGGTGTGGGTAGATAGGATGGGGTGTGGGTTTATATTATGGGGGGTGTGGGTATATAGGATGGGGTGCGGGTTTATAGTAGGGGGGTGTGGGTATGTAGGATGGGGTGCGGGTTTATAGTAGGGGGTGTGGGTATATAGGATGGGGTGCGGGTTTATAGTAGGGGGTGTGGGTATATAGGATGGGGTGTGGGTTTATAGTAGGGGGTGTGGGTATATAGGATGGGGTGTGCGGGTTTATAGTAGGGGGTGTGGGTATATAGGATGGGGTGCGGGTTTATAGTATGGGGTGTGTGGGTATATAGGATGGGGTGCGGTTTTATAGTATGGGGGTGTGGGTATATAGGATGGGGTGCAGGTTTATAGTATGGGGGTGTGGGTATATAGGATGGGATGTGGGTTTATAGTATGGGGGTGTGGGTATATAGGATGGGGTGTGGATTTATAGTATGGGTGTGTGGGTATATAGGATGGGGTGTGGGTTTATAGTATGGGTGTGTGGGTATATAGGATGGGGTGCAGGTCTACGGATGGGGGTGTGGGTATATAGGATGGGGTGCGGGTTTATATTATGGGGTGTGGGTATATAGGATGGGTTGCAGGTTTATAGTAGGGGGGTGTGGGTATATAGGATGGGGTGCGGGTTTATAGTAGGGGGGTGTGGGTATATAGGATGGGGTGCAGGTTTATAGTATGGGGGTGTGGGTATAGAGGATGGGGTGTGGGTTTATAGTAGGGGCGTGTGGGTATATAGGATGGGGTGCAGGTTTATAGTATGGGGGTGTGGGTATAGAGGATGGGCATGCAGGTATAATAGAAGATAGGGGTGCAAGTTTACGGGATGGGGGTGTGGGTATGTAGGATGGGGTGTGGGTTTATAGTAGGGGGGTGTGGGTATATAGGATGGGGTGCGGGTTTATAGTAGGGGGGTGTGGGTATATAGGATGGGGTGCAGGTTTATAGTATGGGTGTGTGGGTATAGAGGATGGGCATGGAGGTATAATAGAAGATAGGGGTGCAGGTTTACAGGATGAGGGTGTGTGGGTATATGGGGATGCGGCTATATAGGAGCTTTGTGAGCATTTAGGATGGGGGTTTCGAAGAATATAATAAGGGTGCTGATGTATAGGATGACGGTGTTGGTGGGATATGGATATGGATTAATAGGATTGGGATGTGGGAGTATCAGATGGAAGAATGGTGAGTAGAATGAGCGTGGTGTGCGTATGAATGGTGGTGGGGGGGGTGGGGGGGGGGGGGGGGGGGGGGGGGGGGGGGGGGGATTATGGATGAATAAAATGAGAATGGGTGTGTATGGTTGTAGGTATAAAATCTATGCAAGCGGTTTCCTATATGAGTCGGTCGGTTGGCTTTTGGAGTTTTACGTCCTGGCAACGTCTAAGTCATATCAGGATGGGTACCGACTTGTGACAGTGTGCACTCATTACAACGTTATAGTGTCCCCCCCCCCCACCCCCACACTGGGAGACCAGGCCGCCAGCACCATGACCCAAAATCCCACATAGTCACATTAATTATCCTGACACTGAGCTAACCAGTCCTTGCCCTATCCTACTAATGCCGAGCACCAAGCTAGGAAGCGTCAAGTATCAATGTTATGTCATTGGTTTGACTTGACTAGGACTCGAACTCCCGATCTCCCGAACGGGAGGTCTGCGTTCTACTGATTCGGCCACCGCGCCCGGTCATATAGGAGAAGGGTAAGTGTATAAGATAGATGGGGGTGGAAGCTGTGTATAGATAGGATGAGGGAAGGGGTTGGGGGGGTTGGCGGGTGGGGGGGGGGGGGGGGGGGGGTATGGGATGGGAGTGTGCAGTTACAGATAGGGGGCGTGCATTAAGTATATGAAGTGTGTGCACACATCGTTGACTTTGGTAGGAGATTTCCCAGCACACACAGAGTACACGAGGACACACAATGTAGCTGACACGGGGCACCCTTAACATGACCCACACTATTTGTGGCTGTCATTTGTTGACAGATGGGGGGCCAGGGTGAGGCTACATTTCATCCCCAAGGATTCTGTGTTGTTTTTAACGATTTACGATTTAGCTAGCTATGGTCCCCGCGCCGCACAGTCCCGCCCCGCTCCGCCCCATATATATACTGTAAGCTGTAGTTGTGCAATGTCAATGGTTAAATGGTTTAACAAGGTTGAAGTTTAGTATATACAGTAAAACCTCTCTAAATCGACCCACCATGGAAGCGACTTTAAATGGTCCATTTAGGGAGGTGGTCGGTTTAGGAAGTTAGAATATGGCTACAATGGTATTATTGGGACCCAAATAAAGTGATCGATATAGGGGAGTGGTCGATCTGTGGAGTTGGTCGGTTAGAGAGCCTTTACTGTACATAACGTTGGTTTATTTCGTAATGCTACATACTTTGGTGCCATTGTAAAGATTGTGTTCCTGAAACATGGTTTACACTTTGTTCGCATCTCGCGATTCCCTAGTTCCGACCTGATATGACCTTAGATGTTGCCAGGACGTGAAGCCCCAACAACCGAACCCGACTCCCTAGCGCTCTCCAACAAACAAAAATGACACTTTTGGGGGGGGGGGGGTGTACATTAGTTGTTTAAGCAGGGGAAATGTCAGTCGCAGACAACTGGTCTTCCTCATTCCACTGCTCCTTGCCATATCCTAATAATGGCGAGCGCCTGGCTAGGACGCGACAAGTATCAATTTTTACGTCATTGGTTTGACTCGACCAGGATTCGAACCCACGATCCCATGATCTACCAACATAGGAGACGGACGCCCTAACTCATTCAGCCATCCCATCTAACCAATTAACTTATTTAACAAACAACCCGACTCCAGAGCGCTCTCCAACAAACACAAATGACACATCTAACCCACTAACTTATTTATTACACCACTGACGCTCAAAGAGGCCGTTGTCGGTGCCCTACGAGATGGTCAATCGTCCTCTCCTAATGGTACACATAGACCTCTACCACTTGGTCTGGTAGTACTTTCCATTTAGGCCAGTTCTAACTGAACTAGTTCCATGGTCAACAATCTCCGATTATAAAGTTGGGACAAGAAGCAATAAGAATACATCAAAATAGTCCCCCTTTAATTTCAAGTTAAATACTCAATTCAAAAGAAACTATCTCAAAAGTGGCAGTATTAACATACCTGTAAATCAACTATGTACATATCAAAGTAACATATAGTAACATAACTATAATATCAACAGAGTTAAATGGATAGTCAATTGCTCGGTTGTCAATTTTAATCGGCTTGTGATGAGGTAGTCTGTTTTAATCGTTTGTTTGTCATTGTTTTTCGTTTGATCGGCAGTTGTGGGTGGGTTGAACATCAGGAGTACGGTGTGAGGGAGTTAAGTATATGCTATATCAGTGCTGCACTCACCAGCCACAAACCTCCAGCAAGAAGGCTACGGTGCACGGTGTATGTATGTAGAGTGTCATAGTGTATCTATGTGAGTCATTCATTTCTACAGGTATACACAATAATGTCACTATCATTAGCTAAAGTGGTGAGACCTTAAGGTGCCTGTCACACTATGCCGGATTGAGCAACAGACAGAATTATCTCGTCCAGTGGTTGTTCGGGCATGATAAGTATCAAAATGTATTAAAATAGGTAAAAGTGTTGCAATATTGGGTCAAAGGCCGCCAGTTGAACGGACCTGAAACGGACCTGAAACAGACATGAACAGATAGCCAATGGACGAAACAAACTCAAACCGGACAAGAACCATAGACGTCAATCCGGCGGCATCCGTTCCAAGTTTTGTGCATGTTCAAAACTTGTACGGACACACACCGGACTTTGACGGATACCAATGGACTTTGTTCGGTTTCTTCCCATTTCCCCCAATCCAGTGAAGTGTGACAGGGCCTTTAGAAAGCGCCCATAAGCTTTCCCAACTGCCTTTATTGTATTACAGTGATCGCAGTATTGTCCTGAAGGCTGATGCAAAAAAGGGAACATTGCGTTTCATTCAGCGAGATTCAAACCCACACCTCCATTCCTGTGCTGGCACCCTAACCATCGGTCTACGGAGGCTTCCTGGTGCAATCACTATACGTGTCTATGTTGCCTGAGAGGTCAGTGCAGACTACTACACTTGTCCACCTGGAATCATGTCTTTTATATGGTGTATACCCATAAGTCGTAGAATGGTTACGTTTACACACATACAGACAATGCACCAATATACACATATGCATATACAGGGTAGGTTCACCAATTGCACAACATGTAGCGTGTACCGGATCCTGGTCACAGCAACCAGTCTCATGGGGGTAATGCAAACAAAGAGAGCAGTGCACCTAGAGCAGGATCTGAACCCATCTTCTCGTCGTTCGGGGGCTAGCATCCTAACCATTAGACTGCCTCAGCTCCCTGATGCAAGCACCCTATCAATGTATCCCTGACTATGTGGCCCCTTGCCTGATAGGTCAGTACAGAGTACTACAGTATATTACATTGATGGTTAGTTGATTGGTTGTTGGAGTTTTACATCCTAGCAACATATAGGGTCATACCCGGATGGGTACTGACTTCTGACAGTGTGCACTCATGGCAAGTCCACATTAGCAACATTATAGTGCAGCTCCACTAGGAAATCAGGCTGTCGGCACCATGAACTGATATTCTACTCAGCTACATTATCCTGACACTGACCTAACCAGTGCTTGCCCTATCCTATTCACGCCGAGCAACAGGCTTGGAAGCAACAAGTATCAATTTTATAAGTCATTGGTTTGACTTGACGGGGATTCGAACTCCACACCTTCCGCACGGGAAGCATGCGCTCTACCGATTCGGCCACCGCGTCCGATACAGTATTACATGTGTTGCTTTAGTTGTGCTGGTTTAACATTACCTATATCTCATATAATATATATGCATTCATTTGTTATGGTTGCTCCTGAGAAGACCACAGCAATGCGATATGTAAGGACAGCACTACTTGCCCGCACCCCGCCCCTCACTAACCCACCCTAGCCCCAAACAACAATATGAAGATCAGTTTACATGAGTGTATAAGTGTAGGGCATATATATATGCTGCTGGGCCTTGGCTTAATGGTGGAATTTGCATAGCTTAGATAAAATGAGCAGTAATATAGGTCAATACTCCGGGCACAGTGGAACTATATACATACAAAGAACCAGCCGGTGACCAAAACTACTAATGTACTCAAGTCAGTCAGTGTATTATCTAGAAGCCATCTTGAGGGAAGCCACATGACTGCTTAGTTAAAAGACAGTTAGATCAGGCCGGGAATTATTGTCTTGTATTGTGTGTGTGTTTGTGTGTGTGTGTGTGTATATGTGTGTGTGTGTATATGTGTGTGTGTGTGTGTGTGTGTGTATATATATATATTATATCACGGGTGGGAGAGGGGGGTGAACCCGAGATGGAACAGTGCTCCACCCACATCCACACGAATCAGTGGTGGGTGGGAAGAACTACTTATACTCCCAACTTTAATACGTTGGATAGCATTATATATCTATCACAAAGGCTACTATAGTCCATAGGTAGGTAATGATGGTGGTGGTGGTGGTGGTGGTGGTGGGAGGTAGAGGTGGAGGGTATGAAACAGGAGGAGCAGAGGATCAATCAATGACAGATTCTGGCCATCAATTTTCTCCGCAAGCCATCCGTGGAGAAAATAAAATGAAAAATGTCACATACTGATCAGTTGGCGTGTCGCCAAGAGACACGGCTCTCACCCGACGGTGACTTGTGGTAGCGGGCTACAGCTGGGATTTGGGCTGTGGGTGGGTGAGGCAGAGGGAGTGTATGATGGTGGAATAATGGGCCGTGGTAGGATTGAGTGGTATGTGTGTGCATGTGCGTGTGCGTGTGCGTATGTATGTATGTATGTATGTATGTATGTATGTATGTATGTATGTATGTATGTATGTATGTATGTATGTATGTATGTATGTACGCACGTACGTACGTACATATATACATACTTACATACAGATCTATCCATACATACACATCCATCCATTCATACATACATATATACATACATACACATATACATCCATAGATACATACACATATACATACATACATACATACATACATACATACATACGTACGTACGTATATGTATGTACGTATATGTATGTACGTACGTATATGTATGTATGGACGTATGTATGGATGTAAGTATGTAAGTTTGTATATATGTATATATGTAAGTATGTATGTATAGATGTATGTATGTATGGATGGATGTGTGTATGTATGTATCTATATATGTGTAGTGGTCTGCACTGAGCTCTCAGGCAAGGAGCCGCATAGACAGGTAGGCACGGGTAGTGTCGTGACATCAGGGAGCCTAGGTGGTGTAATGGTTAGCACACTGGGCCGGAATGCAAAGAGATGTGGGTTCGAGTCCCGCTCTAGGTGCAATATTTCCCATTTTCATCACCCCCATGACACTGGTTGCGGTGACCTATGACCCTATCCTGTACAAGGTACACACTGTATAGTTGTTGAACCTACCCTGTGTATGTGTATATGTAAGTGCATTGCCTGTATGTATGTAATTGTAAGCATTAAAAGACTTACAATTCCAGGGGGACGAGTGTAGTGGTCTGCACTGACCTCTCAGGTAAGGAGCTGCATAGACAGGTAGGCGCGGGTAGTGTGTTGATATCAGGGAGCCTAGGTGGTGTAATGGTTAGCAGACTGGCCCGGAATGCAAAGAGACGTGGGTTCGAGTCCTGCTCTAGGCACAATATTTCCCATTTTCATCACCTTCACAACATATGTATGGATGGAAGGATATATGGATGGATGTGTGTATGTATCTATGTAATAAGTATGCATGTATGTGGTGGGGGAGGGGAGGATTGAGAAGAGAGGAGATGTGAATGTTACGAAGGGGAGGGCGAGAGTGGAAAGAGAGGAGAGAAGTGGGATGGGAGAAAGGGGAAGTTATGGAAGAGGGCGAGGGTGGCAGGAAGGTGAGGAGTGGGAGGAGAAGGGTGGTGAATGGGAGGATGGGGAAGGGGAGGAAATAGGGAAGGTGGAAGGGAGTGAGAGAAGGAGACTATATATTACAGGATTAAAACTATTGTGTTGTACAAATGAAGCAAATCGAGCGAGTGCTTAGCTAGACAGATACATGAGGCTTACCGAGGACGTGTCTCATGATGGCAGCAACCGGCACCCAATGTGTGACAGGTCATTTGATCAGACGTGTAGATGTGGTGTGGTGTGGTGTGTGTGTGTGTGTGAAGGGTGCATGTATCTATGTGACCGATTGTAAAGCATGGATGAGAATAATAATCTTTTTTTCTTCTGTTCTGTTGTTGATAACCACAACTGAATGGTCACCTCCCCACCTGATTTTTCATCGAATTAAAACCAGTTGCTGACGACACCGGTTCCCGCTTCGATCACCGGTGACGGAAGTACAGGGCTGCAGGCCCCAGGAACGTGTTGCCACCGCCGGGCCACCGCCCCACTACCACCTATAAGCGCACCGACGCCTGAAGAGCCGACCCCCCCGACCCCCCATCCTGCCATCCCAGAAGAAGAAGAGTATGGAAGAGAACACAAAAACTACCAAAAACGGGCCGTTTTAACGGCACCGTTTATTAATGCTGCAGCCAGTGACCGTTAGGTCACGAACCCGCCATCAAGTCAAGATTAAAATAACCTAGAATATTGAATTATTAGAAGGACGGTATAAATAAATTACCCATTTTACTTTACACTTCCACATCTGCCAACATACACGTACTTCACTAGTGGTTAAATGGCTTCCACCCACCAACTCATCCGGTGATTCTCGTTTTCATTTGGGGCGTTAGTGGGTCTTTTGTGGGGGGGGGGGGTTCTTGTTTGTTTTTACTTTATTTATTCTGGTCTCACTCGTGAGACTTCTCGATTAAGGTTGTTTTGCTAAAGCGCCAGTCACACCTCACCGGATTGAGAGAAATGGACAGAAAACCAACAATCTCCGTACAAGTTCTGAACATGCACAAAACTAAGAACGGATGCCGCCAGACTGACGTCTACAGTTCTTGTCCAGTTTGAGTCTGTTTAGTCCGCTTACCCGTCCGTTGGCTACCCGATGTCGCATCACTTTTGACACATTTTGATACTTATCACAACCGGACTAGACAATTCTGTCCGTTGCTCAATCCGGTGAGGTGTGACTGGGCTACTATTGAGTAGTATACACAGATATGAAAATAAAACTCACGGTCAGTTGTCCGCCGTCAAACAAAGTAACCCGTAACTCACCTAGAATAAAAAGAAATATGCACATTAGAATAAAACGAAATGTACACATTAGAATCAAATATAATCTAGATATTGGAATAAAATATAATATACACATAATAAAACGAAATGAACGCATTATACAGTATATGTTAATAATCCTTATAGAAACATCAATAGGTAATCAACAAACTAGAGCTGTCAAAATACCAAATGAGCTTGTTGTGTTGGTAAAACATCAAATTTCCTCGGGCTCTTTCTTGAAGATTTATACTGCCGATCATGGATAAATCTGAATACACTTGTTTTCACCATTAGACAGTTTATTGATAGAAAGCCCGAGCCTACACTTTTACCGACTCAAGGGATTTTTAACCTCCCACACCACATAGACATAATATGAGAGCAAGCAGCCTTTGATGACGCTGTAAGTTATACACAGCGGTGGAAATCCAAATTGGCAGAGGTCGGGGGGGGAATGGGGAATTGAACCACCAACCTTCAGATTAGGAGTCCGACCTAGAAAAAAGTCAGACACTCTAACCGCTCTGCCACCAAGAATACCACATTTCAATTTGTTTCTCCTCGAAGAAATAGCAGCAAAAACATTCCATAAAATGACAAATTGTTAAAGTTGCATAATCCGCTGGTTTCGATAATTCTAATCTACCTTACTTTAATTTTGACTTTTATTTTGAATGGCGATGTTTGGAGATAGTTGAAGTGAATTAACGTTGGTGTGCACATTGAAACTGCTGGACATAGGCTTCTTTGTTTACCCGTTTTCAAACTGAGCAGCGTAGCACAGAAGCAACAAACTGCAATAAATATTTAATGAGCACACCAGTATCTAAGCTGGATATGTATGATCAAATCTAGATAAGTGTCGGTTTCAAAAGTGTGATGCTTTAATCGGATTATGCAGCTTTAAGTTTTTGACGCAGAACCTTACACTTTTTACAGTCAAAAAGGATTCCCCCGGCCAGTGATAGTGCGTGGCTCAGGTTGAGGGGGCTTCTCGCAGTTTAATTTGTAATGTGCACAGAGGGAGGGGTGAGACGGGCGGGTTAAGCATGTGGGATGAGTCCGGGCTGGGCAGTAAGCCATGGGGTTTACCCAAATGGTGGATGTGCACACACGCCCAGCTCTGTACTGTATACATACATAGCACTCAAGACTCTTTTCGGAATGGATAAGAAGATGCACTCATACTGCGCACCTGAATCGTCCAACAAAAAGCAGCCATTTTTGACAAATTTGTTGTATCTGTCCTAAACCAGACGGGATGGCTGAATGAGTTAGAGCGTCCGTCTCCCGTGGTGGTAGATCGTGGGATCGAACCCTGGTCGAGGCAAACCAATGATTTAAAGATTTATACTTGTCGCTTCCTAGCCAGGTGCTCGGCATTATTAGGATAGGGCAAGGAGCAGTGGAATGAGGAAGACCAATCGTCCGCGATTGAAATTTCCCCTGCTTAAACAACTAATGTACCCCCCCCCCCAAAAAGACACCTGTCTAAGGTAACTTTTTATAGTACATGAAATTGTCTTCCCCTCAGCTATTTTAGTCAACTTGTAAATATGCCTTCTGATTTTATTGTAATGCGCCTTAGAGATTCACAGAACTGTGTTTTAAGTATGGCTGGAACATCAGTGCCATGGCACGGACACAAGATTATTCAAAAAGAATAGATCGGTTGTTTTTTTTAAACATCAAATCATTTTTAAACCTGACACATTCAAGTCAATGATACTATCAGGTATTAGGAGTGTAAAATGAGGTCTAAGTGTCCGTTCTTACAAAAAGTATATATCATCTTTGATAGCACCAGATCCAGCACTCCATAACAAGTAAATCACCATCCAAAATTGCCCAGGGGAAGAAAACCTATCAGAAAGATTTTAAGCAACGATAGAGAAATAGCATTCACAAATCGTTACAAAAGGATCTATCTGAACAGCACACACTTAAATGTGGACAAAACAGACATGCTTAGGAGAATGACCATATTGGGAGGACGTGAAATATTAATAATATACATACTCATAAATAATTACAGATGGTAGGTGAAAGTAAGAAACAAATCAAGTGTGGTTAAATCAATTTAAAAATAAATAGTTATATTTTAAAATAAAACTGAAAGTGAATGCTCCCTAAAAGCATTCAAACGTTCGAAAAGAGCTAATTTATACCCGTCATACTAAGGAGGTAACGTAAGCCAACGTAGGTGACGTTTCATCATTACGATGAGGTACGTTGAATTACGTCATGCTTACGTTAGACTGACATCAATTTACATCGAGTTACGTCGAGGTTTTGGACATGCTGAAAACTTTTGACGTAACTCGACATGATGCTCTAACGTTCGGGTGACGTCACACTCATGTTATGCCGACGTTAGACGTGCGGGACGGATGCGTCGGCTACGTTAGATCAATGGTGCATTACGTCATAGTGACACACAGGGAGGACTTTGCGGCTCACGCCGGCAACGTTGGACTGACGCCAGCCTCTCGGTTGGTCGACGTCGACTCACGTCGGGGAAAACGATTGTGTCGGACCTGACAACGTTAAGCGAAGCTAAGCGGCCACTACTGTCACGCCAGGCTGACGTCGCACACTGGGGTTTCGCAAGCCTCACGTTTACATAAAAAATAATTCCTTTGACCTCTTGCGTTGGCACGACGCTATACCAACGTTACGCTCACGTCAACTACGCAGCATTGACATCCCGAATTTGCATCTTACGCCGAGATTTTCGACGTGTTAAATTTATTTTCACGTTGTCCCTACGCTGGCGCGTTACGTCGTAGTGTGACAGGGCCATTACAACAGCTGAGTTATCTACAATGAATAAACAAAATTAATTTTGAAATTATTCTCTCATAACCTAACTACCTTGCTATAATTTCTATCTAGTATGTAACAACAATATGGCTTGAAGACCAGCGCCTCGGCGCCGACATGTTTTTCAGAGGAATAAAACCAATTGAGAAAATGAAAAGAAAACCGTACATATTAAAGGAATAGTTTTGGGGGTTTTTAACTTACAGGAATAAGTTCTGTTGGTGTGCTGTGTCTAATTTGCTTCGAGGAATATTGTATTGCAATGTATTAGCAACACACCGTCTGGTGGGCAGCAGCTTAAACCTGATGCTAATACTGGCCTGGCATTCCTCCCACACCCACACCTACTCCCACACCTACTCCCACACCTACACCCACACCCACATCTTCGATGTCGAAATCATTGAGGAAACGCATCTTACAAAGGATTTCTCGATATTCAAGCAAGTCACGAATCTCCCCGCACTTCCCCTTCCCTCCCCAACTTGCTCTCTCTCCCTCTCCCCCTCTAACTCTCTCTAAGTCTAAGGGTGTTCTTTCGGGGATTGAGCAGAGGTTGAGGTTCTTTTTATTGTGGGTTTTTGTTGTCATCTACGTATAATGTGGACATTAATCGTAGTGCTGTGAAGAGGTGGGTTTGTTTCTTATTGCATACAAAGCTGTATCTCAAACTCAATGCCTCCCATATCTAACGTAAATCTCCACATGTGGTGTATTTATATGACGCCTTAATACTTCTAAGTTCTAATATGACGAATGATCACATCTATACCCTTTTTTATTAACCCTTCTTTTTCCTTACTGACTCGATATATCAGGTCTTTACGTAATATTACCCATTTATGTCATTAGCATATATTAACCCTATCCAAGCATCACTGGCTTACATAAATCTAATAGTTGGGAACGGCCATTAGGACGGAATGATCCCAATATGCATTAGAATGATAATTGAACAATTATCAAGTTAAATATACTAGAGTTATTAGAATGACAAGTGAACAATCTAGTGCACTTATTAAACGCTTACCTTTGAATTAAATCAAGTTAATAGAGACTGTCATTGCAGCAAGTCACACAAGCCTATGATGTCCAGCATAGTGGTGTGCACACCAAATTTATTCTGCATGTTTTCAATAAAAATATCTCCAAACTTAGCCTTTTGGGTGTTGTTTCTTTTCAATATAGTAAAATTGGGTGTTGTTTCTTTTCAATATAGTAAAATTGGGTGTTGTTTCTTTTCAATATAGTAAAATTGGGTGTTGTTTCTTTTCAATATAGTAAAAGCTAAAGTAGATTATAACGATCAACCTATTGCATTTAACTTTAAAATATCGCAGAAAACTCAAACCCATCGGATTATGCGGCTTTAATTGACACCCATTACTACCACTGAAAGGCGACACAGTGTGATACAGAATAATACAAATAAAACAAATAAAGTATGCGCGTGAGAAAAGGGCCACTTTCCATTAAAATTATCTTTGTGGGTCGCTAACTAAATAAGTGTCGGGTGTAGTTCAGATTTATCACCCACGAAATAAGATTCCCGCCAGAGTTGGCGCTAATTTAAAACCAGCATGGAAAGCGTATCCCCCAGAGTGGTTTTCCCAATTTCCCAATTTGTTTTCAAATTTGTGGAATTGTGCCAGATTAGAAGTATCTGGTTGGATTTTAAAGCTGCATAGTCAAATCAAAATATCAAATTTTCTAAACCAAATAATTTACCGACATTTTATCCTACTTATTCAATGTTGAAACTATTGAACTTATTAAGCATTTGTTGTTGCATCGGATGGAATACTAAATACTGTTGAAACCTATGTGGTCCAGTAGTTCTACGTGCATGGCCAAATTAATTTCGCATGCTTTCACTTCGAATATTAGTCAGGCGATTTTAAAGTGACTTCAAATTAAAGTACAATATATACCTAATATGTTTTATCTTAAAGATATAACAGGAACTCAAAACAATCGAACAATACAACTTCAAATGATATAGGGCTTTACAAAAGACATCTTCGAATTGCATCTCTATTCGGGATTATGCGAATAACCTGGTTTTAAATAAATATATATTATATTTTGTTTTTGTGGTATGATTTCTTTCTTTTGGTGGGGGGTGGGGTAAATATTAGATTCTTAAGAACTAAGGTATTCATTACTGGTCTTCAGCCCTTACAACTTGGCCAGTATTTACCAAACTGTCAGCATGTTTAAAACTTAGATGATGGGTTGTTGGAGTTTTACGTCCTGGCAACATCTAAAGTCATATCAGGACGGGCTTAAAACTCAGACAACATAGTAACATTAAAATTACTTTGAGTGGGTGCAAATTCTATTTTAATATATTACATTTATTAAATGCTATCTGAAATTCTATTATTATTTGATATTGTGAGTTTTATTTTAAATGAGTCGGGTTGGGGTTTTGTGTGTGTTGGTGGAGGCGGGGGTTGAGTAATATGAACTTTGGGTTGTTTTCCCGGGGAGGCGTTACATCTCGATACGCAGCCGCTGTGTGCAAATTGACATTCATATCACACCGATGTTCCACCGCCTAGATTAGTGGATATGGACTTTACAGGGACGTGGACTGCTGTTAGTACCCCCCGGATTATCGTTAACCCAGCACTGGTTAGACCTAACGTCTTTCCAAGGGCCGCCCAAACTGACCCTGGGCTGATGTTGTTACAATAGAAACAGCCGTAGTGGACCTAGAACCTACAAACTGAACTCTATATACGCCCGCCCTTCCACGACCCCCACCCCGCCTCCCGCCCCCCACCCCCTCCCCCGGTGGAGACGCCGCCCGCCGCTGCAGGCTGCGCATGCGCCGGTGGTGTGTGTTGGTGGTGGGACCGATCCCCGGGATCCGGGCCCTCCCCGCGGACCGCTCGTCATGCCCAGACGGATATGATCCAATTCCAGGCGACTCGTGAATGCGGCTGCACCGGGCCGGGGGCCTGGTGGGGAGGGGCCGGGCGGGGCAATGGTGGAGGAAGGGTGCGGTTAACGCGGGGCGGTACCGGGCGGGACGGGGCCGGATGGGGTAAGGGTGGGGTAAGGGCGGGGGAAGGGCGGGGGAAGGGTGGGGGAAGGGCGGGGGAAGAGCCCGGGAAAAGGCTGAGCCGGTACAGGAAGAGATGGATCATAGCGGGCAAGGACAAGGCAGGTGGACGGGGCAGGGCAGGGCTGTGCGGGGCTGTGCGGGGCTGGGCAACGCAGATGGATGGGGCGGGGCTCAGCGGGGCGGGGAAGGGCAAGGAAGATGGACGGGGCGGTGTTGGGCGGGGCGGGCAAGTTGGAGTAGGGCCTGCCTGAGTGGTGATGGAGCGGGGCGGGGCGGGGCGGGGCGGGGCGGGGCGGGGCGGGGCGGGGCGGGGCGGGGCGGGGCGGGGCGGGGCGGGACGGGGTGGAGCGGGGCGGGCGGGGCGGGGCGGGGCTGGGCGGGGCGGGGCGGGGCGGGGCGGGGCGGGGCGGGGCGGGGCGGGGCGGGGCGGGGCGGGCACTCTGACCGTAGGAACATGGCCGCATTACCCGCAGACTACAGTATGCAGGCCTCGATTGATCCCGGGCAGTTCCAATATTGGCTATGGGTGGCGCTGGTGGCGGGGGGTGGAAGATGTGGGCCCCAGATGGGGGTCCCACGAGGGATGTACTGGGTGTGGGTGGGTGCGAGGGTGAGGAGGGTGAGGAGGGTGAGGAGGGTGAGGAGGGTGAGGAGGTGAGGAGGTGGTATGGCGGTGACAAGGGTGGGCAGGAAGGAGCCCGATCCCCACCTGATACACTATGATGCTCCGATACACCCCACGAACTGATACACCGGGCACTCTCAGACGCCACACCACCCCGCCCAATACCGCGTGTCTGGGATCGATCTCACCACCTTCCGAGGGCTATCAACTCCTGGGACACGGCCGGACACGGGGCGCGCTGATCACCGACCCGTGATGCCATGGTTCCAACTGGACGCACCCACAGTAGCCGCTACTCACAAACTGCTCCATTTTCTAGTTTTAATTCATTTTAAGTAAAGTTCAGTTTATTTCTCATTCTCATCGTCTTTATTTCTACCTTACTTTAGTTTGAAGTAACTTTAATTTTAAATGGCTAACTTTTCATATATTTGAAGTGCAGTGGAAAATCTAAGCATGCGAAAATAATTTTGGGAAGCACGCAAAAACTCTGACACCATAGGCTTCTGCAATAACAGGTTCTATTAAATTGACTCGGTATTCCCTTCTATGTGGCAATAAATGCTCAATAGGTGTACCAGTATCTAAATTAAATATGTAGAATCAAATCTAGATAATTATTTTAGTTTTAAAATTTAGTTTTCATCTGACTATGCAGCTTTAAGTTTGGTATATTTTGTACAAGTACTGCACGCCAAGCTCTGTTAGAGTATGGTAGTCTTTATTTCTGATTATGATAGTATCATGGGGGTGATGAAAATGCGAAATATTGCGCATAGAGCAGGACTCGAACCCACATCTCTTGCAATTCCGGGCCAGTGTGCTAACCATTACACAACCTATGCTCCCTGATATCAACACACTACCCAAGCCTATCTGTCTATGAGGCTCCTTGCCTGAGAGGGCAGTGCAGACCACTACACTCGTCCCTTGGAATTGTAATTCTTTTAATGCTTACAATTACATACATACAGGCAATGCACTTGCATATATTCATACACAGGTTAGGTTCAACAACTATACAGCGCGTAGCTTGTACAGGATCCTGGTCACGGCAACCAATGTCGTGGGGGTGATGAAAAGGGGAAATATTGCGCCTAGAGCGGGACTCGAACCCACATCTCTTTGCATTCCGGGTAAGTGTGCTAACCATTACACCACCTAGGCTCCCTGATATCACCATAATACCCACGCCTACCTGTGTATGCGGCTCCTTGCCTGAGAGGGCAGTGCAGGCCACAACAGTGGTCTATATTCCTTAATCATCAAAATGATATCAGCAAAGATTCCAAATTCAAATAAATTTTCTGATCAATAGACAGTTAATTAAATTAGCTAAATGTTATTCTACCCCTGGTCCTATTTAGTTTTATTTACAATCGTTGATTACACGTGAAGTCTGATTGCTCGATTCTGGAATTCCTGTACAAACTAGCAAACGGAAGTGTCCAGAATTGGCGCAGCTTTCTGGTTTGTGTGCAGGGATCGACAAGGTCACTGCAAACCGGAACAATATATATGAACCTGACTTCCGGTGTCTCATAGTGAATAATGATTGGCTAACAAGACGATCCCAAAAACGGGGTATCTTTTATCGAATTCCTACCATCAGCACTGATTTGGATATTTCTTAATATCGTATTTGCTCGATATGACCCCACCTCTGCCAATTTGGATTTCCACCGCTGTGTATAACTTACAGCGTCATCAAAGGCCAGTTGCTCTCATACCATGTCTATGTGGTGTGGGAGGTTAAAAATCCCTTGGTTCGGTAAAGGTGTAGGCTCGGGCTTTCTATTGACAAACTGTCTAATTAATGGTGAAAACAACCCTATTCAGGCTTATCCATGATAGGCAGTATAAATCTTCAAGAAAAAAACAAGAAACAAAAGAATATTGTTAGACATTGCTAGGGATTACAGTATATGGATGCTGCTTATGAGGACACATATACATATGGCACATCTAGCTTGATGTCTATTCTATAATAAGCACACTCATGTAAGGACAAAGAACAGTTGTTGACATATATCTATAGTATATAGTAATATTTATTAGGAAGGCTTTCTAAACTGTTCTTGAAGTGTCGGAATCTCATTTATTTTGTCGCGAATGACATCACGCGTGAATATCGAAATAGGCAGCTCGTTGGTCAAACAAACTAAAAATCTATATTTAGCTCTACAATGTAATTACGACAAGCTTGTTATGAATGTGTCCTTCGACCCTGATGGTCCTTTTCAGCTTTTCCAGTTATTCTTAACAGTCCAAGTGCAATGCCAGAGTTCAGATGTTGGAAGTTTAATATTTTGCTCAAATATAGTGAATATTCACATGTTAACAAAAACAGATGGCAAGTTCTTTCAAGCTCAAGGTCAAAAAGTAGTAACCAAGAATTAAAAGAAAAAATAAAGAGTCCAGTGAAGGCTGCATAATCTGATGGTTTTGAGTTCCTATCATTTTCTGAGATAAATATATTAGGCCGATCGCTATAATCTACCTAACTTTAGCTTGACTTAACTTTTATTTTAAATGGCTAATTTTGAGAGTGCAAACATGCCAAATTAATTTTGGCAAGCATGCCAAAACACTGACACTATATGCTTCTGTAGTAACAGGTTCTATTAAATTGACTCGGCATTCGATTCAATGTAGCAACACATGCTTAATAAGTGCACCAGTATCAAAGTTAGATATGTACTATCAAATCTAGAAAATTGTTTTGGTTTTGACAATTTGATGTTTTCATCGGACTATGCAACTTCAAGGGGTAAATGATGATGAAAGTCATGAGGGCTGGGGTTATAAACTCGGACTAAGTGATGTACTGTAGGGTGGGAGGGGGGGGGGTGACAATTGATAACACAATGGAGATCGTGAGAGGGAGGAATATCTAGGAGATAAGAAGCTGAAAACCCTGGGAACCATTAACACTCTACTTTGAGTTGTCCAACCTGACAACTCACTCAGATACACTGACCTACCGTAAATATTGTAATTAAAAGCTGTAACCCCGATTGTTTACATGTGCAGTAGTGGGGTGCACTCACCTCCCCCCCGCCCACCCCCAGATGAAAGGCCACATACACAGGTAGGCGTGTGTAGGGTGATTATATCAGGGAGCTGGGGTTTTGTTTGATTGTTGTTTTACATCCTAGCAACATCTAAGGTTATATCAGGACGGGCATCGACTTGTGACAGTGCGCACTCATGGCAACTTTATAGTGTTGCCCCCCAGGGAGACCAGGCTGCTGAATCAATGACCCGATATCCCACACAGTCACATTATCCTGATATTGTTCTAACCACTCCTTGTCCTATCATATTAATGCCACGCGCTAGACTAGGTTGCAACAAGTAAAAATTGTGTATGTCATTGGTTTGACTCGCCCATTCTGTGACGTCATAGAGGGAACGAATAGATGGAATTACATAGTTTATAAGGCACAGTCAAAGGGCTTCAAATTGACTATTAGCTATTAGTTTGTGATACTTTCCTTTGGGACCTTTATTGCAATGAAATGTTTCTTTATAATCTTTCTCTATAATTATTGATCCGTGAGTCTAAACATGTTTCAGTTCTATTATATAAAGAGGGCCTATCAAACTGTGTAAGTATTCCCTGCCCTACATCACTCTGACAGTTGAGGAGGGCCATTCGGGTTGAACGCCCGTAATAGTCACGCCTTGACCACAGTGCCCCCTCAGTCTTGATGGGCTCTAAATAACTCACCGACAATAGGTTGTTTCAAGATGTACAAATTGTGAATACTCATATTCGATCATGATAGTTGTGAATATTAGTTGGTTGTTGGAATGTTATGACCTGGCAACATCTCAGGTCATATCAGGATGGGTACCGACTTGTGACAGTGGGCACTCATGGTAACTTTATAGTGCTGCCCCACTGGGAGACCAGGCCACCAGCACCATGACCTGATATCCCACTCAGTCGAATTATCCTGACACTGAGCCAACCAGTCCTTGCCCTACCCTAATAATGGTGAGCACCTGGCTATGAAGCGACAAGTATCAATTTTGAAGTCATTGGTTTCACTCGACGTGGGTTCGAATCCCACGATCTACCTAAACGGGAGACGGACGCTCAACTCATTCGGCCATCCTGTCTGGTAGTAGTGAATAAGTAAAGTTGTACTGGTTATTGGTTATGACACTGTCCCTTTAATGTTCTTTTCTACCAATAAAAAAAAAGAGTTTTGAAGGTTTTCCGAAGAATTATTCGCTTTTCAGGCGTGTTAAACGTGCCCAACAAATATATCCCCGGATCATATCCTCAATAAAACACCAGGGAGAAGAGTGGACGTTAAAGTGAAGTATATGCAGAGCACGCGAAATGGGATACTCTAAGAAATTACTGTCGCAATAAAAAGATCCATACAATTATTGAGTTAGAGCATCCTGAATCTGAGCCCGTTGTACAAACATTCGAGGTTCCACTTCAGCTGTGGGTAAAATATATTGTAAATGCAGATAGGACAACTAACGACATACCTATGTTCATATCACAGCTAGACTCAATACCATGAATCAATTGTCATGTGAAATGGGCCTGATTAGACAATCATACATAAAATAGTTAGCCTGAAATTAGTCTGTTGCACACAATCACACACATCTTTAAATTAGGTGTTGATTGATTTGTAAGCTGGGCTCATTTGACCTGGGTGGGTTGGGGTTGGAGTGGGTTGGGTTGGGGTGGCGTGGCGTGGCGTGGCGTGCGGTAGGGTGTAGTACAGTGCGGTGGGGTGAGGTAGGGTGAGGTGGCGTGCGGTGCGGTGGGGTGCGGTGAGGTGGGGTGCGGTGCGGTGGGGTGCGGTGGCGTGTGGTGGAGTGAGGTGGTGTGCGGTGGCGTGTGGTGGGGTGAGGTAGGGTGAGGTAGGGTGAGGTGGCGTGCGGTGAGGTGGTGTGCGGTGAGGTGGGGTGCAGTGGAGTGTGGAGGGGTGAGGTGCGGTGAGGTGGGGTAGGATGGCGTGTGGTGGAGTCGAGTGATGTGGGTTGAGGTGTAGTACAGTGCGGTGGGGTGAGGTGAGGTGGGGTATGGTGGGGTGCGGTATGGTGGGGTGCGGTGGCGTGAGGTAGGGTGAGGTGGCGTGAGGTGGGGGGCGGTGCGGTGAGGTGGGGTGCCGTGGCGTGTGGTGGGTGGTGTGGTGTGGTGGGGTGGGGTGGGGTGGGTGGGGGGTGCGGTGGGGTGGCGTGCGGTGCGGTGAGGTGGGGTGCGGTGGGGTGGGGTGCGCTGGGGTGCGGTGGCGTGTGGTGGAGTGAGGTGGTGTGCGGTGGCGTGTGGTAGGGTGAGGTAGGGTGAGGTGGCGTGCGGTGAGGTGGCGTGCGGTGAGGTGGGGTGCAGTGGAGTGTGGTGGGGTGAGGTGTGGTGAGGTGGGGTAGGATGGCATGTGGTGGAGTCGAGTGATGTGGGTTGAGGTGTAGTACAGTGCGGTGGGGTGAGATGGGGTGAGGTGGCGTGCGGCGTGGTGGGGTGCGGTGGCGTGAGGTAGAGTGAGGTGGCGTGCGGTGGCATGTGGTGGGGTGGGGTGTGGTGGGGTGAGGTGAGGTGGGGTGAGGTGCGGTGCGGTGGGGTAGGGGGCGGTGGGGTAGGGTGCGGTTTGATGTGGATCTATTATGGAATAGGGGATCCAGCAAAGCTGACCACGTGCAGATCTCGCTCTGGCTTTTGCTGGCTCCTTGGCGCCAAGTTGACGAATTCAGAGTGTCCTCGGCCATATTGCACCCAGTGACCCCTGGCGACCTGATCTGATGAACGGCACCTCGCGGGACACGCGGCCGGGCGCGGGGACGTCCGAACGCGTTTGTAAGAGGCTGAACGGGTGGGCCTTTGAGATGGTGGGTAGAGGTTTATACAGATACACGATATATGTGCTATATAATTTATTATATGAATATAAAGCGGCGGAGTTTATATCTTATCCTTTTTATCGTACTTTAATTAATCCCTCGCTATTTATTATGTACGTCTTATTTATTTGTATATATTTGCTTGCTGTCCAAATACGGAAATGTTTTGAGTTTCTTGACCAGTTCTCGCAAGCTCATGGCAACTTTATAGTGCTGCCCCACTGGGAGACCAGGCTGCCAGTACAATGACCTGATACCCCACTCAATCACATTATCCTGACACTGAGCCAATCAGTCCTTGCCATATCCTAATAATGCCGCGCGCCTGGCTAGGAAGCGACAAGTATAAAGTTTTAAGTCATAGGTTTGACTCGACCAGGTTGGTTCGAATCCAACAATCTACCGACACGGATGACGATCGATCAACTCATTCGGCCATCCCGTCTGGTCTGGAGGTGGTGTAGGTTGGTGAGGGAGGTGGCGAGTGCTGGAGGTGTGGTTTATGTGCACCAGCTGCGGTGAGAGGATTAAGTGTGTCGGGGTGAGCAGGACCTATTATGTGAGAGGTGGGGCGTCGTCGTTATCTCTTCAAGCCCATTTGTGTCCACGGCATTCATTCATTATTTTTGCAAACTTATAACACGAAGCACAAACTATTTGTCATGTAAAAACATGATTCTTCCTGGATATTTGTTTTGATTTTACAACATACCCATATATTTTCTGCAAGGAAATTTTATGTGAAGCATGCTATACACAATATAGATTCGTCACTTCTCTATTTTGTGCATATAACCATGAAAGTATGACGGCTGGAAGACCAGTGCTCCAGTACCGAAAACAAGAAATGTTCAGAAGAAGACATTTATTTACAAAAGAAACAGCTACATTGTGATGAAATGCTTTGATCGTTTTAGGTTGACGGTTGGTGTGCGAGAGGTAGGGGTTATTTGTGTGTTGTAAAGCACAAATAAGGTCATATCAGGATGGGTACTGTCTTTTAACAGTGTGCACTGATGGTGACTTCATAATGCTGCCCCACTGGGAGACCAAACCACCGACACCATGACCCGATTTCCCACTCAGTCACATTATTCTGATACTGAGTTAACCAGTCCTGGCCCTATCCTAGTAATGCCACGCTCCACGCTAGGTGGCGACAAGTATCAATTATGTAAGTCATTGATCTGATTGGACCGGGTATCAAACTCCCGAATTTCCGCACGGGAATTCTGTGCTCAACCGATTCGGCCACCGCGTCGGGTCAAATTAAAGACTAACCACCAGTAAGGTTGTGTGTGCGTGTGTGTATGTGTGTATGTGTGTATGTGTGTATGGGTGCATGTGTGTATGTGTGCATGTGTGTATGTGTGCATGTGTGTATGTGTGCATGTGTGTATGTGTACATATGTGTGTATGTGTATATGTGTGTATGTGTACATGTGTGTATGTGTACATGTGTGTATGTGTGCATGTGTGTATGTGAACATGTGAGTATGCGTACATGTGAGTATGCGTGCATGTGTGTATGTGTACATGTGTGTATGTGTGCATGTGTGTATGTGTACATGTGTGTATGTATGCGTGTATGTGTGTATGTGTATATGTGTATATGTGTATATGTGTATATGTGTGTATGTGTATATGTGTATATGCGTATATGTGTATATATGTATATGATGTGTACATGTGTATGTGTGTATGTGTGTGTATATATGTGTGTATGTCTGTGTATGTGTGTGTGCCTAATACAAAATAGAGAGCTGCCAACCACTGGTGTGGATGGAGTAAGAAGGTCAGTGTGAAATATGGATCACATTGCTCATAAATGAAGGCTGACGCCAAGGACTGATGAACAGACCGAAGTAGACACCGATAAGAAGAGACACACACAATACAATCGTCTACCCTTGTGTATATTGCACTATCTTCTATACAGAGAATTCTTTAAGTCTCTAGTTGACGGCATGGTGTAGGCCTAGAGAGTGAAAAAATATGTTCTTCACAACCCAAGTCAATATGCGGGGTGTTAAAGGCAGAAGTATCGTCAGGCCAGTACTGCACATGACATCAGTTTTATCGTGTAGTGTAGTATAAATTTATTATGTGAATATTATTTATGATGGGGTTATTTTGGTGCATTGTCTATGGGTTTTGGGTATCCACTGGATCATTACCAGTGTCAAAGAGGTGATGACAATGGGAAATATACTGCCCAGAGCAGGATTCGAACCCACACCTCTTGCATTCCATGCTAGTGTACTAACTATTACACCACCTAGGCACCCTGATATCATCACCCTATCCATGTCGACCTTCTTATGTGTCTCCTTGCATTGTGAGAGCTAAGCAGAGACTACTATAGTCATCCCCTGGAATTGTAAGTCTTTTTAAATGGTTTAAACCCATAAGTCGTTTTAATGCTTACAATTGGTCGTAATGCTCGCATTGCGGTTGATGCGAGGCGAGGGAGGACCCCCCCCCCCTCCTTCTCTCCTCCAGCCGTTGGCTCTTACCTAACCACCCCGGCTCCTTCCCTTATAACCGCTCCCCTTCCCGCCTCAGGCCACTCGCCCTCCTGCCTCCAGACTCTCCGCTCCTCTATACACTTTTTTCTTTGGCACTTTCTTCACCACGCCACATCATGCCTAACGGACGAGGCCAGGGGAGGCGCGCCACCCGCAGGGAGGCGCTGCGCATATCTGAGGCCGGTTTGACACACTCGTCCGCGCCCTCCTCGCCCCCTCAGGCCGCCCCCGCTCCCGAGGGCCGCCCCCGGGGATCCCCCCTCGGAATGGGGGCGCACCATGCAGGCCACTCTCCTCGACACAGTGGCGGCCCTGGAGCGGGTGTCGGCCAGACTCGACATTATCGACGCTCGGGACGAGCGCGGAGCCGCGCCTCAACAGACCCCGACCGCCGCGCCGCCTCAGACGCCACCTCAGCAGACCTACCCCGCCCGCGCCCCCCGCCACATCGTAGGGGGGCACACCCGCCTCCACCGCCCCTGCCGGCGGCCATCCACCCCGACTACCAGCGCTTCACCAGGGGGGGGGCCTCCCCCCCTCAACCATCGGAGGCCCCGCCTCCCCTCCACTACCGCGATGCCCACGCCCACTCCTCCACCTCCGCAGCCGACGCAGTACGGGAGATACTCGACTCGGCCGACACTCACAACGCCGGCCGACGCAAAGGTATTTCCCCCCACTACATCTTCCCCTGTGATTTAATAGAACGGGGGGCGGAGAGGAAGGCGGTGAAGCGAGGGGAGGCGACCAAGGATGAGTATACACTCGCCCTTCGCATGCTGGAGGCCCACCCCGCCTTCCCCGCCCACTCCCTTCCCGGACTCAGCCACCACGCCCTCACCATCCACCGGGACAATCTCGTTCACCCCTGGGCTACCGTCCGCCGCTACTCGGAGACGGTATTCACATGGATCGCGGACGGAAGGCTGCCTCACGGGTGGCACGATCCCGCGGCCATCAACATGGTCCGCATGGAGGCCCTCACCACGCCCACCACTGCCCTGCTCCGCCCCCCGCCCGCTCCTCCGACCTTGCCCGCCCCGCCCCCAGATCCCAGCCACGCCCCCAGACCGACACTAGGGTCCCCTACATCCGAGAATCCCACGGCGCCCCCTGCCCCTCATGGAACCGTGACCCAGCCTCCTGCGACCGTGGGGGGCCGGCGAGACCCATGGGGAGGGGGCGTCGAGGTATCGACACGCTTGCGCGTATTGCGCAAATGTCAGAAAATTCCTGACAATGCACTCGGAGGCCGTCTGTATTAGCAAAAAGGGGCGCGAGCGGGGGGCCCCCGCCCCCTCGGCGGATTTTTAGTCCGCCGCCCCCTCCAGCCCGGCCCGGAGGGACCCAGCCGGCCCCACCCAACCCCCCACGCCGACCCACGCACACCCACAACCGACCTCCCTCACATCTCACCGCCCCTTGACTCACCGCCTCACATCTCGCCGCCCTCTCATATCCCGCCGCCCCCTCACATCTCGCCGCCGTCCCGGCCCGCCAAACCCCTGACCGCAGAACCACAAACCGCTCCCACACCCGGCCTCAAAGCCCCCCCCCCCCGGTCGCCGCCCGCCGCGACCCAACAGACCCCCCCTCAGACCGCCAGACCGCACCCAACCGACACCCCCCTCTCATCCATGCCGCCCACCCGGCCACCGCACGCCTCGGCCTTACCACAGGCCCCGTCTCTCTCATCTCTGCCGACCACCCGGCCACCGCCCGCCACGGCCTCACCGCAGGCCTCGCCGCCCCGGCGGCCCCCCACGCCACCCACGCCACCCACGCCACCCACGCCCCCCACGCCACCCACGCCACCCACGCCCTCACTCCCCACCCGCCAGCCACCCACCCACACGCCACGACCACCCACCCCCCCTCCTCTCCCCCGCCCGCCCCCTCGCCGCAGACACCGCCGCCCCCCCCACACCCTCCCCCGGCGACACAGCCTACCTCACACATCTCCCCGGCCTCCCCCCCCGAGGCCGACCAGCCCCCGCCCTCCCCCCACCCCACCCCCCTCCCCCACCTCCTTCGCCGCCCCCCTCAACCTCCCTCACCGCGCCTCCTCCCCCCCCCCCCCGCCACGACGACCTCAGCGAGCACATCTCCGACGTCGTTGACCCCCACATACAAGACACCCTCCCCGCCGCCCCCTCCTGCGGCCCCTCCCCTCACCAATACCGCCCCACCCTCCTAGCCATCTGGCCCCACGCATCTGGCGAAGCATGGGCCCGCTACCCCACCTTTATCCGCGCCTACGCCGCACTCAGGGAAGCGGGCCTCCCCAATTTTTTGGCCGCCCGCATCCCCCTTCCCTCTGGCCTCCACATCCCCGCATGGCGTGACCGCCTCCGCGATTACCCCGACCCCGCCCTACTCGACCTCATTGAGTTTGGGTTCCCCGCCAACTTCTCCGCCTCATCCCCCCCCCGCCCGACCTACACCAACCACCGTGAGCCCCCCGACCACGCCCCCCACATAGAGAGCTTCATAAAAACCGAGCTCGCCCTCGGCGCCCTCGCGGGCCCCTTCACCATCCCTCCATTCACACCCTGGACCCAGGTCTCCCCTATGATGACCCGCCCCAAATCCGACCCGGGCAAGAGGCGGGTCATCGTCGATCTCTCCTTTCCCCCCGGCGCCAGCGTCAATGCCGGCATCCCTCGCCGGGAATACCTCGGGAAACCCCATTCATATACCCTCCCCTCAGTCGCTGACCTCGGCCGCCGCCTCACCGGAGAGGGCTCCGGCGCCTACCTATGGTCCGCCGACATCTCCCGGGCTTACCGGCAACTCCGCGCCGACCCCCTGGCCTGCCCCCTCTACGGCATCACCCTTGGTGAAAAAGTTTACATCGACCTCGCCCTCCCCTTTGGCTGCCGCTCCTCGGGCGCCGCCTGCGTCCGCGTGACGGCAGCCGTCGCCTGGATTATGAGGCGCGATGGATTCCACATACTAGTCTACGTCGATGACTTTGTCGGCTGCGAGGCCTCCTACCTCAAGGCTTGTCAGGCCTTTGACGCTTTCCTCGCCCTCGCCGCCGCCCTCGGGCTCGACGTGGCGCCTGGGAAGTGTCACCCCCCCCCGCTGTCCGCCTCACCTGGCTGGGGTTCGCCCTCGACAGCGAGGGGATGACCATCCGCATCGCCCCCGACAAAGTCGACGACCTCATCCTCTCTTGCGAGGCCCGCCTCACCTGCCCCGCCATAACTCGACGTGAGCTCCAGAGCCTCCTCGGGCGCTTGAACCACGTAGGCAGCTGCGTCCTCCCCGCCCGGAGGTTCATGAGTCGCCTCCTCGGGGCGCTCTGAGGCTGCTTCGGCTGCGCCTCCCTCACCCTCGACGACGACGCCCTCCGGGACCTGAGGTGGTTCGCCCTCTACGGCCGGGCCTCCAATGGCCTCTACCTCCTCCGCGCCCCGGCAGGGCGAACCTACGTCATTGAGTGCGACTCCTGCCTCACGGGCGGGGGCGCCTTCTCTGCCACGCACTGTTACGCCCGAGGGTACACCTCGGACTTCCGGGCGCGGTTCCCCGACATACATGAGTTGGAGGCGGTCAACCTCGTCGTCGCCCTCCGCGCCCTCATGCCTGACGACGCCGCGGGGGCCACCATCGTTATCAATACCGATAACATGGCCTCCGCCGCCTCCCTCACCTCGGGCCGCGCCCGGGATACCACCCTCGGGACCTGCGCCCGGGAGCTCTGGCTCCTCGCGGCGACGGGCTGCTTCACTCTCACCATACTCCACAAGCCCGGGGCGGAGCTCGTCCTCGCCGATGCCCTCAGCCGCGCCCACCTCGACGGGCCCTGGGCCGAGGTGGCCCGCGCCGGCATCGCCCGCCTCGGGCTCCGCCGCGTATACCCCTCACATGACGTCTTCCCATTTAATCCCGGCCTCTGATCCAGGTTTCGCCCCGGCCGAGGTGGACGACGTCGCCCGCCTGCGCCTCGCCTCCCTGGCCCCCTCGACATGGAGGAACCGTCAACGCCAGGCCCGGGATTACGTAACCTACTGCGTGGCCCGAGGGCTCGCCCCCCTCGACCCCTGCGACTTCCAGATCGCCGCCTACACGGCCTCCCTCTACGCCCGCGGCCTTGCCCCGGCCTCCGTCAAAAATGCCCTCTCCGGAGCGCGCACCTGGGCCGGGGCCGCCGGAGGGTCAACCGCCGCCTTCGACTCTGCCCTCGCCAAGGACGTCTGCCGAGGTGGCGAGCGCGCATCCACCCACGCCCCTCGCCAGGCGCCCCCTCTGACGCCTCACCACCTCGCCCTCGTCATCTCTCACCTCGCCCTCGCGGGATCGGCCTCGCTCGTCCCTCGGGCCGCCCTCCTCCTCGGGTACTTCGGCATGCTGCGGCAGTCCAACCTGCTGTCGCCGAGTCCCGAGGGCTGGGGCGGCCCCCACACCATCACCCGCGGGGACGTCGCCCTCGCCCCGGGGGCCTCCGGGTCACGGTCAGGACCTCCAAGACCATATCCGGCCCCTCGGGCGCCGTCGCCCTCTTCATCCCTGCTTGCCCGAGGCCGGGGCTCTGCCCTCTGGCCGCCTGGAACGCCGCCACCCGGCAGTGCCCCGCGCCCCCCGACGCCCCGGCCTTCATCATGCCCTCGGGTCGCCTCCTCGACCCGCGCTCCCTGACCGCCCTCCTGCGAGGCGCCCTTCACGCCCGAGGCGTCCCGGGGGCCGAGGCCTTTACCCTCCACAGCCTACGCCGGGGCGCCGCCCAGGCCTGCCATACCGCCGGAGTCGACATCTCCGACATCATGGCCCAAGGGACTTGGACCTCTGAGGCGGTACACGCATACGTGCCCCGCCTAGCTCCCTCGGCGGCCCCTCGAGCCCTCTCCTCTGTCTTGGTTGAGGGCTCCTCGGGCCCACCTCCCGAGCCCAACTACTAACATATCCTGACATTGACACTTTATATACCACCATTATACTTTATATATCTCTTACTTTTA
Source organism: Branchipolynoe longqiensis (assembly GCA_030323885.1). NCBI lineage: Eukaryota > Metazoa > Annelida > Polychaeta > Phyllodocida > Polynoidae > Branchipolynoe > Branchipolynoe longqiensis. The sequence continues at coordinate 86,862,699 of CM059190.1, read as the reverse complement.
TTACCATTATCCAACTGACAATTGACACTTATCATGACATGCCTCATGCATTATACTCTACTTACCTCATTACATTGAGGCCTTGTATTCATTCACATATCTAATTGTTCATGCTTGATTTGTACTATCCTTGAATGTTCTGGCACTTCTGAATAAAGTGCCCTTTTATCCACTCACGCCTCCTCGTCCTTCCTTGCTACGCATCGGTCGTAATGCTCGCATTGCGGTTGATGCGAGGCGAGGAAGGACCCCCCCCTCCTTCTCTCCTCCAGCCGTTGGCTCTTACCTAACCACCCCGGCTCCTTCCCTTATAACCGCTCCCCTTTCCGCCTCAGGCCACTCGCCCTCCTGCCTCCAGACTCTCCGCTCCTCTATACACTTTTTTCCCCACCCACCATCCCTATACACCAACTCTCCACCATAGGGTTGAGGGCTCCTCGGGCCCACCTCCCGAGCCCAACTACTAACATATCCTGACATTGACACTTTATATACCACCATTATACTTTATATATCTCTTACTTTTATTACCATTATCCAACTGACAATTGACACTTATCATGACATGCCTCATGCATTATACTCTACTTACCTCATTACATTGAGGCCTTGTATTTTTCACATATCTAATTGTTCATGCTTGATTTGTACTATCCTTGAATGTTCTGGCACTTCTGAATAAAGTGCCCTTTTATCCACTCACGCCTCCTCGTCCTTCCTTGCTACGCATCAAATACTAGCAATATACTTACATATACATACACAGGGTAGGTTCAACAACCATAAAGCGCATAGCTTATACATGATCCAGGTCATGGCAATCAGTGTTGTGGAGTTGATGAAATGAGAAAATATGGTGCGCAGACTACTACTACAATAGCATTACTAGTGTGTATCCGAGCTTATAAATACATGATCCAGGTCATGGCAATCAGTGTGGTGGAGTTGATGTAAATGAGAAAATATGGTGCGCAGACTACTACTACAATAGCATTACTAGCGTGTATCCGAACAGCTTGGGCAACACCCAATTTGCATACAGGTAAGCAAACACACACTCCGAGAACTGTCTCTTTCGGGAATCAGCCACAGGAATAGTCTCGACCAATCAGAAATGTGCCTACCCGGTGTCGTGTTTACTACGGAATGAACAAAATAATACGAATACAAAACAAACAATTCTGGCCGTGAATATGGCCTATGTTGCCGACATGGTGCAAAGAAACCACCAATCAACCAATCAACTAAATAATACAAATTTACAGTACCGCAATTAGCTTAGTTCGACAGAACGCTCTTATAAATTAATGATGGAGACCCAGGTTCAAACCCGGCATTTATTTTAGGTCGATTTTCACATCAGTTGTTTATTATATGCATAAAGCTATATAGGGTATTCACGTGACGACACGAACCGGATGCGCCGCCATTGTGGCGATATCAACCAGTAAACATCCCATAGAGTTTGCCTGTACGCGCAGTGGAAAACGTGTATTTCATTCAAAATTAATAGAATTCCGGAACCCTAACCTTATAAATTTAATATAATCTATTCGTTGAATATGTTTTCTATATGTGTACCAAGCAGTTTGTTTCTAAGTGTTGTAGTTTTAGAGATATTTCACTTTGTCTGTATGAAGATTGCTCACGGCCATTGACAATGCACTGGCACTGACACTCAGAATATCCCAACTTTCACTATTATCTCTTGTTTTTAATACTTTCAGCGTAAATTGCTCTTAGGTTACATTAAATACTTCAGATCTTCCTCTTCAATCGCGCATTAAGATATTTTTAATCGATCCAATGAAAGCTTTTAAAATTTATTTTACAAAAATAAATGCTCCACATAGACATAGCATTGCCGTATTTTACCCTTCGCGGGCAGTTTGCCGGTACGCGCAGTGCAAAGCGTCGATTTTATTCAAAATCTATAGAAATCCAGAACCCTAACCTTATCAATTTAATATAATCTTGTTGGTAAACATGTTTTCTATATGTGTACCAAGCGATTTGTTTCTAGGTGGATTACTTTTATAGATATTTCACCTTTTCTGTATCAAGATTGCTCATAGCCATTGAGTTTACAGTGTGACAGTGTGTTATTATTGTGGTTACTATCGCCACAATGGCCGCACTTCCGGTTTGCGTGACGTAGGTGCATACCCTATAGGATAGGGCTTCTCTAATTCCCATTTGCTCAGTTAGAGTGTCTGCTGGTTCTGGGATGATTTTTTTTAGGCCGATTGGGGCAGCACTATAAAAGTCGTGCACCGTCACAAATCGGTACCTGTCCCGATATTGACTTTAGATGTTGCTAAGACGTAAACCCAAACAATCCTTTATATTCCTACTCCCCCCAGGCCAGCCACACAACAAATATACCCCCCCCCCCAAACAATCAATGTGTGTGTGCATATGTGTGTGTATGATTATTGGGATGCCTTTCACTAAAGGTCCGTCGACTATTTCCACCAAATTAGAATAGTAACCTGAACAAGCTCTTCCAGACCTATGGTTTGTTGTTTGTTTGTTGTTTTACGTCTTATCAACATCTAAGGTAATATCAAGACGGGTACCGACCTGTGACAGTGCACACTCATGGTGACTTTATAGTGCTTGTCCACTGGGAAACCAGGTCACTGGCACCATGACCCGATATCCCACTCAGTCACATTATCCTGACACTGAGCTAACCAGTCCTTGCCCTATCCTATTAATGCTGAGTGCCAGGCTAGGAAGCAACAAGTATCAATTTTAAAGTCATTGGTTTGACTGAAACGGGAACCGAACTCCCGACCTTCCGCACGCGAGGCCCGCGCTCTACCGATTCGGCCACCGCGCCCGGTCCAGACCTATGGTATGTGTGTGGGAGAGAGGGGTGGACCCATAGGAGAGATCCAAAGGCTATTTTACTAAGAGTTTATCATCATTTTCACCAATAGGAATAGCAACGTGAACAAGGTAGTCGCGGAGGTTCCTTGAGTTATATACCGGGCGCGGTGGCCGAATCGGTAGAGCACAGGCCTCGCGTGCGGAAGATCGGAAGTTTGCGAGTTCGGTTCCCGTTCAAGTCAAACCAATGACTTAAAAATTGATAGCCTGGTCCTCGGCATTATTAGGGCTGGTTAGCTCGGTGTCAGGATAATGTGACTGAGTGGGATATTGGGTCATGGTGCTGGTAGCCTGATTTCCCAGTGGGGCAGCACTATAAAATCGCCATGAGCACATACTGTCACAAGTCAGTACCCATCCTGATATGACCTTAGATGTTGCTAGGACATAAACCAACAACAAACAAACAAACAAACCTTGAGTTATATCCAGATGAGAATCTGTATCTTCTGTCTGTTAGTCACCTCTTAGTACCCAGTATTAGGCAATGATAGTGATCCAGATCACCCAGCTCATGTCTACACTAAGATACTGTCAAATAAAGTGAGTAATAGTGATCATAAGCTATGTCTACGAGCAGATAAAAGAGCTTGAATTGTTACGCGCAGTTTTCCGTATAAAAAAGGGCCCAATGTTTTCTAGAAATAGCGAATGGTAGACAGGAAGTGTGAACACTTATTTGTCTCTCATTTTTGCTTGAGTGCAAGTAAATAAGCAACACAAGGAATAATTAGTAGCATGTGGTGAATAAGGGGTCAAATTTCCCTGGATCATCAGCCCATGCTTTTTCTAATCTATTCTTAAATGAATTTATTGACTTGGCATCAATAACATTTTGTGGGAGACTGTTCCATATATTTATGATCCTGTTTGAGAAACTTTGTTGCCTTAACTTTGAAATGGCTCCGGGTTTTACTAGTTTGAGAGTATGGCCCCGCCTGCCTTCTCTTTTATTCAAGGTGAAAAATTGGTTCATATCTATTTCATCAAAACCTTTCATAATTTTAAATACTTCAATTATGTCACTTCTTTTCCTTCTGTAGGAAAGGGTAGGAAGTTTCAATTCCCTAAGCTTTTGTTCATAAGGTAAGTCCTTTATAACTGCAGCTAATTTCGTTGCACGTCTCTGAACCTTTTCGATCTCCAGAATATCTTTCCGAGAAATTTGGCTAAAAATTTGTGGACAGTATTCCAAAATTGGCCTAACAAGAGACTATACTAGTAGTAGTAATGATGTGTGCCAGCCTAGGTAGCGACAAGTATCATCAATTTGACTTGGCCGGGTTTAGAACCTGGGGCTCGAATCATACGACCTGCCACATATATATTAAAGTTGCATAGTCTGACGGTTTTCACTTTCTGTCATTTTCTGAGATAAATATATTAGGTTGATCGTTATACTCTACCTGACTTTAGTTTGAAGTAACTGCTTTAAAATGGCTAACTTTTGAGATATTTGAAGTGCAAACATGCCAACTTATGGTGCTGTCACACTACGACGTAACGACGTCAACGTAGGGAGAACGTGAAGAACGTTGAACTTCTCGGCGTAGTATGCAAATTTGGGCACAAGTTGAACGTGGATGCAACGTAGTGGACGAGAGAGTAACGTCGGTAAAGCGTAGTGATACCGTCGTTCGACGAGAGAGGTCAACGTAATGACGCTGACGGAACGTTATGAACGTTATTCCATCGTCAGAAGAACGTTACGTGACGTTAGCTAAGTCATGAGACGTTGAACGTACGTTGAATGCACGTTCTCCTGACGTTCTCCTGACGTTGTCCTGACGTTCCCATTACGCCCCGTGGGCATTTGCACTTGGTTTAATGGGGGTCAACGTAGTGGAACGTAGTTGAACGTAGTGAGGAGCGTTGGAATAACGTCCGTTTAACGTCATTGACGTTCGCTGAACGTGAACAGAACGTACGGCGAACGTAAACCCTTACGTTCGACCTACGTCAACACTTTTGAACATGTCCAAAACCTCGACGTAACTTGACGTAACATGACGTAGCTCGACGTCACTCTAACGGCATTATGACGTCATCATAACGTAATCCAACGTACATCAACGTAATGACGAAATATCACCACGTTAGGCTCACGTTGGCTCATTACGTCGTAGTGTGACAGGGGTATTAATTTTGGCAAGCACGCCAAAAGTCTGACACCATAGGCTTCTGCAGTAACAGGTTCTATTCAATTATATCAGTATTCCCTTCAATGTTACGACAAATGTTTAATAAGCACACCAGTATCTAAGTTAGATATGCAGAATAAAATCTAGATAAGTGTTTTGGTTTTGAAAATGTGATGTTTTCATCAGACAATGCAGCTTTAACAACTAAGGTATTTTCAATATTATTCATTAACCTAGATTGGTTTGATTTTGGGGGTCGGGGATCTGTTAATATAAGGGGGCGACCCTTAATATAACGAGGTGTACTTAACATCGGGCCATCCGGGCATACATCACCGGGACACGGTATGCTAAGCCATAAACATCGCACCAATTACACACACGTGCACATACAATCACACACACGTGCATTGTGTGTGCTGGTGGACTAGCAATGATCTCAAGAGGTTCCAGAGACTTATAGCCTACATATAGGACGTCATTATAAAAACATGTGTCATTTTTATTGTGTTGCGTATAGAGTGTTATTATGCATGTCAAAGAGATATTCACTGATGCCCACACCTTCCTCACACGCCTACACCACACAATGATTGTTTGTTGGGGTTTTAGGTCTTAACAACATATATGGTCATATAAGGACGGGTACCGACTTGTGATAGTGCGCACTCATGATGAGTATATAGTGCTGCTCCATTGGGAGACCGACTAGGGATATTTGAAGTGAAAACATGCCAAATATATTTTGATGTTCGCACCAAAGTACTGGACATAATAGTGTAGTATTCTGCACTGACCTCTCAGGCAAGGAGCCACATAGACAGGTAGGTGTTGGTAGGGTGGTGACATCAGGGAGCCTAGGTGGCGTGATGGTTAGCACAGTGGCACAGAATATAAGAGATGTGGGTTTGATTCCTATTGTAGGTGCAATATTCCCCATTTTCCTCACCCCACAACACTGGTTGTCATCACCAGGATTCTGTACAAATTGTCTGGTTGTTGAACCTACTATATATGTAAATGTAAGCATTAATTGACCATTTAAAAGACTTACAATTCCAGGGGGATGAGTGTAGTAGTTCCACTAACCTCTCAGGCAAGGAGCCGCATAGACATGTAAGCGTGGGTATGATTGTGACATAAGGGAGCCTAGGTGGTGCAATGGTTAGCACACTGACCCGGAATGCAAGAGATGTAGATTCGATTCCCGCTCTATGCGCAATATTTCCCATTTTCATCAACAATAGATTTCAACAGTGACAGGTTCTATTACATTGACTTCGCAACGACAAATGTTTAATGAGTGCACCAACGTCTGTAGGATTAAATCTAGCTAAGTGCTTTGGTTGTGAGAATGTGATGCTTTCATCGGATTATACAGCGTTAAGGTAGCAGGATCCTGTGCAATCACTACCACCCAAGGAGATCCACACCAATCCCGTCAAGGCATCTGTCGTATGAAGACACCTCACCTTACAATATCATGCATACATTATACGGGCCAATCCCACAATGCAACCCGGCTCTTCACGCTGAACCCACCCACACATCCACACCACACACACCACACACACGCCCTCCACACACCTCCACCCTCATCACACTTCTCTCGCTGAGATTGCCCACGGTGATATGACATCATTGTATCATTAGGTACCCCCAAGTGCATCCTGTTTATTAACACCACCCACCTACCTAATCCCAGTCGGGCCATAACCCACTAGAACAACTAGGTCACATAATCCACCAAAGTGAGTCTTTCTGCCCAAGTACACGACATGCTCATGCGCACTTTTGGTTCTAGTGTACACTTGTTTAAAACCGCCATGTCATTGTGTATTGGTTGTTCGCAATATACTAGGCATGCCGTGGTAAGTCATTTTAGCCATTGTGTATACTTAGTTCACTATTCATATACATCCGGAATGAAAGATCTCCATATCTACAATGATTCCCGAGAGTGAGGGAGGGAGGGATGGAGAGAGTGATGAAGAGAAGGGGGGAGAGGGGGGAGAGGGAGGGAGAGGGAGGGAGAGGGAGGGAGGGGGGAGGGCGAGAGAGAGGGAGGGAGATGGAGAGACGGAGGGGGGGGGGAGAGGGGGGAGGGAGAGAGATGGAGAGAGAGGGATGGAGAGAGGGATGGAGAGAGGGAGAGAGAGGGATGGAGAGAGGGAGAGAGGGAGGGCGAGGGAGGGAGGGAGGGAGTGAGGGGGGAGGGAGTGAGGGGGAGGGAGAGGGAGGGGGAGGGAGAGGGAGGGGGGAGGGAGAGGGAGGAGGGGAGAGGGAGGGAGGGAGAGGGAGGGTGGGAGAGGGAGAGCGAGGGAGGGAGAGCGAGGGAGCGAGGGGGAGGGAGGGGAGGGAGGGAGGGAGGGAGAGGGAGGGAGGGAGAGGAGGGGAGAGGGAGGGAGGGAGAGGGAGGAAGGGAGAGGGAGGGAGAGAGGGAGAGAGAGGGAGAGGGAGGGAGAGGGAGGGAGAGGGAGGGAGAGGGAGAGTGAGGGAGGGAGAGGGAGGGAGGGAGAGGGAGGAGAGGGAGCGGGAGAGAGGGAGGGAGAGAGAGAGGGAGGGAGAGAAGGAGGGAGAGAGGGAGGGAGGGAGGAAGGGAGCGAGGGAGGGAGAGGGGGGAGCGAGGGAGGGAGGAAGGGAGCGACACATATATACACATATATACACATATATATATAATATATCATATATAATATATATATATATACATGCCAGTAAATCGATAATTAAATTACAGAAAAGCATTAGGATATTCTCTACAACAGTGACCCGTGTACCCGACCTACACATCCACGCTACTCGTGCCGTCATATTCCGGTTAATTAAGTACAAAGGAGCCCTGATTATGGAAGGTCCCTTATCTGGTCTCCGCTCCGTACATAGGGGACATGCAGTCGATTGGCTGGCGCTTGTTCTAAGGCCACCTACCCGTCTGCTGCATGTATATATATCAATATATTCTTGACAAAACCCCCGAGGCCATGAACGTCGTGATGTACTTTAACTGTTCACCTCAGTCAGGAAGGATTTTGTTTTGACAATTTTGGTCAGCAACAATTGCTAATCAATTTGGAAATTTGATTAGTGATCTACATAACTTGCAGCGCGATTCGTGACACGATACCGAACAAAATGTTCCCCGTGTAACGTATACACACAGGGAGCATTTTGTTTTTAAAATTTTGATTGGCAACAATTGCTAACCAATTTAGAAATTGATTAACGATCTACCTAACTTGTATCGCGATTTGCGACACAATACTGAACAAAATGCTCCCTGTGACTAGTGTGAGTCGATCTCAAGATTGCGTTTTATTATAAATCCAAAATTGTCTCATTCAAGTATATTTCGGACGGGGTGATTATAAAGGATCATGCGCTAAATTATGTCAATCTGGCCTTTTATAGTTTGATACGTGGGCAAGTGTTTATTTCAAGAGAAATATTTCTTTGTCCATTCTTTGATTCATAATAATATATATCAAAATAGTATATTTTCTTGGTGATTATACAGGACCATATGCTAAATTATGCCAATCTATACTCTCACTCTATTCGACTCTTATTAATTCCATGTCATTATTGTTCAGTAGCATCGTTTGGGAAGTTGTGTTATTATTGAAACAGGGCTCTCTACTAAACAAGCGTGTAACTGCAAGTGCTTTTACATTATTGGCCATTTCTTGGAACACACGGGGGCCCTGGGGAATGCTGTGCACCAGTCATACTTAAGCATATTAGTACGGAGTGTGTGACTTTGTCTGTGCGGCGGGTTGAGGGGAAGGGGCAGTGCTACCATATTACCATGCAAATTCCGTCTAAAAATACCAAAATTTAACCGAAATAGAAATGATAATAACAGAACCTTGATGTATGGACAATAATCATCAACATCATCAATATCATCCTCATAATCATCATCATTATACTAATATCCTGTCCGACTTACACGACCAATACTGATACAAACTTAGATCTCACTGTGCTACTTATTATCTCACTTTGTAACTTATTATACACTTCCTGACACAAACTCACAATTAACTGTCCTACTTACATTCAGTCAGACACAAACTCATATTGTATTGTCCTACTTGTGCTCATTGTGACACAAACTCACAACTAACTGCCCTTCTTACATTCAGTCGGACACAAACTCATACTATAGTGTCCTACTTGTGCTAATTGTGACACAAACTCACAACTAACTATCCTACTTACACTCAGTCAGACACAAACTCATATTGTATTGTCCTACTTGTACTCATTGTGACATAAACTCACAACTAACTGTCCTACTTACATTCAGTCAGACACAAACTCATATTGTATTGTCCTACTTGTGCTCATTGTGACACAAACTCACAACTAACTATCCTACTTACACTCAGTCAGACACAAACTCATATTGCATTGTCCTACTTGTACTCATTGTGACACAAACTCACAACTAACTGTCCTCCTTACATTCAGTCTGACACAAACTCATATTGTATTGTCCTACTTGTGCTCATTGTGACACAAGCTCACAACTAACTGTCCTACTTACACTCAGTCAGACACAAACTCATATTGCATTGTCCTACTTGTACTCATTGTGACACAAACTCACAACTAACTGTCCTACTTACACTCAGTCGGACACAAACTCATATTGTATTGTCCTACTTGTACTCATTGTGACACAAACTCACAACTAACTGCCCTACTTACATTCAGTCGAACACAAACTCGAACTATATTGTCCTACTTGTGCTAATTGTGACACAAACTCACAACTAACTATCCTACTTACACTCAGTCAGACACAAACTAATACTATATTGTCCTACTTGTACTCATTGTGACACAAACTCCCAACTACCTGTCATACCTACATTCAGTCTGACACAATCTCAGATTTCACTATCCTACTTATACTCATTGTGCCACAAACTCAAAACTATCTGTCCTACTTTCACTCAGGCTGACACAATCTCACATTTTATTGTCCTACTTGTACTCATTGTGACGCAAACTCACAACTATCTGTCCTACTTTCACTCAGTCTGACACGAACATATATCCGTCTAACACAAACGCACAACTATTTGTCCTACTTTCACTCAGTCTGACACAAACTCACATTTTACTGTTCTACTTATACTCAATGTGACACAAACTCACAACTACCTGTCATACTCACACTCAGTCTGACACAAACATATACCCTTCTAACACAAATGCACAACTACTTGTCCTACACACACTCAGTCTGACACAAACTCATATTGTATAGTCCTACTTGTACTCATTGTGGCACAAACTCACAACTATCTGCCCTACTTTCACTCAGTCTGACACAAACTCCCATTTTACTGTCCTACTTATACTCATTGTGACACAAACTCACAACTACCTGTCCTACTCAGACTCAGTCAGACACAAACTCACATTTTACTGTCCTACTTATACTCATTGTGCCACAAACTCACAACTTTCTGCCCTACTCACACTCAGTCTGACACGAACATATACCCTTCTAACACAAACACACAACTACTTGTCCTACACACACTTACTGACACAAAATCATATTGTATTGTCCTACTTGTACTCATTGTAACACAAACTCACAACTGTCTGCCCCACTTTCACTCAGTCTGACACAAACTCCCATTTTACTGTCCTACTTATACTCATTGTGACACAAACTCACAACTACCTGTCCTACTCAAACTCAGTCTGACACAAACATATACCCTTCCAACACAAACGCACAACTACTTGTCCTACCCACACTCAGTCTGACACAATCTCACATTTGACTGTCCTACTTATACTTATTGTGACACAAACTCATAATTAACTTTCTTACTCACACTCAGTCTGGCACAAACTCATTTTTCGTCATTCTACTCACATAATAGTCAATACATCAAATATTTACTCAAATATCACCAAAAATAGTTTCAAGCAAACATATTAATTTCACATCTAAGCAGGAGGAGGATAGAACTAAGTTGCTTCATAGTTTCAAAACGTAAAATTTGAACTACAAATGCTAAATTGTGTCCAATTAAAAATATTGGCGGGGCAATTTTGGTTTAATGTTAGTTAAATGTGGAGCGCTCGGCTCATTCTAGCTCTGATAACATGGATGTATATGATAAGAATCTCCTAAGTGCAAGGTTGAAGTAGTATATCGTTTTAAACAAATGGGTGTTGACACAGAGCCCTGTACTTCATTTATCAGTAAGAAGATTCCGAGAGAGCACTACAAATTCAAAAGGACATGGACTGGAGCAAACATGCTAGTCTTGTAGGGCAAATGCCGTATTACTACGGACTGAACTGGAAAATAGGTCACTAATCAGTGATGGTCTGACCTACATTCTAACATAGACCACATACCTCAAAAGGAGCAAAATCAAACACAGACAATTCAGAACATTCGTCATTAGGGGTCCATGTCTGATAGACTACACCGCCAAAAGAAATCTCATCTACACAGGAGGGCCAAAATAAACCCCAAGTTAATGAAAAAAATAATTGCATAATATACTTCATCTTAAGTGAAACAGACAGGTGAGTATATTTATGAATGAAGGGGAACAGTAGCAGACTTTGATAGCAATTAACTATCTTTGTTTCCATAATGCCGTATTTTCGCGGATGATAGCTTATGAATAAAATTCCATGGACAGCAATGATAAGCAACGTGGAGGTCCTAACAAGAATGAAAATAAAGAGACAGATAATACAAACGATCAAAAACAGAAAAATTAAATAGTTTGGCCACATGATACGACACCAGGAATCACAGAGAAGAATACTGGAAGGGAAGATAGAAGGGAAAAGACCAAGAGGGAGAAGGAGAACAACATGGATGGACAACATCACTGAGTGGACAGCAATGAGCTATGCGGAATGCGTGAGAGGAACGAATGACAGGAAGAGATGGAGGTCCATTGCAGCCAACCTTCTTCGAGAAGATGGCACCCATTGATTGATTGAGCTTATGAATGTATGCACGAGCCACACTTTCTGGACCAATTCATCATTCTCAGCTGCTCTCCTTCTCCCCCTTTCTCAGCCATCCTCCTTCTTTCGCCTTCTCTGCTACTTCTTTTCTTTCCTTTTTCCCTACCTTCTCTCTATTTCTCCTACCCTCCCTATAGCACCTTCTGTACTAACTACCCTCCCTATATCACCGTCGGTACTACCCTCCTTCTCTTTCATTCTGTTACCCTCCTCCTTTCTTTCCGGTTATTATTCTTTCTCCTCTGTTACTTTCTTTCTCTTTCCTTCTCGGCTACCCTCCTCTCTCTCTTCCCATGCTACCCCCTACTCTCTCTTCCCATGCTACCCCCTACACTCTCCTTCCCTGCTACCATCGGTGTTTCTCTCCTCTGCTACCCTCCTCTCTCTCGTCTTCTCTGCCTCCTTGTCACTCCCCCCCCCCTCTGCCTCCTTGTCACTCTCCCCCCTCTGCCTCCTTGTCACTCTCCCCCCTCTGCCTCCTTGTCACTCTCCCCCCTCTGCTTCCTTGTCACTCTCCCCCCTTGCCTCCTTGTCACTCTCCCCCCTCTGCCTCCTTGTCACTCTCCCCCCCCCCTCTGCCTCCTTGTCACTCTCCCCCATCTGCCTCCTTGTCACTCTCCCCCCTCTGCTTCCTTGTCACTCTTCCCCCTGCCTCCTTGTCACTCTCCCCCCTCTGCCTCCTTGTCACTCTCCCCCCCCCCCCCCTCTGCCTCTTTGTCACTCTCCCCGTCTCCCCCCTTCCATCGGTGTGATGGGTTTCTGTGCTGGGTTGTGATGGGTGGCTGTGTCGGGTGTGTGAGTGGTTCTTGTGTTGGGGTGTAAGGGGGGATGAGAGGAGGTTGCTGAGTGTAAGGGGGTGGGATAATAGTGGGATGTAAGGAGGGGGCGGGGGGTATATGAGAGGTGGAATGACGAGGGGTTGCTGTGGTGTAAGGGGATGACAGTGGTGTGTAAGGATGGGGGGAGGTGCTAGGGTTTAAGGAGGTGTAAGGGGTGTGATGAGGTGTGAGGAGTTGTGCTGCAGGGTGTAAGGGTGGTGGTGCACAGAGTGATAAAATTAAACGACTTATATTAAAGATTGAAAACTCCACGCACTTTTATTTTAGGATTTAATACACAAGGTGCCATGGTCCTCTTCTCCTCCACTCTCGGCATTCTTGAAGCTAGGTGCCCTTATCAATGGCCTTAGGAAGGCTGGGGTAAGAAGGGTGAGAATGGTCCCACAGAGGCGGTACACAGTGACGTGCCTAATGATGAATTTGGGGAGTGTGGATTAACGCGCCATGTCAGGATTAGCACGTGATGAGGTGCTCCAGGGTGAGGTATGTAGGGGTGAAGAGAGTCAAACTCCCCGAGCCTGACTACCACCCACTCCATCACCCCAGCCTAACGCTGCCACACCGTCCACAGCACCACCCTTACCCAGACTACCAGCCACCTCATCACCCCAGTCTTACGCTGCCACACCATCCACTCAGCACCACCCTTACCCAGACTACCACCCACTCCATCACCCCAGTCTAACGCTGCCACACGGTCCACACAGCATCACCCTTACCCAGACTACCACCCACCCCATCACCCCAGTCTACCGCTGCCACACCGTCCACACAGCACCACCCTTACTCAGAATACCACCCACCCCATCACCCCAGTCTTACGCTGCCACACCATTCACTCAGCACCACCTTTACCCAGACTACCACCCACCCCATCACCCCAGTCTAACGCTGCCACACCGTCCACACAGCACCAAACTTACCCAGACTACCACCCACCCCATCACCCCAGTCTTACGCTGCTACACCGTCCACACAGCACCACCCTTACTCAGAATACCACCCACCCCATCACCCCAGTCTTACGCTGCTACACCGTCCACTCAGCCCACCCTTACCCAGACTACCACCCACCCCATCACCCTAGCCTAACGCTACCACACCGTCCACACAGCACCACCCTTACCCAGACTACCACCCACCCCAGCACCCCAGTCTTACGCTGCTACACCGTCCACTCAGCCCACCCTTACCCAGACTACCACCCACCCCATCACCCCAGCCTAACTCTGCCACACCGTCCACTCAGCACCACCCTTACCCAGACTACCACCCACCCCATCACCCCAGTCTAACGCTGCCACACCGTCCACACAGCACCATCCTTACCCAGACTACCACCCACCCCATCACCCCCACCAAACACTACCACACCGTCCACTCTGCCGCACCCTTACCCAGACTACCATCCACCCCATCACCCCAGTCTAACTCTGCCACACCGTCCACACAGCACCACCCTTACCCAGACTACCACCCACCCCATCACCCCCACCTAACGCTACCACACCGTCCACACAGCACCACCCTTACCCAGACTACCACCCACCCCATCACCCCCACCTAACACTACCACACCGTCCACTCTGCACCACCCTTACCCAGACTACCACCCACCCCATCACCCCCACCTAACACCACCACACCGTGCACTCTGCACCACCCTTACCCAGACTACCACCCACCCCATCACCCCCACCTAACGCTGCCACAACCGTCCACACAGCACCACCCTTACCCAGACTACCACCCACCCCATCACCCCCACCTAACACTACCACACCGTCCACTCTGCACCACCCTTACCCAGACTACCACCCACCCCATCACCCCACCAACGCTACCACACCGTCCACACAGCACCACCCTTACCCAGACTACCACCCACCCATCACCCCCACCAAACACTACCACACCGTCCACTCTGCACCACCCTTACCCAGACTACCACCCACCCCATCACCCCCACCTAACGCTACCACACCGTCCACACAGCACCACCCTTACCCAGACTACCACCCACCCCATCACCCCCACCTAACACGACCACACCGTCCACTCTGCACCACCCTTACCCAGACTACCACCCACCCCATCACCTCCACCTAACACGACCACACCGTCCACTCAGCACCACCCTTACCCAGACTACCACCCACCCCATCACCCCCCACCTAACGCTACCACACCGTCCACACAGCACCACCCTTACCCAGACTACCACCCACCCCATCACCCCCACCTAACACGACCACCACCGTCCACTCAGCACCACCCTTACCCAGACTACCACCCACCCCATCACCCCCACCTAACGCTACCACACCGTCCACTCTGCACCACCCTTACCCAGGCTACCACCCACCTCATCACCCCCACCTAACACTACCACACCGTCCACTCAGCACCACCCTTACCCAGATTACCACCCACCCCATCACCCCCACCTAACGCTGCCACACCGTCCACTCAGAACCTGAACTAACAAAGGTTAGTTCAGTGTTGAGTGAGAGTCTCTTGGTTACCAAGAGACTCTCACTCAACACTGGTAACACCGTCATTGTTCTGGTCTGCCCCTACTGCCAGTGTGAGATAATTTTCTGACTCCCATAATAAAGTGACTTCTCAGTCACTTTATTATGCAGAATAAAGTGACTCTCCCCTTCATATTGTGACTGTAGGTCAAAGCATATTTGTCGTGGGTTAGGGGATGTCAACTCTTTCTATTATTTTAAAGACATGATATGAATGGCTACTCATTGTCATGCATGTTGATGTAAATGTGTGTATGTATATTATAGATGGTTTATTTGAAATAGAATTGCTGTGTTTATAGGTCTTGTTGATTCTTTTTATCGAATGTTAGAAAATAATTAAACATTTACCAAAAGAAGCTTGGTAGGGAGTCACAATATGATAGGGGGAGTCGCTTTATTATGGATAATAAAGTGACTGAGGAGTCACTTTATTATGGGCACTTTATTCACTAAACATCACTAAACATTATCTCACACCGGCGTATCACTCACCACTCACTACACCGGCTGCAGCCTTTAAGGTGGTAGCCCTTTTTATTAACAATTAGCAGGCTTTGTCCCACATAACTAAGTGCCCTTTAACTCTGGCATTATAGCATACTGAATTTCCATGAGGTAATATAGCTGATAAACGGATAACGGATGCTCCTTTAGTCATTGCCTCTGTTGAAAGCTATGTTTGATTCAGAAAATCATGCTAATGGTGCTGTCACGTTACGACGTATCTCGCCAGCGCGCCGCCAACGCGGAAAATCACTTTTTTATGTCGAGATACGTCAAACTTTTCGGCGCGGGGTGAACATTTCTACGTCAGCGCAACAAAGTGGGCGTAAGCATAGCGTGTGCCTGACGTTGTGGTAATGTATGTCGACACATGAGAAAAAAAATAATAATGTGTGGCTAACGAGCCTCTCGCGCGCGGGGCGTGTACCTAGCGTTAGCATAACGTGCTCCCAATGTTCCGCTAGCAACCGTCCGATGTGTTGCACAACGTATGAGAGCTTAGTGCCAGTGCGTAAGCGATGCATGTCCAACGACACTCCAGCATGTTTCAGCGTTGTGCCAGCGTGCCCTCAGCGCACCAACGTTAAGCGAGCGCCAGGCGCGCGCCCTATACGTCAAAAACATCAAGACACGGTGAAGAAACGCCAACCACGCATCGGCCATACGTTATGCATACGTTAGAACAATGTCGTCATACGATGGTGTTACGTTGCCGACCGTATCTCAGACGAAGGTCGACATACATTGACGCATACCAATGCGCACCTAACACATACTAACGTATCCTGACATAGCGGCAAAAAATCACATAACGTACGTTGGCGCGAAACGTCGTAATGTGACAGCACCATAAACAGGAATCGCAGAACAGAACTCGTCGAAATAATTATTACTATTTGTGATGAATTAAAATTCAATAAATATATCGATACATATACAGGCATACCGTCCTTAGCTATATCCAATTTAGCGCCGATTCACTTGCTTTAATTCAAGCAGCCAATAGGAAGATGGCATCACCTTTCTCCACCCTCCATACATGGGAGATCAAACTAGAGCAGCTAATTAACATCAATTCAATATATGGGAATCAAACGTGGATTCTTTCTATTGCTCTCTCCCATGCACATGTGTGTTCTCTGTGGCGGAGTGGTTAGAGTATGACTTTTTTCTAGGTCAGACTCCTAATCTGAAGGTCGGTGGTTCGATTCCCCATGCCCCCCTTCCTCTGCCAATTTGGATTTCCACCGCTGTGTATAACTTAAAGGGTCATGAAAGACTGGTTGCTCTCATACCATGTCTATGTGGTGTGGGAAACTAAAAATCCCTTGGGTCGGTAAAAGTGTAGGCTCTGGTTTTCTATCAACAAACTTTTTAATGGTGAAAAAAAGTCTATTGAGACTTATCCATAATAGGCAGTATAAATCTTCAATCTTCAAGAAAACGGGCCGTCTAACTAACCCGGACCCGGCCATTGAGGCCGATTTACCTATTCATCCATTGTATTCAAAATTCCTTCACACTGTTACTGTATTATTTAATACATTACATTTGTGTTATGCTGGCAATGCGGGCTTATCATCCCATATTTATTGGAATATTTTACAAGGGTGGATGATTATTTATACTATTGTCGTGGGGGTGATGAAAATAAGAAATACTGCGCCCAGAGCGGGAATCGAACCCACATCTCTTGCATTCCGGGCCAGTGTGCTAACTATTACACCACCTAGGCTCCCTGATATTACCACACTACCCACGCCTACCTGTCTAAAAAGGTCAGTGCAGACTACTACACTATGTTATAATGACTGCATATAGCGCTGATTTCTTTAACGCTACCTTTTTTTAGGAATGTATTTAGGGCGCTAAAAGAGGAGTAACTGTATCGTTTGTGATTGTTGAACCAAACCATCTCCCATATAATAGTGCTAGTCATTACCAAGCATCGAAAAGGCCGTCGTTCCCACGATAGGTGTTCCGAGATGTGGTGCCGCCACCTGGTGTTATAGAGTACAACTAAACCACCGCGCTGTAGTAAGGTAGTAACTGTATGGTTTCCACATTACATTAAAGTTGCATAGTCCGATGGTTTTGAATTTCTGTCATTTTTCTGAGATAAATATATTGAATTGATTGCTATTATCTACTCTACTTTCGTTTGAAATAACTTTTATTTCAAATGGCTAACTTTGGAGATATTTTAGGTGTAAACATGTTAAGTTAGTTTGGCAAGCACGCCAAAACTCTGACCCCATAGGCTTCAATAGGAACAGGTTCTATTAAATTGGTTCAGTGTTCCCTTCTGTGTCACAAATGCTTAATAAATGCATCAGTGCCCAAGTTAGATATGTAGAATCAAATCTAGATAATTGTTTTAGGTTATGCAACGTCGTCATATGTTGGTGTTACGTTGCCAACGCGCTGATGGAACGCTCTCCATCAGAGGGAAAAAAGTCAATGTAGGACAACGTAACAACAACGTTCCTCCAAGGTATGTCTAACGTACATTTGACAAGTATATGCTTCCTTGGACTATGCAGCTTTAAATTAACGTAGAAAGCCAACAACCAACCAACCAACCTGAAATTAGAAGTATAGTGTCTCAAAGCTTACCTGGATGTGGTGTGATTCCAGTGCCGAAGAAATAGGTCCTGATGCAGGAGAGTGGACCTCGTGGTGATACAGCTTGGCAGACCTGGGAAAAAAAAGAGGTTTTAATAAATGATTTTCGCCACCAACCAGAACTAATATCAGCATGCCCTGCGAAAAAGGTCTAATAGATTTCCACTACCGACCTGCTTTATGATGGCAGTGGCAAGAAGTAATGTGGTTAATAATGGATGCACCAGTTTCGAAATTAGATATGCAAGATCAAATTTCAGTGGTCTCGCCAGTATTTAGGAAAGGGATGGTGGGAATCAGTAGAGCTGGTGGAAAATATAGGCATTATGTGTAAGTTGTGCAACTTATGCTGCCAACGGATGGCGGGTTTACTGAAATACATCATCTAACGCTGCCAACAGAATGATGGCGGGCCCGCCATCCCTTATGCTATATAGCGAGACCCCTGAATCTAGGTAAGTGCCTTGGTTTAATTTTATACGCTGCCCCTTACCATGTGAGTAGCGATCTTCCCGTTGCTTGCCTTGCCCATTTTCACATCTTCAACAATTTCACCAGACTGCTTCATGTTCAGCATACGCTGGCTACTGTTTTCACCAAACAGCACAAATGGTCGTGGGACAGGAGCGCTGCAAAGGACACAATTTACACAATATTTCGCATTTTCATCACCGATACCTGGTCTTTCCCCTGTAACCTTGTCTGTTTGTTTGTTTTTGTTTTACGTCCTAGCAACATCTACGGTCATATAAGGACGGGTACCGACTTGTGACAGTGCACACTCATGGCGACTTTATTGTGCTGCGCCACCGGAACCATGAACTCGATATCCCACACAGTCAAATTATCCTGATACTGTACTACTACTAACCAGTCCTTGGCATATCCTATTAACGACGGGCGCATGGGTAGGTAGCGACAAGTATCAACTTTATAAGTCATTGGTTTGACTCGGCTAGGATTCGAACTCCCGACCTTCCGCACGGGAAGCCTGCGCCCTACAGATTCGGCCACCGCGTCTCGTTTTAAATGCCCATGTTGCACCCACATAACTGAAGCCTATGGTGATAGATTACACCAAGGGCCTCAGCCCTTGCGCTAAGTTAGTATCCGTGACCTCAGGTGTTGCTAGAACTCAAAACCCCAACCATGCAGTCTCTCACACGGACAACTCTGTTGTTCATGAGTGTAAGGGGAACCAATGAACAGCATATTTTGTTTAGTTTTTTTGTTTGCTTTATTCATTGATTAAGCAGGAGGAAATTTCAACTTTGGACAATGGGGGACATCCGGGGTAGTTCATTTGTTGACACTAGATGGCGCATCGGTACCAGTGGTCCTAAACGGCCATTGACAATGCACTGAGTTCGCCGGTACGCGCAGTGCAAAAGGTCAATTTTTATTCAAAATTAATAGAAATGCAGAACTCTAACCTTATAAATTTAATATAATCTATTCGTTGTATGTTTTCTATATGTATACCAAGCGGGTTGCTTCTAGGTGGTGTGGTTTTAGAGATATTAAACTTTTTCTGTATGAAGATTGCTCACTGCCATTGACAATGCATTGAGTTTGTCGGTACGCGCAGTGAAAAACGTCTATTTCATTCAAAATTAATAGAAATACAGAACCCTAACCTTATAAATTTAATATATTCTATTCGTTGTATGTTTTCTATATGTATACCAAGCGGGTTGCTTCTAGGTGGTGTGGTTTTAGAGATATTAAACTTTTTCTGTATGAAGATTGCTCACTGCCATTGACAATGCATTGAGTTTGTCGGTACGCGCAGTGAAAAACGTCTATTTCATTCAAAATTAATAGAAATACAGAACCCTAACCTTATAAATTTAATATAATCTATTCCTTGTATGTTTTCTATATGTATTCCAAGCGGTTTGTCTGTAGGTGTTGTGGTTTTAGAGATATTTGACTTTTTCTGTATGAAGATTGCTCATAGCCATTGGGTTTGCAGTGTGACAGTGTGCCGAATAGGCCCACTGGTTCAGTGGCGATGCGAACGGCAGGAATTTGAACTAAAAAGTCGGAGGTCCCCCATTGGTCATCCCCATTCCACTGCCCTATTTCCTATCCTACTAATGCCGAGCGCTAGGCTAGGTAGCAACAGGTATATATTTTAAATCAATATTAATTTTACTGGATTCAAATTGGACGACCTGCCACACAGGAAGCCAACTCGTTGTGAATAGCGCCTGAGAGTAGTTTAATCTAACTGTAATCCCACGTTATGGAATAGATTGCTGGAGGAAGTAAGAAAAATGCCATCACTTGACAAATGTTAACCTCTTCAAGGTAGCTTTTTCTGGAAAATGAAATTGATCTGTCCCAAGTTGTTTTTTTTAAACTAAATTGTAAATATGCCATTCTTTGATTTTATTGTACAACACCTTAGAATTGACCCTGCTACTACTGGAGCACTCTTAAATTTTTATTATTTTTATTAATTATTAA
Organism: Branchipolynoe longqiensis; assembly: GCA_030323885.1. Lineage (NCBI taxonomy): Eukaryota > Metazoa > Annelida > Polychaeta > Phyllodocida > Polynoidae > Branchipolynoe > Branchipolynoe longqiensis. Next base: position 86,841,660 of record CM059190.1, on the reverse strand, counting down.
TGCCAGTATATAATTCAAATAAAATAGAATAAGTTATACATCCTGCTTGATTGACCAACTTACCTGTTCTTTGAGGTCACAGTGCCCACTCTACCATGGTTGAAGTAACTCCAAATGGGCTACAAAGATAGCGGCAATAATTTCTTTTTAAATAAAAAGAATAATATCAATGTGAATGAATGTAACATACCATGGCCGGAAGACCAGTGCCTCGGCGCTGAAAAAAATACCTTTATTCGCTGAATACCTTTATTCGCTAAATAAAATTATCATACCAAATATGACATCATTTACCTACTTGAAATTACTATGATCCAGTATATAGACCAAATATAATTAGGTTTTTTTTAATGTCTATTCTTCCGGACTATTTCACTAGTCCATGTGCATCTTATTCTTTTCTGTTTTTTGGTGATCATTTTATTTGTCAACATATGTACTTTTTTGGCCAGCGCCGAAGCATTGGGTTTCCGGCCGTAATCATTGTATCTACACATTTATTTTTGTTTCTAAACTTAGTCTTTAGTCTTATGATGTGTTACATTGGACAATGCATTATAACAATGTATACGTTACACACATCACCACTGTGTAATCACCAAAGAAATATGTCACATACCAATAGTTTCAAGTCATTGGGTTACTAGTTTGTTATAAGGGTGTAATTGTGGAATAACAGTTACTGAAATGAATTAAATTAAATTGAAATTAAATTGAACTGAATTGAATTGAACTGGCATGGTTCCTAAGTGTGGAAGGAATTTACCTCTATGACTGAACTCTCGGAGAGTTCTGCGAGATGGTCCGGATTCGCCTTGTCCAGTTTTGCCATCATGGTCCCCCATTGTCGCTCAAACAGTGGCAATTGCTGCAACGCAATATAACAGAAGCGGGTAAGTTGTCCTCTTTATCGAGGACAAACGCATGGATATGGACGAAATACATTCTCGAAATACAAAACATTTTTGGTACATTAGTTGTTTAAGCAGGGGAAATTTCAATCGTGGACGATTGGTCTTCCTCATTCCACTGCTCCTTGCCCTATCCTAATAATGCCAAGCGCCTGGCTAGGAAGCAATAAATATCAATTTTTAAGTCATTGGTTTGACTCAACCAGGGTTCGAACCTACGATCCCACCGTCTACCAACACGGGAGACGGACGCTCTAACTCATTCGGCCATCAACTCTGGATTCTGATCAATTGGATTTAATACTAAGTTCGCATAAACTCTGTCAGCTTATTTTCTACTTATTTACTGAAATAAAGTATTGAATAGAATTTACCACCAGTGGTCCACAACTGGTTCATCAAAGGCTGTGGTTATGTGCTGTCCTGTCTGTGGGAGAGTGCATATAAAAGGCCCCTTGCTGCTTATCAGAAAGAGTAGCCTATGTGGCAGCAGCGGGTTTCCTCCAAAGAAATATGTCAGATTGACTATATATATAGGTTTGCCGTCCAATACCTGATGATAAAAATCAATATGCTCTAAATGTTTGTTTGTTGTTTTACGTCCTAGCAACATCCAAGGTCATATCAGGACGGATGTGCTCTAGAGGCATCGTTAAATAAAACAAACTTTTTGAATAGAATTGAACTGAAAAATATGTTATCTTGTTGGGCGAGTTTCATATATTTCACTAATTTAACCTAAAGGTTGGTAAGATAAACATTTTATGAAACAATAAAAGTCGTACTTGACTGACAACCTCTCCCCGTCATACGCTTTGTACTGCCGTGAAAATGTTGAAAACTTTGGATGACCCATAAACAGTCCAGTCTCAAACAGTTGGGGGTAGAAGCCAATATGTGGGTGTTTGAAACTGGACTGTGAAGTACCTGCGAATCCACTGTTACACAATCCGATGAAAGCATAACACTTCTAAGACAAAGCACCCGCTTTGTCACGATCCTATGTATCCAATTTGGATAGTGGTGTACTTATTAAACATGTATGGCTACATAGAAGACATGTGAAGTTAATTTAATATAACTTGTCATTGCTGCATGCATATGATACCTAGTGAGACCAAATTTATTTCAGTACCCACACTGAATTAATTTTTGTATGTTTACACTTCAAGAATCTCTCAAATTACCTATCTATAATAAAAGTTACTCCAGACCCAAGTGCAATAGACTAATAATCAAATTACCATATACATATATATATATACATATATACATATATAATATAGTATAGTTATACGAATCTTACCTGGGTATAGATGATGGATAACTGTTGTTTTCCCGAGGTACAAGCCTCGGTTAGATGTTGGCTAGGGAGAAGGAAGCATGTCAGGAACCAGCAATCTTTACCTACTTATTCAGGATAAAAATGATCTTAGACTCAAATGGATACTTTAATGTTTTCGTCTTGGCACAAGCAACACGATAGATGTGGCAGGGTGTGGAGGGTGGGCCCTAGCCAACATCTAACCGAGGCTTGTACCTCGGGAAAACAACAGTTATCCATCATCTATACCCAGGTAAGATTCGTATAACTATACTATTTTACCTCGGTACTACGCCTCAGGCTAGCTTCAGGCTAGGGAGAACTTTACGTAACTTCATTTTTATCCTTAATTCATTCATAATCAAAACCATCATAGTTTTTTACATTTCATACAGTATTCATTAGTATTAATACTTTTAACTTTTCTCACCTATCTTGTTAATTGGTGAGTAAGCGTGTGGCCAGGCCGCTCGACTTTTCTAGTCGTTTGTTGTAATGTTTTGCAAACGATCTAGCAGTCTTCCAGCCTGCATGTGCCAGGATCCGTTTCACTGAGATCCCTAACAGTCGTGCTTTGGAGACCATGGCTCCTCGTGTCGAATGGGAAGCGTAGCATCCCGTGTCCACTCCTGCTGCCTTCAGGACAATAATGGTCCATCGTGCCAGAGTGTCTCTTGAAATACCTTTGTGTGGTTTAATAAAACTCACCAACAATTGTCTTGAATTCCTAATAACTTTTGTCTTGGATAAATAAACCCGTATGGCAGACACTACACACAGTTGTCTGTCATCCGGGGAAACTGTTCAAATGCACTGTAGATAATGGATCCCCTGTGCGGTTCGACTTTAACAATTGCTGTAAATCAAACATCGCCTCCTTGCGATCTATCTCCAAACCATCCAATGACAATGCTACAATCGTTTGTCCTCTGTGTCCAGTAACTAACAGCAATAATACTGCCACCTTAAATCCTAGCTGTTTCAAATCCAAATTCCTATTACTAGGCCAACTCTTAAATAGTGTGAACACAATTGACACATCCCAAAACCTATTATATTTTGGCTTTGGAGGGTTTCTTTCGTAAACCGATCTCAAAAACCAACAAACCACTTGGTGTTTCCCAATTGTCTGTCCATCAATTCGGGGAAGTATAATGGATAGAGCGCATCTTGCCGCATTAAGCGCTCCAAACCCCCAACCCCTGATCTTCCAGCATCCTTAAAAATCTAATAACTTGTGCAATTGTAGGCTTCATTGGCTTTACCTTCATAAGCAAACAATGAAGCCCCCATTTCTTCAAATAACTTGAATATAACTTAACAGTTCCTTTCCTCCAAACATGGGAAGGTAATCTCTCCTGAGTAACCTTATCTAACCCAAACTGTTGCAAATATTTGTTGAAAAATGGAATTCCCAGAGGTGTATTATTTACACGTCTCCGTGAATCTTCCACCGGCCTTGTGGGAATCGTATAGGTTCCTTGGCTCCGGGGGCCACTCCTACTAACCATGACTGCATGTCCCAATCTGGAACTATCAGTCTCCTGATCTTCATTGCTACGCCTTTGATTTGAGGAAAAAACTGACAGCCATGGAAGTTTGCGTAGCCCTATCTACTTGTTCCCTGGAGGGGGGAACGGCTTGGTGGGAGGAAACTCCCTCCTGAATGGTCGATTTCTGTCGTTCCAGCCGAATGACTGGCGCTGACCCCGACCTCTGAGCTGGAAAGTCGGTCCCGACCTTCCTCCTCTGGCAGGGGGCCGACGAAAATCCACTCGAGCTCTACGAAACTGAGTGTTGGGTTCCACCGGCTTACCTGTGTCTATATTCTTGCCATACTTAGCTTCAGCCTCCACTCCCTTGAAGAGATACTGGAGCTGACCGCCAAACATCTTGGATTTTGTCCAACGGTTTTCCCCTTTATCGGCTTGGGAGGAAGGAAAAGAGTATATTCCTTCCCATCATTGTCCACAATTTTCTTGGACCTGGCTACCTCCCCTACCAGCCTCGGTACAGACGGCCTTGAAGACATTCTCAAACCGTCTACTCGAAATATAGTTAGCAGCAGCCGTTAACATGCCCAGACCCTTATCCATGGTTCTGGCCAGCGAAGAGAACTTATTCTCAGTTTGCATACGATTGGCCACTGGAGCAATCGCTGTTAAGGCCCCAAGCACCGCCTTGTGAACTGTGGAAAAGAGTTCAACTCAAACCTTTTCTCCTCTCCTCATTCAGATGAACGTCGTTGTCCATCTCCTTCACCTGCGAATGAGGAAACACCTTTAATCCCCGTCAGCTGTACACCCAGCCTGGTGATTACTTCCGCCGGTTTGAAAGTATTTAAGTTGTCCCTTAATAGTTTCTCTCATCATGGTTGTTGTAAGGACTTTCTTAGCTTTTTCCTTTAGCGCATTTCTTGCGCACTTTGCCACCTATCTTTGCAAACAACCCCACTCGGTCAGTCTCTGAATCTGATTCCGTTGTAGATGAATTCATCAGAAGAATCTGAAGAAGAATCTTTCTTCTTCTTCTTTTTCTTAGTCTTCCTTTTCTTTGTCTTCTTTTTCTACCACCTTCTTCCTTGCCTTTGTGTAGTCGTCTCCTGACGAGACCACTGCTTTCTTGACTTTCTTCTTTTTAACCCGGCGCATTGGGTCCAGAAGATGAATCATCATCCCCTGACTCAACTCCTCTTCCCCACCAACTCTTCCCTCGTCCGAGTCAGTCTCTGGAGGAGGTGACCTTTTCTTTTGACGAAAAGTAGCCTGGTCACGGTTAAGGAGCTGTAACTCCAACATCTCCATCCGGGCTTCCCAATCCAGTGGCAGCACTTGCAACACCACCGAATCACAACTGTCGTCCGGATTGCCGACATACCATGCGTCCCGGGCCGAGGCGACGGAGGAAACCGCCAAACACCTGCCCCTCATCGGACTCATCCGGCGGGCGACCCTCTGCGGCAGCTGGTGCCACCGTCTTACCGCGCTTCGTGGCCATCAGAAATCTGGAAACAATCGAACGAGAGTTACCAAACAACCATGGCGCATAGACTAAATGTCACGAAAGATTAATTTAATAACCATTGTGCATCTAGTGGTGTAGTAAACCATTTTAAACTGTTTCTACACACAGGCGTGGATAAGCTAATTTTGTCGTAGGTCGGTGTGAACCAAACCAAACGAGGGTAGGGACCAGTAAACCGTACCCTCCGACACTCTCTGTTTCCGTACACTTCTCCCCCCTGCGGCTACTGTGCCAGCAAGTTGGAGAAAAATGCTACGAAACTCGGAGCGTACGCCTAACTATGGGGAGTCTATAAAAGAAACCCAAGATTATTTCCACAGCGAATCCAAAAAGAGACCGCGGAAATAATCCAAAAGACAAATGAGCCTAAATTCGAGAACCCCTTACGTGTTCCAACGTCAACAATGCCGAAACGGCGTATATTAATTTATCGAAAAAACACCACGAGATGCACAATAATTCAATAAACTTACAACAAAGCATAAATACACAAGAAATATCACTACAACTTAGCCTGGCGAAGAGCAAAACCGATAATCCAGTTCCAAACCCCTTACGGGCCTCGCTCCTCTGCCAACCGTCAACAACGCCGAATCGGCGTATATTAAAATTACGCAAATAACTTAATAAATTCACAACAACAAAGCCTATCTACCCAAGAAATACATATCCTCCAGTATTCTTGGGTTAACAATAACATCCAATACGTCGCCATAGCAATAGCGATAAACAAGAAATAAACAAAATGGCGAACCACAAACTACAGCGTACCGGCACTACGAACGGTAACGCTATAATTACTTAATAAATTCGCCAAATTAATATAACTTGCACCAAAGACTCCACAGGTCTTAATAAACACCCCTGTATTCCCAATACTGCGAAATACAAAGTTATTTGTCGATAACGACACTCAAAAAATAAACAAATTGGCGAAACCCAACTTGGCAACTTGCCAACTAGCGTACCGGCACACAACTCGGTTAAACGCTAACTATTACTTTAATAAATTCGCCAATTTAATATAACTTTAACCAAATATTGCACAGGTCTTAATAAACAATCCTGTGAAAAATATAATCCAACTTACTTCGAATAACGTAGTTAATTTGTCGATAAAGACCGCTGTCACCTCGCACACGTCTTCACAGTGCGAGATCCATATGCTAATTGATGGTTCCTGACGAGCTTCCTTCTTCCTAGCCTGAAGCTAGCCTGAGGCGTAGTACCGAGGTAAAAATATATATATATATAATATATATATATTATATATATATATATATATATATATATATATATATATATATATTATATATATATATAATATCAAATCCATCAGATTGTACAAACATTCCTCTCATTCTACGCCCACACTGAGGAGAATGTCTAACCCGAGTTTTTATTTTGACATTTAAACCAAATCATCGCTCGTTTTCACTTTATAGGGATATTTTGGTCATTTCCAAACGAATGTAAGCAACAACAAAAATACAGCGTTTCGAATTAGTTTTTGTCTATATTAGTTGAATAAGATGAGGGGATTTCAATTGCAAAAACAATCGGTCTTCTTCATTCCACTGCTCAGTGTTCTATCCTAATAGTGCCGAATGCCGGTGTTGCGGATTCCGAGGCACACCAGTTTGCCAGGGACACTTCCATTCAAATGCATTGTTAACGGCCGTGAGCAAATCTTCATACAGAAGAAGTCAAATATCTCTCAAATTACACCATCTAGAAACAAATCGCTTGGTACAAATATAGAAAACATATTTACCATAAAGACTATATTAAATTTATATGGTTAGGGTTCTTGATTTCTATTATTTTTGAATAAAACTAACGTTTTGCACTGCGCATACCGTCAAACTCAAGGCATTGTCAATGGTCGTGAGCAATGTTCATACAGAAAATACAGAAGAAGTCAAATATCTCTCAAATTACACCATCTAGAAACAAATCATTTGGTACACATATAGAAAACATCTTTACCAAAAACATTATAATAAATTTATAAGGTTAGTGACGATGCTGTTCGATTTTGATGCATGTGCAGAAGCGATGTGTCCCTGGCAAACTTGTGTCCCTGGCAAACCGCAACACTGGGCTAAGTCCTTAGTTTGATTTGGCCAGGATTCAAATCTGGGAGCTCGAATCGCACAACTTACCAACTCATTCAGCCATCCCGTCTGGTTGGTATTTAGGTTTTCACTATTGAAACAATAAATTTCAGGATATTCAAAGATTATGTCGAAAACATAGCACAAATCCTGCAAGTGTGTACTTAATTCCCATTGGAAGACAATACGTCAGCGCATACCGTATACGGACGATAGTTGATTGCAGGATTCAAATGGAGCCGAATCGCACACTTACCACTATCAGCCCCTCTGGTTGATATTTAACTATGTCGGAATTCACAGAGTCGCAGCACCCTGATGCGGGCGAGCAATAGAAGAACCTACGGACGCTCACCTCGGTGATGACGGCTTCCAGACTGACCGAGTCCAGGGTCTGGTACAAGAAGTGCAGCTCTGAGCTCATGTCACGCACCTACAGAGTTAATTAGCAATAAACCAACAATTAACGCTCAGCAAATCAGCCATCAACGCTTATCGGGCAGTATATTTATTGTCAAAATACGACGGTCATAATTGCCATCTTCAGTGGCATAGTCAAACGTAGACAGGACGGGCACCAGGTTAAAGCGTGCTAGGTATACTCTAGTTTGCTTCTGGTGGTTGCCGCAAGGTGGCGCCAGCTATTGTTTATAGTTGTCCACAACTTAGCATTTGGACCGTGCCTCTCGGGTTTCCTGTGCAACAGATGAACACATCCAGTAGTACTAGTATGTCTCTGTACAGGTCTGGACTGTCTCATTACTTGGCTCACACAATACTGCATGGTCCTTGATTGAATAGGACATAACATCACATTGTCGTCGGACAAAAGGTGTTGCAACAAATGGCATCATGACTAAAGCGGGACTCAAACCCACTTTTCTGCCATGCTGCAATTATTAGGTTGTTCAGGCTCCCGGATGCAATCTACATGCCCATACCTTCATGTGTATGGGGCAGTTCAGCTGGGGAAGTGAATGCAACTTAGTATACTACATTTACACTACGCCAGTCCACTACTTCTGACTAACACCCCGGGGTATTGTGTAAACATACTCGACCACAGTTTCAGCGTCCACATCGTAATGTGAAGCAATTGGTGAATAGAGATACATGACTTGGTATTTTATCTAATGTAAAAAATAGTTGCTAGAATAATTTCACCCCAAATATGTACATATTGCGTACAAATTAAAGTAGATAAATGGGCAATAAAATATTCACAACTATGTAAATTACCATTAACAATAAGCTACAATTACGTATGTATTCGTGAAATGTAAAGGGTTACCACTTCTTAAACAAGCATTTGATATAAGAAGTACGCGAGAAGAATTCTACATACTAGTGACATATCTGCTTTCATTTTTTGTTTAACCCTTTCCTAACCAAATCTACCGGGGTTTCACACCATATGGGGATCGGGGTGGGAGGATAAGAGTTTGTAAGAAGATTACAAACTAATTTCACATAGGTTGGGAAAAGGTTTGGAGACCCAAATTTCAGTTCATTATCTCTAGTGCGACTTCATTACATTTTGTGTTGTTGCCTCCACTGCCCCTCCATTCCAGCAGAGACCCTCCCCCCCTCTCTCTCTCTTGCTCTCCCCCTCCCCTTTTCTCTGCTCCTCTCTCTTGCTCTCTCCCCATGCTCTCTCCACCCCCTCCTCTCTCCTCCTATCTCATGCTCTCTCTCCCTTCTCTCTCTGCCCCTTCTCTCCCCCCCCCCCCTATTCTCTCTACCCCCTTCTCTCTCTTTCCCACCTTCTCCAACCCATTCGCACTGCCAGACCCATACTGTCTATATATTTAACAGTCTTCTTTAAGTTATCAAACAGTACTAGTATCACTGACAGAAAATGACTAATATAGCTACTCCATTTGGCACTGACGATCACAGTTAGTGATGTAACACTCGCTTTTCAATTACTTCTGCGTGAAAGTTGGGATATTCTGGCATGGTTTTGGCTTATAGTTATATGATTCATTATTTACTAGATTCCCATTGTGTTACATGAAACCACCATAAAAATGCATGTTCCCCTTTAGGACAGGCGTTGAACTGTGCTATCATTTGAAAGGCAATCAGAGGGAGGAGCAGAAAACTGATGAAACAAATGTTACCTCATCAGGAATGGCATGACATCATATTTCTGACAGTACTTCGGTGCAGTGAATATCAGCAAATGGGTAAATAATGCACATTTTTTACTCCGGAAATAATTCAAATAAAAGGCCTTGAGAGCTGACTATTGTGGGCTTTCGAAAAGTCCCATCGTAGTCCGTTCGTCGCCCATCCCATCCCCCCTCTCGATGCTGTTTCTTCAGGATTGAAATAACATGTAAGTAACTCTGACAGCAAACTGCACATATGCCAATAATGTTGAAATAGCAGTGTATACTCATGGTACCGCAGGAGAGGAACTTGGCCGGCCGAGCCACTGTCAGATCATAACAAAAAGCTGGTAAATGAAGGCCTTCACAGTAATCGGGAGGTTGCTTACTGAATGACTGGTGCACTTATCCTGCTCATACCATTGGCAGGTCCGTACATGTGTGAAGATATGGAATTCAAGGCTATTTCAAGGCTGTTTTTGATAGAAATTCAAGACTATTTTATTTTGGACTTCAGGAAAAAACAACAATGGCGAATGGCGATTTTAGACTAATTTAGATCACTGGGGACAGTTTAATGGAATTCAATCATTTTCAAGACTAATTACCCAAAATAGGTTAAATTCAAGGCTTTTCAGGGGCTTGAAATGGGGGAAATGAAGTTCAAGACTTTTCAAAACTTTCCAGGCCCTGTACGGACCCTGCATTGAAGAGTTTGGGTTTAGTGCGTTTGTTTGTTGTTCTTTTATGTCCTCGCAACATCTAAGGTCATATCAGAATGGGTACCGACTTATGACAGTGCGCACTTATGGCAACTTTATAGTGCTTCCCCACTGCGAGACCAGGCCGCCGGCACCATGACCCAATATCCCACACTGTCACATTATCCTGATACTGTGCTAGCCAGTCCTTGTCCTCTCCTATTCATACTGAGTGCCAGACCAGGTCGCGACAAGCATCAATTTGATAAGCCATTGGCTGGGATTCCAACTCCCGACCTTCCGCACGGAAATCATGCGCTCTACTGATACGGAAACCGCATCCGGTGTTTGGGTTGAGAGCTAATAACTGTAATTTACCCCAGCTGATAACCCTAATTTACCTCATAGGGATAGATAAGGAGGTTGGTCTGCTACTACAGTCAGAGAATGACTAAAATTAAAAGAATTAAAAGATTTATTAACTGATACTTTATGATAGAATAAAACCCTGCCAAATGTACAACAAAAATGAATAAAGCTTTATTAAACTGTTAATTACGTAAACTTGTAACCCATGTTCTATAATTTTGAATATATGCATTCACTGTACCATAACTAGATCGAAGGGATATTAATTTAATCACCTATCAACCTGTTTTAATTAATTAAGGAACACTGTCAATCGATCAATGGGGTTTATATTTATTTAAATGCAAAGTGGGTGCTTAATGTCAAACTTAACGCCCCACTATATGCTTATGTACTTAGTAACCTCCCACTATACATTAATGTACAGGTTTACTAACCTATCACGCAATTTATTTGAAACGGCGATAATAAGTTTTGTACGCATAAGGAAGTCATGAATTTGTAATTTGGGCATAAAATCTCCAGCATCGTCAGTCTCATTCACTCAGCAGGAAGTACTGAATTAGTCATTTGAGGGTAAAGAGTCAGTATTTTCCTCCTAATTCATATATCGAATGCTGTTTCGACTGACTATATCCTTGAATCTGAGCTAATGCGTAGTGTTGATTTAAAGTACATCTCCATGTGTATTTAATCTATGGTAAAAGCTAACAATTGATTTAATTATATTCAGGGTAGTCAGACATGGTTGGTTTATTGGGGTTTTACGTCCTAGCAACATCTAAGGTCATATCGGTCCGGAGTCAGATATGGAGTGACCTCACTGGGGGAATTGGATCTGCTTCTAAGAGCACTATTTTTAAAGCTGCATAATCCGATGAAATAGCCAATTTTCGAAACCAAAACACTAGATCTGACCGAAGCTATCCAACTTAGGTACTGGTACATTCGTTAAGCAGTGATTGCTGCACAAACGGAATACTTGGTCAATTTAATAGAACTTGTCAATGCTGAAGGCTATATGTCCAGCATTTCCGTGTGAACACCGAAATTCATTTTCTGTGTTTCAGTTCCAAATATCTCCAAAGGTAACCCTTTAAAATAAACGTTACTTCAATATTCATGTTGGCCTCGCTAACATGGGTAATTTGCTTACGAGGCAACTGGTCACGTGACCCTTCTTGCTGCATCGGACCACACGTGGTGGCTCGCTTCTCGCCCGGAGCTCAAGCTAGCAGGTTCACTCTCCCACCCACCCACCAACACTATCCGGGGTTGAGCGCTGTTCTTGTCAATTAAATGTTTATGTGTGTTACAATCATGAAGTTTAGTCATTAAGACTTATATCCCAGTTCTAGATCTATATGATTAATTGTTATCTAGTCTATTATCAGACTCTGCTCTTGTTAAACTTGTTATTCATGATGATACTAGTCTATCGGTCACCTGCAATTTTGATGATATAGGCCATGTCGCCGACTTGCCACTAGAAAGCACAACTTCATTGAAGTTACAGACTTGTTTTTTATTATGAAATAAATGATGTTTCAATTTACATTCAATAACTGTGTCGATCTTGTTGGCTTGTTAAGTGAATTCTAAAGTAAAGAAGATTATAATAATCCAGCTAATAATTGTATCTTTAAATAATATTACCAAAATCAGACAGCGATCACACTTTTTTCAGGCTTCTTTTTTAATTACTTTTTAGGATCATTAAAACTGTTTAAGAACCAACATTTGTATTGACATCCATAATTTGTAATGACTTATAATACTTTTTGTATAATTGTAGGACTTTTCAGTACTTAATCTTTGCATTTTCAAAAGTTAGTACTTTTTAGGTTTATATGACCAGTAGGAACCATGTCAGAACTACCGGGTTATGCAACTTTAAAGCTGTTGTTAAATACAACCTTGATGAGAAGAGCCAGATGGTGCTAAATCAAGCAGCAGGGTTATGGATTCCCTACCCCCTCCTTTAACTTTCTGCTGGGACATCTCAACCTTCCCCCCCCCCCCTACCTTCTCACAGGACACACTCCCCCCATACCACACACCGACAACCCCCACCATAACATTCTTACTACACTCACTGCCCTCCTTTTTTCCAAATATCTACAACTACGATACTCAAACCTAATAAAGATCTGATCATGTGATTTTACCATGTATTCCTCAGAAGAATATACTATGTATCTTAATGATAGATCTCACTTAGAAGGGGTGATGTAGCTCGATCCCAGTAGGTCGGACATGGTGTATTCAGCACCATTAGTACCCCATGGTTACTATTAGTAGTTCTGTGACGTCATACCGGGAAGGGAAGGGTGGACTCACAGAAGTTATAAGGCATACTCGTAAACCTTCAAATTTACTTTGTGACAGCAGGGTTTGCGCTACTTTCTAAGTCTGTAATGTACCGTATCCTATGTCACTGATAACAGTCATTAGGGCTGAATGACACGAATATGACAGTAATAGCCACAGCTTGACGACAGAGACTGTCGTGTCAGACTGCCCTAAATAACTCTTAGAGAATAGGTTGTTTCAAGCTTCATCAAATATGACACCACATTTGATCATAATAATTGTAAATAAGTCAAGTTGTTTTTGGCCACATTTAGTGCTTTTAACCATCCACTCAAAGAATCCTACTAGGCACTTACATTTTTACTAATTCACCAAAACGTATTCTTAAATTAGTTCTCTAGCTCTTCATTCAGTTAACAGATGTAAGGTTTAGATTATTTGCATAAGAGGGAAATGTCTCGACGCTGGAAAGAAAATTATTCCAAAAATGAATAAACTATTTAGCAAAGTAAATTAACGATTAAATAAATATTTCAGTTATATTTACCTTATGGCTCATCGTGAAGAAGCCACCACTGGGAAGAAGAGAGAAACAAGAGGAGAGAAAGTTGAACCATTAGTGTGGTATATCTGAATTGCACATGCCATTATCACCCCAACCTGCGTATTCAGTTATTTGTCTGGGTCCCATTTTGAATTGATATGAATAGTGGTGAAGGCTGAAGTTATTTTATGTTGTTTTCTGACTCAGAAAACACCCACAAACACGCAAGTTGAATATTGTTACTCTAAATTACAATTACAGGTTATCAGTCCACCAGGAAGAATGATCATATAGACGCCATGTTAATATCCTAGCAAGTACGCGTCTCAAACTGCCATGGTGCGAGTGATTCCTCCCTCAACTCTTTGGGACATAAGACCCTGCTCACGATGAGTCAATATCTGGACGCTTGTAACTAGACTGCAAGCGGAAAGCGTCGGTACAGGACTTGACCTCACACAGGAAAGCAGCCGGCTTTCTTACCAATTCGGACATTCTGCTGCCATGGGTTCTCTTATGTAGTCTGGTTCCCGCCTTATACACTGGAGTATGGAGGAAGGGGTGCAGTTTACATAAACCGGACCTCACCAGACGAACCAAGAATCTATATCTAATCCATCCCAACTGCCTGCACTAGAGGAATACCACATAGCACCAAGCAAACAGAGCGTTTGGAATTCTATAAATTACCTGACATCGACAAAAGTCGATACACATATATCAAGAGAATAATATCCCATCAAGAACTTACCGTTATAAACTAAAACTATTACTTATATTCATCATTGCAAAATTGATTTATTCGCTTATGTTGCAGAAAACTAAAACAATTGATCTGTGGAATGAGGAAGATCAGTTGCAGTAATTGAGTGTTCCTTTCTTTAAAGTTACATAATCCAATGGTTTTGAGTTACTACTGTATTCATTTAAGATAAACATGTTGATTTTTATAATCTGCTTTACTTTAGCTTGAAGTAACTTATTGTAATGGCCCACGGCCCTCTGACTCCCACTCTCACGGTCACTCACGGACGAACACCAAGATTCAATTAGAGTATGCTTCAACTTGGTTTATTGAACCATCTGCTCTCCGCGGCGTCAGTAGTTGTCTGAGTCGCCCCCTGACTCGCCAGATCCCACATCGACTCTATAGGTGTGGGGAGGGGGGGGGGGGGGGGGTCAGCCACACGCAGTAGAGGTCAGCCCAGTTGGGGTCTGACCGGTGGCTACCCATGCCGCCACCTGGCGCAGTGTATGGGTACTGCGCTGGTGTACGGCGTAGTCTCCGCTGCTACCGCATGGTAGTAGAGCTCATGTTCAGACTACTACATTATTTTAAAGGGTTAACTGTGGGGATATTTGAAGAGAAGAGAAGCCAAATTAATTTTGCCATGCACACCGAAATGCTGGACAGGCTTTATTTTGGAGCATAGCACAGGAGAATCCAGCTGCCGTAAATATTTAATGAGTGTATATTGGATATGCAGGAATAAATTTAGGTAAATAGATGGGTTTTAAAACGTTTACGCTTTCATCGAATTCTGCAATTTAACAAAATTATTGTTTCAAATTTATGTACTTAAAGAAGAGCAATAAATTGAATATTCACCCTCCAATCTCCTCATGGGCAAATGCTTGAATGATCGGCCACTTCTCAATGAACATCTTATCAAACAGGGACTTCTCCCCTGGAAACAAAACAACACATTCAAACAACCCACTCAGGTTCACACAGATTAGTAATGAACCCTATTGCGACAATATTCAATTTACATCATACCTTTTTCTGCCAATCATTGCATTTGACTGCAATTTTCTAAGAAACCAGAAATTATTAAATCTTTAAAGCGGTCATTCTTGCTGGTGACATTGCAAGTGGGGTCATCCCAGTGAAATTATAAATGGAAAGAGAAAAGGGTAAATACTAAGTTAACCAAAGTAGGTACTTTCTTGGACTATTTGGATAGCCTACAAATGCTCAAATTAGTTCTAGCTTCCTGGAGAATTAAAGAACTTTAGGTGAAACTGGGTATACAGACCTGGCCCTGAGTAAGGGATCCCTACAGTCTTGCATCCATCAACCATAGCCAGGAAGCTTTTGATCTTGAACTCTTCCGCAGCCTCGTCATCCTCGTACTGAAACAGGATGTGGGGTGGAGAATTACTACAAATCTAAATAACAGGAAAATTCACAATCTAATTACTAATTGTCACCATTACTATCTACACAATTCTCTTCAATTTTTCTGCACTGAAATTCTAACTTTCAGGAAACAGGTAAAAACTAACCTTTTAACTTTCAACACCACTCAGGATTTATAATTTTAACTTACTTTCCTTTCCATTAACTACATAGATTTCCTCAGCTATTGACATAATATTATGCCGGAATAGCAGTGCTTCAGTACCGACATTTGCTATAATCAGATAAATAAATGTGTGAAGAAACAATACCTTTCAACTATCTTTTCTGCATTGAAATTCTCATTTACTACATAATAGTTCACTACTGGCGGAAGACCAATGTTTCAGTATCGGTGTTTTGTATATTCAGAGGACTATAAATCTGTGAACAAACAAACAAGAATGGTTTGTTTGTTGGGTGTGAACACACCCAACAGTAGAATGGGGAAGATCAATTGTCCATGATTGAAAATGATTCTACTTCATGAACAGGCGTGGTAAAAACGTCAATCACAATGACAATGTGGTGGTGGATTTTCATCGGTTATGTGGAATTATGAAAGAAGTAGTTTTAGGTTCAGCATATTTCTGTGCATTACCCGCATGTACCGCCTGACGACTGAAACATGTATCTGTATAATCTCATTCGTATATTTTTGTTCACAAATCTTATGGCCGGAAAACCAATGCTGCGGCACTGACACTAGGCTTTGTTCAGTGAATAAATAATTTTACCCCTTTCAAAAAAAGGGGGGGAAATGGAAAGCCAATACTGCAGCACTGACACTAGGCTTTGTTCGCTAAATAAGTAATATTACCCCCCCCCCCCTAAAAAAAAACGGGAGAAAAATGGTGTTTGGAAAAAGAGTGAGAAAAGTAGTGTCTCTTACGTCCTCATCAGTCATGCAGTGGAGGCGGAGGTTCCTCCAGTGGGCAATGTAAGGCAGCAGGTACAGGTAGTTGATTGGGTTACAGTACACGTCCACGCGCTCAGGCCGAATCACGAAGATCATGTCTGCAAAAGAAAGAAAAGATCCCACATTAATTATGTCAAACATCACAGTTATGTCGCTACTTTTATGTGTGCTTTAGTTGGTGTTTTTGTTTTGTTACATTAGTTAAAAAAGCAGGTAAAATTCAATTGTGGACAATTGGTCTTCCTCATTCCACTGCTCCTTGTTCTATCCTAGTCATGCTGAACACCAGGTTAGATAGCGACAAGTGTCAATTTCTAAGTGATTGGTTTGACTCAGCCAAGGTTCGAAATCGGGGAGTTCGAATCCCACGACCTACCAAAACTAGAAACGGGTGCTGAACTCATTCAGCTACCCACACTGGTTCTTTCTTTATTGGGGTTGTCCGTCTTAGCAACATCTAAGGTCATATCAGGACGAGTACCGACTTGTGACAATGCGCACTTATGGCGACTTTATAGTGATGCGCCAATGGGCAACCAGGACCAGAACCAAGACCTGATATCCCACTCAGTCACATTAGCCTGACACTGAGAATGCCTTTTTTTATGATAAAGATAACCAATGTTTTGTTTAAATTGATCAGTCTACCATCATGTACTTACATCCATATGTCTACATCCTTTTTTTAATTAACCAGAAAATGTGATGCATTAATTATGCTTTTTTTTTCGAAATGACAATTTAATTCTGGCAATAATTTGGTGATGAAGTCAAAGAAAATAAATTAGTGTAGCACAGGTAACATAATGTAACAAAAACAGGTATATCAATTAACACCAACAGATCAATCTTGCAACAGAAACAGGTACACTATGTAACACAAACCAGACCCATCATACAATGTAACTTTGTGGTGTTCTCTGTGGCGGAGTGGTTAGAGTGTCTGACTCTTTTCTAGGTAGGACTCCTAACCTGAAGGCCAGTGGTTCGATTCCCCGTGACCCCACCTCTGCCAATTTGGAATTCCACCGCTGTGTATAACTTACAGCATCATCAAAGGCCAGTTGCTCTCCTACCATGGCTATGTGGTGTGGGAGGTTCAAAATCCCTTGGATCAGTAAAAGTGTAGGCTCAGACTTTCTATCAACAAACTGTCTAATGGTGAAAACAAGTCTATTCAGACTTATCCATGATAGGCAGAATAAATCTTCAAGAAGAAAAAACAAAAAACAATTATATTTGTAAAATCAACCGAATACAATATACGTAACATTTTCAAGGAAAATCACACACGACGGATGTTTAAAAAATCGAAATACCGAATAAACAAGCACACTAAAACACTGATGTCGGAGCAATTAAATTACAAATTTACTTTTCATCGTCCTTTTTGTGTGTGTGGTGTTTTTTGTTGGAGGGGGGGGGGGCGAATAAAATGAAGAGAGCTTATAAACTTCCTTATGTATGAGTATGACATCGGTTTGGAATTGGCCCAGTTGGGCAGGGGTTAATAATGTCGTTGTTATGGCCATTGGATCAACATTGGTCGGAAACTGGCTACATTACTATCCCATTTACATTACTGCTCCACGTGATGTGCATTGTCCAAATGAAGCGTTCCAAATATTGAACTGTCCAACATCGAAGTAATTCGTATTAGTGTGCGTCTTCCGTTATTTTAAAGTTGCATAGTCCGATGGTTTTGAGTTTCTGCCATTTTTTCCAGATAAATATAAGAGGTTGACTTTATAATATACCTTACTATAGTTTAAAGTAAGTGTTATTATGTAAGGCTAACTTTGGAGATAATTGAAGGGAAAACATACTAAATTTATTTGGTGTGCACGTCGAAATTCTGACAACAGGAGTCAACATGTTCTATAGAATTGGCCTAGTGAGCCTTTATATGCAGCAACAATTTCTGAATAAATCTACCAGTATCTATCAGGGATGAAAGTGGTCTCCGGGAAAAAAAGCGGAAATGCTGATATTCTCCCATAGGCTTAGCATTGTCAGGGAATCGCTGAAAATTCCCAGAAGTCGGGTTTCATACATATTGGTATACGCTGATAGTGCTACACCGTTTGAAGCACGTATTAGTAGTATACGCTGCTAGTGCTGCGGCGTTTGCATCACATATCGGTATACGCTGATAGTGCTGTGGCGTTAGAAGCACGTATTAGTAGTATACGCTGATAGTGCTGCGGCATGAAGGCATTAGTAGTATACGCTGCTAGTGCTGTGGCGTTTGCACCACATATTAGTATACGCTGATGGTGCTGCAGCGTGAAACAACGTATTGGTTGGTGGAGTTTTACATCCTGGCAACATCTAAGGTCATATCAGGACGGGCACAACTTATTAGTATACACTTATAGCTACAGGAAAAATCCCGGAAATCCGCGAAATCGCGGAGATCTTTCATCCCTGATCTATATTGGATACGATCAAATCTAATTGAGCGTCTTCGTTTCGTAAATGTGATGCTTTCATCGGACTATGCAGATATGATGTAAAGTTCTATTTACTCACCATCGATAACCTCATCAGGATATCCAGACCTGCAAATAAAGCTACCACACATGATGTGAGAAAATTGTAGTTTATATGTACATTGTAATTACTCCTAATTCTAGTCGAATTAAATTATATCAATTACAGGATAAGCATTTTATGTTAATTAGATTCAATATACAAACTATAAATTATAGTCTGTATTATGTGTATATTGAATCTCCCCTCGACATTAGTACTACTAATGTCGTGGGGAGTATGGGTTACAAACGGAAGGAGACATTGCGCCTAGAGTGGTATTTAAACCCATGTCTTAACCATTAGACTATCTAGCCTCCCTGATGTAATAAAACTACCCAAGCCTATCTGTGTATGTGGCATTCCACCTGCCGAGGTTAGTGCATGTCACTACACAGTACACTCATTCCCCTAGAATTGTAAGTCTCATAATTACAAATATCTTAGGAGCGACACAGTACGTAGCTTGTACAAGATCCTGGTCGTGGAACCAATATTGTTAAGGGGGGGGGGGGGGAGGCTGTTGTTTACAAATGAAAGGAAAGATCGTGTATAATGATATAGAGCGATACTCGAACACACTTCTGCTATTACAAGGCCAGCATCCTAACAATTAGACTAGCTAGGTTTATTGATGCAATCAACATAAAATCAACCTGTATATGTGGCGTTTCACATGGGAAAGTAAGTGCAACTCATTATATTAAAATTATATTTGGGAGGAGGAGCATAACTAGTGATTCAGATAGAAGTTAGCTCACAGTTAACTAGCAGCTTAATGCAAAATATTTGCTTCTCTCGTATTTTCATATAAAGGTTTGTAAATCAATCAATCAATAGTTCCGTCCTCTAGTCGAGGGTTGGATGCAATGGTTCTCCACTTGTCCCGATGGTGTGCTGTTCTGATAGACTGAATAATTCAAGCCTGTCCACTGTGAAATATTTGTAAACCATGATGTTCTTGGTCTCCCTCTCCCTCTCCCGCCATTCACCTTCCCTTCCAACAATGTATGGTATATTGAACTCTGACGAATGATGTGGCCAAAATAAATAAGTTTCTTTGTCTGTATAGTGGCAAACAAGCTTTTCTTATTTTTAATTTTTCTGAGAACTTCTTTGTTTGTACTGCAGTTTATTATATTTTCTTGCAGTTGCAATAACATGCCGTATAGTTGGAGTTCATGGACAGTTGAGGGAAAGAGGGATTGAAACCTATTCTGTAATTTGCGTCAATAGTCATTGCAGCTATTCTTTTATACAATAGTGAGCTGCATTCAACTCATATCGAAGGTGTGAACGTGAACATAACTCATATTAATCTAAAATAATTTAATATTAATATTTGTTGGAATTTTTATTTTAACGGTTTCTTTTCTGTCGTTGCATTCGTTGATTAAGAAGGAGAAATTTTAATTAGGACAATTGGACTTTTCATTCCACTTCTTACCGTATCCTAGTGTCACGAGGGTGATGAAAATGGGAAATATTGCGCCTAGAGCGGGACTAGAACCCACATCTCTTTGCATTCCAGGCCAGTGTGCTAACCATTACACCACCTAGGCTCCCTGATATCACCACTCTACCCACGCCTACCTGTATATGTGGTTACTTGCCTGAGACGTCAGTGCAGAGCACTACACTCGTCCCCCCTGGAATTGTAAGTCTTTTAATGCTTACAATTACATACATACAGGCAATGCACTAACACATACATACACAGGGTAGGTTCAACAACCATACAGCGCAAAGCTTGTACAGGATCATGATCACAGCAACCAGCGTCATGGGGGTGATGAAAATGGGAAATATTGCACCTAGAGCAGGACTCGAACCCACATCTCTTTGCATTCCAGGCCAGTGTGCTAACCGTTACACCACCTAGGCTCCCTGATATCACCACTCTACCCACGCCTATGTGTCTATGTGGTTACTTGCCTGAGACGTCAGTGCAGACCACTACACTAGTAATGCTGATTGCCAGGTAAGGTAGCGACAAGTATCAATGATATAAGTCTTTGATTTGACTTCACCGGCCATTGTTCCCGTGTCTTCCTGTCCTAGAAGCTAACTCTACTCATAGGGCCGTCCCTTCTGGTTAGGGTTCCTAACTTGTTTTAATAATTCGCGGTGGGGGGGGGGGGGGGGGGGGGGGGGACAGAACAAAAACCCACCTCTCAATTTCGGTTCTCCTCGTATCAAAGAAGTTGAATAACAGATAATCCACGAGTTGTCTGTTTCCATCATTGTAACGACTGTCTATTCCTGTAAATAACAATATGAACATAGTAACACGAATTTCATCATAGTATATATAATATAACGGAATACAAATCAAATATGCTGCATATGGGGTATGTGGTTGGCTATAAACACCAAGCCTAGCTTTGATAGTGTAAACATTTAACATATTGTTCAGTCACTGATCGGTTGAGTACACACGGATTACTGTAGTCGCAAGTTACTGGGTACTGAGAATCATCAGCTATCTTGACTATTTGCACTATTTACTAGAGACATGAAAATAGTCTCATTTCTATCAAAAGAAATATTACTTTTAAAATCAATAGAACACGAATCTCAATTAAAACCCAAATACACCAATAATACACTATACTTACATTGAATGAGTAAACCTCAAACTTGTGTTTTATTGGCTTATATTTTCTCAGGGGATTTAAAGTGTGATACGATACCAATTTTATTGTCAATAGCTTACTATGCTTAACTTCCAAAAGTTTAACATTCCTAGGAGTAAGTATGAGAATATTAAGAGTAATCTCAGGTGCTACTTACAAAATGCAACACTAATAGTGCATAGAAGCCAATAAAAAGAACCAAAATTATAAATGTTCAATAAACCTGCTAAAAGATACCATTACTGGCGAAGTAATATTAAACCAAGGTACATTTAATTAATATGTGAGATCCGAATTAAAACATACCTAAAATGCATAGTATAGCATTACACTGGTCATTCGAATCTCCGTTGCCAGTATGGAGAAGGCCCTGGATAGATCGTAGGCGTGTTGAACTGAAAATGTAACAATAATAGTCAGGGTATGAAGCCTTAAATTTAATTATGCTGTGTGCATGCACATCCTCACATACTGCAATTATGTAAGGCGATAATTACGTTAGTATATGTTCCTAGTATGTCTGTTTGGGGTCAAAAATCGATAGTTCTGTACAAAGGTCTGGAGAGGCAACCTGACCAGTATGCAGGGTACATCGGCAGGACCTGACTGGGTATACACCAACTTGATACCGTGGATGAGGCATCAATTACTTGAACCACTGCTCAAGCATTTAGTTGTTTTTTTGGTCCATTAGTTTTTTAAGCAGGGGAAATTTCAGTCATAGACGACTGGTCTTCCTCATTCCACTGCTGGTCGATAGAAAGCTCGAGCCTACACTTTTACCGATCCAAGGTATTTTTAACCTCCCACACCACATAGACATGGTATTAGAGCAACCGGCCTTTGATGACGCTGTAAGTTATACACAGCGGTGGAACTCCAAATTGGCAGAGCTGGGGGCATGGGGAATCGAACCGCCAACCCTCAGATTAGGAGTCTGACCTAGAAAAGTCAGACACTCTAACCACCCCGCCACAGAGAACGCCATCTCAGAAACACTGCCTCTCTGTCACGCAAGGTGCGAGTCTATTCCCAATCAGAAATATTCTTTGTTCAATAAAAAGAAGGAAAATGTCGATCTCTTGTGTCATGGGTGTTAGCATACATGTTTTACTTGTTACGTATTTAGTAGATTCGTTCTAAGAGTCCTCTCGCCATGACCAAATTTTCCAGGTCGGGAGCTCGGAGTAGGTGTGGGCGTTATTAACCATCAAGTGATCCTGCATTTTGAATATGAAAAACATATAAATAAGGAAATAGCTGCATAAATACGGTAAGAAATTATTAACTTATGAGATATACATTATACATAGGACCATATACATATGTGTGTGTCATTATCAATGTGTTAACTGGTCTCGTTAATAGCTATTGACACACAAATACGTAGAATCTACTAGATAGATGCATGCAGCTTGAATAATTATGCTAATTCATTTCATGGCAGGCCATCACCACAATTATAATAGGCAGCAAAATCACTGAAATGTTATCGAACACATGAAAAATTTAAAATTAGAGACGGTATGTTGGCATGAGAAATTCACCCCATCCCCTTTCACCTGCCACAAATGTCATGGTTAATGTGTATGGATGGACGGCAGTGTCACCTGCAACATATTGGACACGAAGTAACACAAGTGAAATGACAGGACTGTATAGGCCTACATTTCTATCAACCATGTATTTACAACATGTCAGATATCATTAGTCAATGTAATGTATTATGTCAATATCATATGTATGTACGGGCGCAGGATTATCGTCAATATCTTCTTCTTTTTTTTAAAAGCTGGGTCGCTTTCATTTCATTCGCATTGCCTTTGAGTCCTTTTGCCTATTGCCAATATAGGTAGATCAGCTAAAATTTCAAAACACAACAAACAGTATACATTTAAGCTCTTTCAACAGATCTTGCTGAGACAAACTCAAATCTGTTCTAATTTTGAAAATATCTTAACAGGGGAGAAAGTTATGGCATTTGTAATGTGGGCTTAATTATTAAATTTAGTCTGGATTCACCATTATAATAAACTGTGACCCTTGCCACATTGTTACGGCTTTGTATGCTCTCAATCAATCAATAGTTCCGTCCTCTAGTCGAGGGTTAGATGCAATGGTTCTCCACTTGTCCCGATGGTGTGCTGTTCTGATAGACTGTGAATAATTCAAGCCTGTCCACTGTGAAATATTTGTAAACCATGATGTTCTTGGTCTCCCTCTCCCTCTGCTGCCATTCACCTTCCCTTCCAACAATGTATGGTATATTGAACTCTGACAAATGATGTGGCCAAAATAAATAAGTTTCTTTGTCTGTATTCACCCTATTCACACGCGACCTAATTCGTCATCAGAACGAGGCTGAGTAAGCGTCGGTATTGGAAATGGCCAGAAGACACTACTATGTGCCGATGTGTATGAACTACTACAGAAATTAAAGGAGTAAAATTTGAACATATTCACTTTTGAAACTATCATATTCATTTTTGCATACCTTTTTTCTATTTATTGGTCAATTCTCATGAAGATTGAGTGATGATCAGATGCATTTCAGTAGGCAATGTCAACAAAGTCGCTCACCTTGGCTGCCAATCTTTTCTTAAATTCAAAATTGCATAACTTTCTTAATATAGATATATTTTTTTTAGATATTTTAACCCTTTTAAAGCTTTTATTAATTTGTAATTACTAAGACTAGTTGTTCAACTGTGTTGCACAGATAACTACGCTGACAGTGCTGCATTACGTGATACCACCATAACTATGCAGACTTGAAGTTGACAGTCACATTGTAGTTAAAGAATGGGAAAAATCACCATGCAAGGGTCACCCAATCTTCGTGAAAATTGGCCAATAGATAGAAAACAGGTGTGCAAAGATGAATATGTTACGTTCAAAAATGAATACCCTAAAATTTGAGTGATTTCGAGAGGTTTTGGTCGACAAAAAAGTATTCACATCACTTTACATACAGCAGCGCCTCACCAACGCGTAAGTGCCCTCGGTCTGGTTTCAACATGGCTACGGCGTGAATAGGGTGAATAGTGGCAAACAAGCGTTTGGCACTATACAGACAATTTTGTATGCTCTAAGTATTTTAATTTTGGTAATTTGATGTGTATTTTCGGTGGGATTAGGTCATGTTCTTTCCAGTGATATAAAATCTATGAAAATATTCCAATGCAAAAGTACTTTAATCATGGCCGTAATCGTGAAAATACAGGAACATGTTACTATACTGTCTATACTATAGTATAGACATGGTGACCGACGCGGCATTGCCATTGCGGTTTCACTTGGCCTGTCCAGATTTCTTTTTAAATTCCATATTCCAATGACTTAGTAAATGTCAAATTGTCAATCTTGGTAATAATTTTATCGCTTAAAGAAGGAATTGTGCACATTAAGCAGTATCGAATGCCAACATGAACATCATGGGGGGTACTGTCTACTGACACTGATACTGAGTGATAGCCGTACGTTCAACGTTGCGCTGTCAAACTTGAAGACAACTACCGTCGCCACAGACGCTGACTCGAAAGCTTGGTAGGCAACGGGCACATGAAGTGATTATATAGGATTCCAAAGGGTCATTAACTTTGACATACCTGACGAATGATGAAAATGTTTCCTGTTTTATATTTCTCCGAGCCGAAGACGGCCTTTTGGACCTAAATGCACTCATTTTGTCAACCCAGCAGATCTGTCACTGAACTTAAGAATGTGTGGAGGCCGCCATATTAGTTTGGTCACGTGATAAACAAGTGCTTGTATGTAACGCGGAATTTGATTGGGTGGAAGTTTTCCCACGTGCAACCAGCTGATATTGTTTATGTTTCTTCTTGATGTCTTTCTATAGTACTGAGACTTTATGAAATCCCATCACATGCTATTTTTATAATGACCATGTAAAGATTAACTTGTTGTCACATTTGGCAAGAAAATCTGATGGTGGTATTTGCGTGATTGCGTTAAATGAACATTGTTTACATATGTAGTAGTCACGCCCACCTGGTTCTGGTTGGCTGCGTTCGCTAAGTAGTACCATGAAATCCCGCTATCTATTGAGTCTATTTTTCTCTTTTAACCTGATTATAGTGTGTCTAACATTGATTATTTCCAAATATAGCTTAGTGCTATGTTACAGAGATATGTGATATATACACATAAAGATAGTTGTAGTAATCTAACATATAGCTGATCAAAACAGCTGCTCGTGTTTACGAACGTAGTCAGTGAGTGCCTGGTCGGCGCTACACTCGATAAGTAGTATTAAGAAAGTAGGAATTCATCATTTTTGAAAGGCAATGTATTTCTACAGGCGATAATATTAAATAACAACGCACGTGATTCTTGTTTAATTACAATTGTTCTCTATAAATAAGAGATAGATGGTGAGATGTGGGGAACATGGGGAGTGGTGTTTGTGGTTATTTGTGTTTCGATTGTGGTTTTTTTTGTGGCATTATTAAAAGTTGTTATTCCTTCTGATAATTTACTTTTACATTGAGATTGGGTCATCAAACCACGGTAGCATTATTGTCTGTCTCCAACTGACCATGTCATACATTATACTTGTTACAATTTTACCGAATTGAATACAGAAGATAACTTCTGCCCACATTATAATTGCCATTAAAATACATTCATTCACCTAATATTGATTTACCGTAGTCATGTGTCACAACTGTTGCCATGTCCCTGTGGTACTTGTAGGTAACTTGTCATCAATTCATCGTACTTTATGCTGCAAATTGTTATTTAACAGCTATTGTTAGCACACTTTAATACATAGATATTCTACATATATATATATATATAATTTATTTTTTTTAACCTCGGTACTACACCTCTGGCTACTCGTAGCCCAGGGAGAAGGAAGCACATCCGGGTCCAGCAATTAGCATAATTAGCTCACAGCAGAAGGACGTCTTGTGAGCAGCTCCAGCAGTTTTTCTACATTTACTACAAAACCAAACAGGTTAGTATCTTTCAAACTCAATATGTTGGTTTAGTTCATGTTAGCATTCACATACAAAGTTTTTTTTAACTTTTTGATAAGATATTACTGTTTTACAGCTTAGTTTCGATCGTAATTGGCATGATCGAAAGAACAATGCTACCATTGTTTACTTATTAATTAAGCCGCCCGTTTCCGAATGGAGAGATGTTTGGCAGGAGCCAGTTACATCGTTGGGGATTCATTCCCTGGGTCTCATTAAGATTCCCCCTGTTGTAATTCTCATTAAGGCATACCTCCGAGTCCTCTAGTATTTTCTTCAACTTGTTGGCAAAAAAGCCACAGGTGGGAGAAGTTTATAGGTACTTAGAGTGTGGGAGGGCACCGCTACACTTGTCCCTATCCCTTGGTAGGATCGGTTTGTTACACATACCGTTATCCTGCGACAGTTGGTCGTAATGCTCGCATTGCGTTTGATTCGTGGCGAGGGAGGAGGATCCCCCCCCCTCTCTCCTTCCCCTGCCGCGACCGTTGGGTCGCTGACATAACACCCCCCCCTCCCTCGGCCCTTATAACCAGCCGCCCTTGCTGCTGCTCCTAGCCACTCGCCTCCTCTCACCCTCCTGGCACGGACATGCCGCCCCCGCCATCACCTCGGCTCGGGCCCGGGCCCCGCCCCCGTCCAGCACTGCCAGCACCCGTCCCCCCCCCCCGCCACCACGCCCGCCATCGCCCAGAACCACCAGCTCCCGGCACCCTCCCTAGCCGTCCCCAACCCCCCCGCCGAGCAGCTCGCCGCCCGCCACACCACAACGACCACCACGCAAACCGCCACCCTCACATCTCGCCGCCACCCCCTGCCGGCCGAGCAGCTCACTACAACCGCCGCCCTGCCCGCCCGCCACCCCCTACCGGCCAGCCAGCTCACCACAACAGCCTCCCTGTCCGCCCTCCCCTTACATCTAACCGCACTGTTCGCCACGCCCGCCGCACCCCTCACATCTCTGCCGCCGCCCTCCCCTCCCCACCCCCCCGCGGCCCCGACGTCCTGTCTCACATCTCTACCGCCCCTCACATCTCTGCCGCCGCCGGCGCCACCCCTTACACCCATAACTGCCGCCCCCGCCCCCGCCCCAGCCACCGCCCCCGCCACCGCACCCGCCGCCCCGGCGGCCCCCGCCCCGGTGACACCGCCTACCTCGTCCACCTCCCCGGCCTCTCCCCCCCCCCGCCCCATCCTCACCCTCGCCTCCCCTGCCACCCCCTCCCCCCACAAATTTGACCTTCCCTATCCCGCCTCCGCCGCACCTCCTCCCCCGCCCCCCTGCCTCCCCCCTCCCCCCCACCCCTCCCCACTCCCCCCCTCCAGCGACCTTGGCGAACCAGTCGCCAAGGTCGTCAACCCAGGCATCCAGGATACCCTCCCCGCCGCCCCCTCCTGCGGCCCCACCCCGACAGCCTACCGCCCCACCCTCCTCTCCAAATGGCCCCACCTCTCGGGCACCGCCTGGAGCCGCCACCCAACCTTCTCCCAAGCCTACCACACCCTCCGCGCTGCGGGCCTCCCTAATTTTTTGGCCGCCCGCATCCCCCTCCCCTCAGGCCTACACATCCCCGCATGGCGCACCCGCCTCCGAGACCACCCCGACAAGGACCTTGTCGACCTCCTCGAGTTCGGCTTTCCAGCCAACTACTCGGCCAGCACCCCTCCCCGGCCTACCTACACCAACCACCGCGAGGCCCCGGAGCACCAGGTCCACCTCCGACTCTTCATTGCTACCGAGCTCGCACACGGCGCCCTTGCCGGCCCCTTCCTCACCCCCCCCCTTCACCCCATGGGCCCAGGTCTCCCCCATTATGACCCGCCCCAAATCCGACCCCGGCAAGAGGCGGGTCATCATCGACCTATCTTACCCCTCGGCCATAGCGTGAATGCTGCGATACCCCGCCGAGATTATCTGGGTAGGCCCCATGCCTACAGGCTCCCCTCCGTCGCCGACGTGGGCCGCCGCCTCATTGGACAGGGCACTGGGGCCTACACCTGGACCGCGGATATATCCAGGGCCTACCGCCAGCCCCGGGCCGACCCCCTCTCATTCCCCCTCTACGGGATCGCATTCGAGGGGGCCACCTACGTTGACCTCGCCCTCCCCTTCGGCTGCCGCTCCTCGGGCGCCGCCTGCGTGAGGGTGACCGCTGCAGTGGCCTAGATCCTCCGGCGCGAGGGCTTCCATGCCCTCGTATACGTCGAGGACTTTGTCGGGTGCGAGCTCACCTACCTGAGGGCGGTTTCATCGCCCTCGTCGGCGGCCTCGGCCTGGAGGTCGCCTCAGGGAAGTGCCACCCCCCGGCGGTGCGGGTCTCCTGGCTCGGATTCGCCATCGACAGCGACGCCATGACCATCCGCATCGCCCCCGACAAAGTCGACGAGCTCGTCGGCGACTGCGAGGCCCGGGTCGCCCAGCCTACCCTCGGGCGCCAGGAGCTTCAGAGCATCCTCGGCCGCCTCAACCACGTCGGCAGCTGCGTCCTACCCACGAGGAAATTTATGGCCCGCTTCCTCGCGGCCCTGTGCAGCTGCCACGGGTTCGCCCTGTGCAGCTGCCACGGGATGACGCCCTCCGGGACCTGGCCTGGTTCGCGGCCTACGGGCGCGCCTCCAATGGCCTCCACCTCCTCCGCGTGCCCAGGACCTGGAGGATTGTCATCGAGTGCGACTCATGCCTCACCGGGGGTGGGGCCTACTCCCCCAGGCGATATTACGCCCGAGGGTACTCCCAGGCGTACCGCGCCCGCTTCCCCACCATCCATGAGCTTGAGGTGGTCAACCTGGTGGTCGCGCTCCACGCCCTCCTCCCGGCTGACGTCGCGGGGGGCCAACGTTGTCGTCAATACGGACAACATGGCCTCCGCCGCCTCCCTCGACTCGGGGCAAGCCCGGGACCCTACCCTCGGGACCTGTGCCCGCGACCTCGTCCTCGCCGATGCCCTCAGCCGCGCCCACCTCCCTGGCCGCTGAGCGGGTGTGGCCCGAGACGAGGTCGCCCGCCTCGGGCTTGAGCGCGCCGATGCCGACCATGATGACTTTCCCTACAACCCCGGCCTCTAAATCCAGGGAACACCGCCTCCGAGTTCGCCGCCGTCGACGGGCTGCGCATTGCCGCCCTCGCCCCGTCCACCTGGAGGAACCGTCATCGACAGGCCCGAGGCTATGTGGAGTTCGCCTCGGGCCACCACTGGGACCCCCTCACCCCGATGCCCTTCAACGTCGCCGCCTACACCGCGTCACTCTACGCTCGCCCCGTGGCGCCTGCCTCCGTCCGGTACGCCCTCTCCGGGGTGCGCTCCTGGCTGGAGGCGGCCGGGGGCGACCCCAGCACCTTCAGCTCGCGCCTCGCATGAGACGTCTGTCGCGGCGGGGAATGGGCCTCCGGACATCTCGCCCGGCCCGCCCCTCCACTGACGCCCACCGCCCTCACGGCCGTCGCCCACCACCTCGCCCTCGCCGGCCCCTCGGGCATCGTCCCTCGGGCCGCTCTGCTCCTCGGGTACTACGGGATGCTACGGCAGTCCAGCCTCCTCTCCCCCAGCCCCGAGGTGTGGGGCAGCCCCCACACCATCACACGCGCCGACGCCGCCCCCGCCCCCAGGGGGCTGCGCGTCATCCTCCGCACCACCAACACCATCGCACTGCCCTCGGGGGCGGTCGCCCTCTTCATCCCGGCCTCACCCGGCCGCCCGCTCTGCCCCATGGCGGCTTGGACCGCCTCCGTCGCCCTGGTGCCTGCCTCCGCTGCCGATCCCGCCTTCATATTGCCCACCGGCCGCCCCTTGGATCCTCGGACACTGACGGCCATCCTGCGAGGCACCCTCTCGGCCCTCGGGGTGCCCGCCCCCCGATGGCTACACCCTACACAGCCTCCGCCGGGGGGCGGCCCAGGCATGCCAACGCGCCGGCGTCCCCCTCGGGGATATAATGGCGCAGGGGACCTGGACCTCCGCCGCGGTCCACGCCTACGTCCCCTGCATCGCCGCCCCTCGAGCCCTCTCCTCAGTTTTGGTGGAGGGCTCTTCGGGGCGCCTCCCTCCCATCTGACTTTAACCCTCATCTGACATTACCCAGTGACATTGCTCCACTGCACCTCATTGACATTGTGACTCATTACCCATCTGACATTGCACTTTATCCACATTGCTATATGTTATATCTTCATTTACCTGCATTAAGTACCTACACCTGTACTCCTATAACATTGATGCATTATCTGTATGAATAAAGTGTTTTTATTTCCAATACCTGCCTCCCTCTCCTCCTTCGTCACGTATCAGTTAGCCTTGAGCCTGCGTTAAACATTGATTTAACGCCATGAAATACACACCTGGTATAATTGTACTCTAATTAACAGTGTGCTATTTCGCTTAAGACAATGCCTAATCATTCTACTTTTTACTAACAGTCTCGGAGGCATGGCTACGAAGCAGAGTAAGACAGAGGCAACTGATGCAGTCAGTGCGGATGAAGACGCTATACCGCCTGTGCGGGTACAAAGGTCGCCCTCTCCAGAACAAAGGGATTCTGAGGAGGTAGGGGGTTACGAAACAGGTTGCCAAGCTAGTGCAACAAAAATGGAGGAAATGTTACCATCTAGTGTGGATACGTCAAAGAAAAGGCGAAGTAAGGTACCGCAAGACTCCGATGAGTCAGAATGGGAGGACTATTCCGAGGATCAGGCCTCAACTGAGGATGACTCAGAGGAGGAGGTGTTTGTGTCTGTATGGAAGCGCAACACAAAAAGAAGACTGTCAGAAGGAGACAAGTACACGACAGCCCGTAATAAGAAGCCCCTCAATAAGAAAACAAAGAAAAGGTCTGAGAAGAGGAGGAAACACAAATCCTCATCTTCGGACTAGTCATCAGACTCATCGACGACGAGTTCAGACTCTGACACTAAGCACCCTGGCAAATACACTAAATCGTGTGGGAAAGAAACGAAAAAGTGTAAAGTGCTTAGAAGTAAGAAAATACACATAACGACGCTCATGAGGAAGACCATCCAAGGCCACTTTAACACCTTCAAACCAGCAGAGGTCATAATCAAGATGGCAGAGAAATACACAGGAATTAAGGGAATACCGGAATCCGCCATCAAAGAGATGGACCCTGAAGTAAAATTCAGTGAGGAGAGGACAAAGTTTCAGATGGCTCTCTACACTGTCCACAAGGGGATACTCTCGGCTCTTATTGCCATTGCGACCATCGTCAATAGGATGATGGCACAGAACAGTTCTCTTCACTCTGTGACAATATGAACGGTGGAATTGCATTACTAAGGGCAACCAGCAACTTCCTCTCCTATAGACTTCGAAAATGTCTTCAAAGAGGTCTGGGAAAGAGGTGGCATGGTCCAAAAAGATCATGGACAATGATGGAAAGGAATGCACCCTATTCCTAGCACCAAAGCCTATTAAGGGCAAGCCGCTGGATAAGGGCAAGATGTTCGGTGGACAACTGCAATACTTGTTCAAACAAGTAGAGACCAGCTCCACGTGCGGAAAACACATGGAAACTAACAAAAAGAAATCGGCTGATGGCAACTCCAACCGCTTCAAGAAGCTGAGGCAGGATTTTCGCAACCAAAGAACTGGCCAATGAGGAGGAAGGGGCCAGAGGCAGTCATTCAAGAGGAAGTTCAACACTCAGACCATTCCTCTGCCCAGGGAACAAATAGAAGTGGCGACTGAAACAAAAGCAACTGAAACAGTAAGCAATACCTTTCAAGCTGGTAATCTCAATAACTGTCTTTCAGAATGGAATAAAGTTACCGATAACTTAAATATACTTAGCCTAGCAGAAGGTGTAAGGATTCCATTAATAGAAGAACCCATTCAAAATAGAATACCATTTCCATATAGGTTTCACGGTTCAGAACGTGAAGCATTAAACAACCAAGTCCTAAATTTTGCGAAAAGGGCATTATAGAACCAGCACTACACGTTGCTGGGGAATTCATCTCGAATATCTTCTTAAGACCGAAACGCAATGGAGATATTAGACTAATTTTAGACCTAACCTTATTTAACAAATTTGTAGAATACAAACACTTTAAAATGTTTTAGTTAGAAATAGCGAGAGACTTAGTTACACAAGGCGCTTGGCTAGCCAACGTTGACCTTAAAGATGCATACTACACAGTACCCATCTATAAACATGATCGAAAGTATTTAAGATTCTGTTGGAACGGGAAACTTTATGAGTTCATGTGTATGCCAAATGGACTGCCCTGCTGTCCACTTATTTTCACAAGATTACTCAAACCAATTTTTTCGCTAATGGCTAGGAAAGGACATTTCATGTTCCCATACATTGACGATTCATTTATTGTCGTGCAAAGACAACAACAATGCCAAGCAGCAGTAGGTAAATTATGTAAAACGTTTACAAATTTAGTTTTCTACATACATGAAACTAAATCAGTACAAACCCCAACAAACAAACTCAAATTTCTGGGTTTCTTTATTTATACCATAAAAATGACAATTTTGTTAACAGAACAAAAAGTAGATAAATTTACAACAACAGCAAACCAATTATTACAATTGAACAAACCAAAAATACGACAAGTCACAGTCTTGATAGGAATAATGATAGCCTACGCACCAGCTATCTTATATGGCCAGGCCCATATCAAATCCTTAGAGATAGATCAAAACTTGGCACTGACTCGCACAAAAGGAAATTTCGAGCGGCCTATGACAATTTCGCCTGAAGGCCAAAACGATATAATTTGGTGGCTTTCACACATAAACAACTCACCCAACCTGATTAGGATGGGAGAGCCTAACACTGCTGTCACAACAGATGCTTCCTTGGAAGGCTGGGGGCCCATAGACACCAACAGACAACAGGTGGCCAATGGATAGAAGATGAAATCTCCGACCACATTAATGTACTAGAGCTTAGAGCCATTTACCTAGGACTCCGCAGCCTGGTTCACATTCCTGAAAATCATGTAAGATACAATTCTAACAGATAACACAACATCTATAGGTTACATTCATAATATGGGAGGGACTCGCTCCAAACCATGTAACAACCTGTCAAAACTCATTTGTGATTGGGCAGAGGAACACTAAATATGGCTAAGAGTAGCACATATTCCAGGCAGCCAAAACACTTCGGTCGACAGGAAAAGCCGACACTTCCATGACCATTTAGAATGGTCATTGAACCACAACATTTTTGATATTATTTGTCACAAATGGGGCAAGCCAGACATTGATCTGTTTGCATCACGCAACAACAAAAAGTTACCAAAATATGTGTCTTGGCATCCAGAGCCAGAAGCCTGGAAAGTAGATGCATTTTCATTAATTTGGAATAATAAATTCTATTAGATATTCCCCCCATTCAACATTATCAGCACAGTGTCCAGGAAGATCAAGATGGATCACACCCATGCAGTACTGATAGTACCAGCATGGGAAACACAATGATGGTTAGCGGAAATAACATCAGCAGCAAAAGACTTGATGAGCTTCCCAAGGGAAAGGAACAACCTTCAACATCAAGGACCACTAACAGTCCATGGAGACGTGTCGACAACACCCCTTTTGGCATTCCTTTTCTAAGAAAACATTTGGAACAATTTGGATTAGGCAAAATAACAAAAGAAAGACTAATATCACATGCCTGGAGAAAAGGAAGAGTTAAATTATACATGAGTTATTTAAAGAAATGGGGCCTTCATTGACTTCTCAAAGGAGTCAAACCGTTAAAACCTACAATAGCTGAAGTGTTACGATTTCTAAGAATATTAGAAGACGAAGGACTAGGATTCGGTGCTATTAATGCAGCGAGATGTGGCATATCCATTATTATACCAAGAATAGATGGACAAACGGTTGGGAAACATCAGTTAGTACACTGGTTCATTAGATCGGTGTACGAAAGAAACCCACCCAAACGTAAATATAATAGGTTTTGGGATGTATCAATAGTATTCAAACTATTCAAGTCATCGCCTAGCAACAAACATTTGTCAATGAAAGACCTAGGATTTAAATAAGCAGTCTTATTATAGTTATCAACTAGAAACAGGTGAGAAAAAATATTAAATTGATGCACTCATATATACATAGTATTGTTACAACATAAAAGGATAAAAAATGAGATTATGTAAAATTATTCATGGGCTACTAGTAGCCAGAGGCGTAGTACCAAGGTAAAATAGTATAGTTATACGAATCTTACCTGGGTACAGATGATGGATAACTGGGGCCATATGTATGTGTCGGGGTTAGCGCTGTGAAGCTGGTTTTCGGCGGGTTTACCGGGTTAGCGGCGATAACTCCATATGTATGTGTCGGCGTTAGACAAACACTGCGAGCTTAAAGTCGCCTGCACTAACCCCGAGCCATAGGATGGTTAACGTCGATGTTACGGACCGATTATGCCCAAATCTATTCAATGTGATCATATTTAACAGAATTACATACGCAATAAGTGAAATTTAATCAAATTAACCCTAAAATCGAACCGTTATTAACGCATAACGCCGCATTGGCGGCGTTATGCACATTGTCGAATCGATGAATGTAAAGTAAACAAATCGCCGCCGCCATAGCGACGTCGATATCCATACTGTCCAACGTCAACTAAACATGGCCGCCGCCGTCGCTACCGTATCGGCGGCAATATATTAGGCCCAAATCTATTAAATGCTGTCATATTTAACAGAATTACATACGCGATAAGTGAAATTTAATAAAAAATTAACCCTAAAATCGAACCGTTATTAACGCTGCAGGCGCATTGGCGGTGTAATTCATATTGTTGAATCGGCGAATGTAAACTAAACAAACCGCCGCCGCCGCAGCGACGTCGATATCCA
Organism: Branchipolynoe longqiensis; assembly: GCA_030323885.1. Classification (NCBI taxonomy): domain Eukaryota; kingdom Metazoa; phylum Annelida; class Polychaeta; order Phyllodocida; family Polynoidae; genus Branchipolynoe; species Branchipolynoe longqiensis. Next base: position 86,806,123 of record CM059190.1, on the reverse strand, counting down.
TACTGCCAGATCATATTTAACTAACCCCGCCGCGCTTTGGACACATACATACCCTGTGACACATCTGGAACACCGGCGTTAGATAACCTGGGACCCGCCGTTAACACCGGAGCCGATAAAAAGTTGTTTATGCATATGGCCCCTGGCGCCGTATGCATGAAGAATAATTTATCGGCTCTGGTGTTAAGGCAGGGGTTCGGGTTAGCTAACGCCGGTGTTGGAGAATCGGTCACGGGGTATGTACGGGTCCAAAGCGCGGTGGAGTTAGCTAACCTATAAGTTATTTATAGATTTGGGAAATCCCTCTGGGCCTGTCCCGGCGATTTGTTCTGTTTACATTCGTCGATTCGCCACGGCGTTAATATCGGTTCGAATTTAGGGTTAAATTGATCAAATTTCACTTATGGCGTATGTAATTCTGTTAAATATGACAGAATTGAATAGATTTGGGCCTAATATATTGCCGCCGATGCAGCAGCAGTGGCAGCGGCGATCTGTTTTGTTGATATTCGACAGTATGGATATCGACGTCAATGTGGCGGTGGCGGCGGCCGCGATTGTTTACTTTGCATTCGTCGATTCGACTATATAAATATCGCCGCCAATTTAGCTGCGGCGTTAATATCGGTTCGATTTTAGGGTTAATTTAATGAAATTTCACATTTTGAGTATATAATTCTGGTAAATATTATCGCATTGAATAGATTTGGGCCTAATCGGTCCCTAGCACCGACGGTAAACTTGATATGGCTTGGGGTTAGCGTAGATGACGTTGAACTCACGGAGTTTCCCTAACCCGGCCTCATACATACCGACTTTTCCCCGCTAAACCGGAGATCGCCGCTAACCACAGGTTTGGCTCGCGAACACCGCCCCATGCATACAGGCCCTGGTGTTTTCCCAAGGTACTAGCCTCGGATAGTCGTGGGTCAGGGTCCACCCACCCTACCCTACCACGACTATCATTTTCGCTAGAACCAAATCGAAAACACAATAAGTATCCATATAGAGTTAAATAATCTTTTATCCTAAAAAGTATGTAAAAGATTGCTGGACCTATACTATAGTATATGGTTCCGCAAGGAAATCATATATTGGGCTGCTAGACACGATCCACCACCAGGGACTGCGCCTGGCCCTTGGGGCCTTCCGCACCTCACCAGTTCAGAGCCTTTATGTCGAAGCCAATGAACCATCACTTAACAACAGGAGAATCAAACTGGCCATGCAATATGTAGTCAAGATAAAAACTAATGCATTGAATCCTGCACACAATTGTCTATTCGAGCAACATGACGAATCCAGGTATGAAGCCAGGCCAAATTACATCTGGCCACTGAGGCTCCGAATGAAACCTCATTTGGAGGCCTTGGGTGTGGATTTGGACGTGTTGGAGGATGCCAAAGTCCCAGAACATCCCCCGTGGTCGTTGAGAAAGCCATCGGTTATCCTCCGACTCACGGAACTGAGGAAATCTGGGACACATCCACTCGAGTACCAAGGACAGCATGCAGAGATTCAAGGCCAGTTTGCAGACCACCTCTCCATATACACTGATGGTTCGAAAGACCAAAGCCGGGTAGCTGCTGCGGCAGTCTGCCGACGGGAAAAATTTGGTGTACGTTTGCCCGATCAGAGCTCGATTTTCACTGCAGAGGCCCGAGCACTCCTTCTCGCTTTGGAGTGTATCGAGGTATCCAACCACACTAACTATGTTATATACAGTGATTCCTTCTCTTGCCTCCTGGCTGTTGCTGGACTGAAAATGAATCACCCTATTCTAGCAACGGTCATTTATAAAATGAACCAACTGACAACAGATGGGTATGATATCCACCTGTGCTGGGTGCCTGGCCATGCTGGCATACAAGGAAACGAACGAGCTGATCGGGCTGCGAAGAAGGCCCTGAACTGTGATCTTGAACCGTGTCTGATCCCTCACTCTGATCTGAAACCACTAATAGCCACCCACATAAAATCCAAATGGCAACATGAGTGGGATGAAAACATCAATAAACTTAAAGAAATTGAACCATCTGTGGGAAAGCCACCACAGATTCATGCGGGAGGTCGGCGGGACCAAGTGGTCCTTAGTCGCTGCCGTGTTGGCCACTCGTGGCTTACACATGCTTTTCTGCTCAAGGGGGAACCTCCCCCTGAATGTATTGGGTGTCAGTCCCCACTGACACTCAAACACATTTTACTAAGTTGCGTTGATTTTTTGGCCCTGCGCCAACGGTTCTACACTGCAGGCAGTATGCATGACCTTTTTACTAAGGTAAAACAGGAAAACATTTTAGCCTTTTTGAGGGCAGCTGGACTGTACCACCTTATATAGTTTACTAAATGGATTCTATTAATTATTAATGAAACTTTTCTTTTTCTATGGGAATTTGTTTCCCTTGACCACAGATATATGATTGTGAGCTTTCTAATTTAATTAGTGTCTATTGGCACATAATTGATTGTCTGCTTATACATGTAAAAGCGATGGTTTGAACAAAAAACAAACATTTCTCGCCGTGAATATGGCCTATGCTGCCGACACGGCGTAAAGCAACCACCAATCAATCAATCAATCCCTGACCCATGACTATCCGAGGCTAGTACCTCGGGAAAACACCAGTTATCCATCATCTGTACCCAGCACTATAAAGTCACCATGAGTGCGCACTGTCACAAGTCGGTACCCATCCTGATATGACCTTAGATGTTGCTAGGACGTAAAGTAACAACAAACAAAATTATACATATATTATTTTTAATGGCGTCTGTTTGTGAAGGGGCTAAGTTCAATGCTCAATCACTGGAGCAACCTGTTCAACATTCTAATTGCTATTCAGTTGGATACTAAATAGAATACCACAGCCTGCTTTCTTCACCGAACCACAGCATTAGATGAGAGATTATCCCAGCATTTTCGACAATCAAACAATGAACAAAGTGTTAATCGACAAGATATGGCGAGTACTTTGTTATCTCTTAGTCAATAAATTCGGCAGGCTCGATTGGGGACCAGCCAGAGATATTCGCTCACACCCATACTTACGTTTGTACGGAATGTCGATTTATTAGTTATTATTTACACGATCATCGTGTATACAGTGAATATTTCAAACACTGGAGACCCGACGGTGACGTCATCTGTATGCCAGCCACCATCACTACATATTTCACAAGTAGTTATACTTCCTTAGTGGTGTAGTACGTGGTTAGTATTTGGCACTCTCACTGCTAGTGCTCCGGCCGGGGTTCGATTCCCCATCAAAACCCTTTTACTTTTCTTTATTTTGTGTATGTATATATTACTAATTTAATGATTCCCAACTAGTCCCTGATGCTTTTCAAGCACTACAGATCCGACGGTTAATATTAAAAAACTCAGATGATTTCAAAGTTCAAAAATAAATTCCCGTCTCGAGATCGCGCGATAGAGTGGCCACCTGTGAAGGTGTGGGTCATCCTATCGAACCTGCTCAGTGGACATATTTGCAGTTTGGGCTATTTTCCGTTCCAACCAGTGGTACACAACTGGTTCATCAAAGGCTGTGGGATGTGCTGTCCTGCCTGTGGGACAGTGCATATAAAAGACCAGGTCAGGGAGGCGGCACTATAGCAGCTGCGCAACGCCGCGAGGAGACGGCCCATAAATTTCCTCGCGGGAAGGACGCACCTGCCGACGCGGGCCGAGGCGGCCGAGGGCACTCTGCAGCTCACAGCGGCCTAGGGTGGGATGGGCGATCCAGGCCTCGCACTCGACGATTAGATCCTCGACTTTGTTGGGTGCGAGCCGGATGGTCATCGCCTCGAGGGCGATGAAGCCGTCAAAGGCCTGGTGGGCCCTCAGGTAGGAGCGCTCGCACCCGACAAAGTCGTCGACGTAGACGAGGGCATGTAAGCCCTCGCGCTGTAGGATCCAAGCGACGGCCGCGGTGACCCGGACGCAGGCGCCGCCGGAGGAGCGGCATCCGAAGGGGAGGTCAAGGTCGAAATAGGTCGCCCCGTCGAGTGTTATGCCGTATAGAGGGGGTCAGCCCGGAGAACGCGGTAGCCCCGGGAGACGTCAGCCATCCAGGTGTAGGCCGTGACCCCCCTCTAGGAGGCGGCGGCCGAGGTCGGCGACGCAGGGGAGCCTGTATGTGTGGGGCCTCCCCAGGTCCTCCCGGCGTGGGATGCCGGTGTTGACGGTGCCTCTGTGGGGGTGGGGGGGGGTAGGAGAGGTCGACGATGACGCGCCTCTTACTGGTATCGGAGTTGGGGGGGTCATCATCGGGGAGACCGGGGCCCATGGGGGGAAGGGGGGGACGTGGAAGGGGACATGGCGAGGGCGCCGTTGGCGAGCTCCGTGCGAACGAAGGTGAGCCTCCTGCTCCTGGGCCTCCCGGTGGTTGATGTAGGTTGGGCGGGGCGGTACACTGGCGGAGTAGTTTGCGGGGAAGCCAAACTCCAGGAGCTCAACCACGTCGAGGTCCTGGTAGCCCTGGATCCGGGCCCGCCAGGCCGGGATGTGGAGGCCTGAGTGGAGGGGGATGTGGGCGGCCAAAAAGTTAGGAAGGCCCGCATCCCGGAGGGCTGCGTAGGCATGGGAGAAATTGGGGTAGCGGGCCCAGGCCTCACCGGAGGTGTGAGGCCAGATGGAAAGGAGGGTGGGGAGGTAGTCGTGGGGGGTGGGGCCACAGGAGGGGGCGGCGGGGAGGGTATCATGGATGGCAGGATCGACAACATCGGCGATGGGTTCCCCGAGATCGCCGAGGGGAGGGGGGGAGCGGGTTTGTTTGTTTGTTGTTTTTTTACGTCCTAGTAACATCTAAGGTCATATCAGGACGGGTACTGACTTGTGACAGTGTGCACTCATGGCAAATTTATAGTTCTGTCCCACTGGGAAACCAGGCCGCCGACACCATGACCTGGTATCCTACTCAGTCACATTATCCTGACACTGAGCACACCTGTCCTTGCCCTGTCCTAATAATGCCAAACACCAGGCTAGGAAGCGACAAGTATCGTTTGACTCGACCAGAGTTCGAACCCACGACCTACCAGCATGGGAGACGGGCGCTCTAACTCATTCAGCCATCCGTCTGGGAGCGGGGGGAGGAGGTTCGGTGAGGGGGCGCCAAACTCTGAGGGGTCGGCAGGGGCGCGGAAAGGGATGTAAGGGAGGGGGTGGGGGGCAGGGAGGGGGGAGGTGGGGGGTTGGAAGCCGGGGAGCCGGCCTATGTAGGCGGTTGCGGGAGCGAGGGAGGTTGCGATGGCTGGGTCCCCCCCACCCCCCCCCCCCCGCCCAGGAGGGGGGAGGCAGCGCTACTGGCGACGAGACGGGAGGACACCACCGTCTTGGGTGTTACATAATGGCAGGGCGCCGGCTGGGCGGGGTGCCAAGATGTGAGGCGGGGGGGGGGGGGGGGGGGGGAGGGGGGGTGTGTGACCACATGGAGAGGTTTCGGCGGCTCGCTGGTGAGCAGATGTGGTGGTCCCGGGGGCTCGCCGGTAGGGGGCTGTCATGCCGCCGGACATCTGAGGGCAGCTGGTTACTTCGGGCGGTTGGACGGCGGCATCTGGGGTGACAGGGGTGGCGGGGGTGGTAGAGACCGAGGTGATGTCACCGGATGTGTAGCCAGTGCGGGGATGAGAGGCGCTGCAGGGGTGTGAGACGGCCCCCTGGGGGCGGTGGTGGCATGTGGCCGGCAACGGTCCGCCGCTGGAGGGGGGGGGTGGTCTCGAGGGGCCACGGGGCTGCCTCAATCCGAGTGGGCTGCACGCTGCACGCTGCACGCGGACTAAAAATCCGCCGACCGGCCGGCCGCGAGGGCGCTTGGTGTAACACACCGCCTCACTATGTGTTGTCAAGATTCGCCTCACGTTGGCGCAGTAGGCGCAAGCATGGCGCCCTGCTCGCCGTGGGCTTCGCCAGGCGGCGCGAGATCGCAGGAGGCGCTGTCGCAGTTCCAGGTGGCGCAGGGAGCGCCGTAAGCCCCCCGGGTGTAAGGCGTGCGCGTCGGCCTGGGAGGAGCGAGGCTGGGCTTCCGGGCGGACACGGTCTGCGGCCCGGGAAGATGAGGTGGTTGCGGAGGCAGCCAGGGCGGGGGCGGTGATCACCTCTAGGTGGAGGTTGTTGATGGCTATAGGGTTGTGCCACCCATCCGAGGGTCTGCCGTCCGCGATCCAAGTGAAGACCATCACCGAATACCTGCGGATGGTAGGCCACGGATGGGTAATGTTATCCCTCAGGACAGTCAGTGTGTGGTGGGTGAGGCCGGGGATGGAGTCGGAGGGGAAGGAGGGGTGGGCTTCCACCATCCGTAAGGCGAGGCTGTATTCCTCCCTCATGGTTTCCCCCTTCTTAACCGCCTTCCCCTCCGTCCCCCCTCTCCACGAGGTCGTGGGGGAAGATATAATTTGCCGGAATACCTTTCCGGCATCCCGTGTGTTGTGCCTCGTCCGACTCCAAGATCTCGCGGACGGCTTCAGCTGTGGAGGCTGGCATGTGGTCGACGGCTGTGTGGATGGGAGTTGCGGAGGCCAGGGAGGGCGGCGCCGGGCTCCAGTGCCGGGCATAGCGACAGTACTGCGGGTGCAGTACACATAGTGCTGCAGGGTGAGGTGGGGGCGTCCTGCTGGCATGGTGGCAGCAGCCGTCGGGGCGGCAGCTGTTGGGCTGTGAGGGTAGAGGGCGGTGACTGGCGGTATAGGCCAGCGCCATCGCTCTGTGGAGCAGCTCGCCGGTATCGTCGAGTCGCTCCACATAGCGTGCTGCGGATACGTCGCCTGAGGAGGCGGGGGATGTGCGCCATAGCCAGAGGGGGCTGGGTGGTAGTGGTCACGAGGGCCATCACCTCCATCATGTCGGCAAGATGTTCAATGGAGCACACAGTCGCCTCCATGGTCGCCTCCGTCGAGCAGATCCAGTGCGCCGCCTCGGTGTGGCGGCCTGAGGTGGAGGACGTCGCAGGCGCCTAGATCCCCGGTGGCCGGCTGGGCGGCCGGCTGGGCGGCCTCATCCGCGGGCGATGGAAGGTATGGTGCTGTTTGCAGGGCATAGGCCGACGAGAGCTGCTCCTCGGGGCGGTAGTGTAGGCCTGGGATGTGTGGTGTAGGCCAAAAAAAGGAATGGCAGGAGAGCGTGACGGGAGGAGAGCTGGAGGCAGCTTCCGGCCCGGGTTATAAGGGAAGGTTGTGGCCGGTTTAAACAAATAATAGTGGTATTGACAGTACATATAATACAAATATTTCGAGCAGTAAGTGAAACAGGGCTTCCTAATTACTTATCAGCTAGAGTAGCGGTGACATCTGGTTTAAATATAAAAGCATGGAGAAGGCTCCCAGGTTACTATAAAAATAAAACATTAGTAGAATTTGGATGGCCAGCCAATTATACTAGAGATATACCGACAGAAATGAATCATTGTTGTGATGAGAAAGATTGATTTTGGATTAATAAGTATGTAGCTACTGAATTAATGCATAAGGCACTGCTGGGTCCTTTCAATGAGCCACCTTTTTCGCCATGGGCACAAATTAGCCCAATTATGACCAGACCAAAAACGAACACCGAGGAACGGAGCATTATAGTAGATTTAAGTTACCCTAAAGGGAAAGGTGTAAATGCAGGAATAGTAAAAGAGTTGTATAGAGGGGAAACATTTTCTTATAATTTACCAACAATAATGAGCTTAGCAAAGGAAGTAACTATATTAGGAAAAGGCTGTTACATGTGGTCCATAGATTTAGCTAGAGCTTACAGACAGTTAAGGACACACCCACTGAGTGTACCACTTTTTGGCATTAAGGTAGACGGGCAATATTATTTTGACATAGCACCCCCGTTCGGTTGCAGGACATCTAGTATGGCCTGTGCAAGGACCACTTCTGCAGTAGTAGATTTAGTGCAAGAAAAGGGATTTTTTGCTTCATGCTATTTGGATTATTTTGTATGGATAAAAAGTACATTTAAGAATGCTAAGGCAGCCTATGACTATATAATTAGCTTGAGAAAATTATTGGGTTTACAGTTGGCTATTAAAAAATGTACACCACCAGCTACAGAAATGAAATCGTTCGGTCATGAAATAGATAGTAAGTTAATGGAGGTAAGAATCCCTGAAGAAAAATTAATAGAATTACTTAGTGAATGAAAAAAAAGGAAATTGGGGGCTAAAGTTACTAGGAAAAATGTGCAAAGTATGGTAGGGAAGTCACAATTTATCTCTAAATTCAAGAATTTTTATGAATAGGATTTTGAATTTTTAAAGAAATACCCCATTTTTAGGAAAAACAATCGCCAGTCAGGGCTCAGTGAGGGACGTAGATTGGTTTTTACGTTTCGCGGAAGGTAGTGATGGGTTAATTTTATTAAGGCCTTACCCTAAGAAAAGGTGGGTTATTGAATGTGACTCGTCATTGCTAGCAGGTGGGGCATTCAGTAAGACACTTTTTTTCCCGGAACTATATTCCCCTGAATTTATTAATAACAATAAATTTCACATTGCACAATTGGAATCAATTAACTTAGTAGTAGCATTAAAAGATTTAAGCCCATATCACCCAGAAAAATGTGTTATTATCATTAATACTGATAATGAAGCATTTTAAAAGGTGCCATCTAGTGGTGCTGGTAAAGACCAAATTGTATGTGCCTGTGCATGTGCCAGAGAAATCTGGAGATTCGCAGCAACCAATTGCTGCGAGGTGCAGGTCATACATAAGGCTGGGAAGAAACTAGTACTAGCAGATACATTGAGTAGAATGTTTTTCGATAATAAAGCAAAATTAATAGCCACTCAATTGTGTGAGGAACTTAAATTATGAAAAGTAAGTGCTTCTCATGAAAATAATGTGTTTACTCTTCGGACGAGCTCTTCAGTCTAATTTTTTATTTGGGCTTTTTCCTCTCAGCTTATAATGGTGTATTAGTCGAAAGACTATGGATGTATTTCAAGGGAGGACTTACCGAAGGGACATGAAAAAATAAAAGGGTGCACTTTCAGGAATATCTAAAGTTCTCTAAATTACAGAAAGATAATCCTAAAAAAAAACAAGTTGAAAACGGTAATGTTATACACTTTATACTTAAATGAAAAATTGAAGACGGAAGGGGCTATACAAAATTACTTGTGCAGAGCCAGGTCACGGCTTAAATTAGTAGGGGGGAAGTGGGAAATATTTGATAACTATGCATTGTTAGTAGTTAAAAAAGGAGTGTTTAATTTCCACCAGACAGTAAACAGAGCTTATCCGTTAACAATAAAACATGTGAAACTAATAATATTAAAATTTAAGCAAATGGGAAAACATGGACTTGTGCTTATTGCTGCTATGCTGATTGGATATACATGTTTGCCAAAGCAATCAAATTAGTTTTATTCTGAGATGCTGGGAGATAGTGGTCATACATTGCTCGGGGGAGACATCCAGGTGCACCAGACACTTGATGGTACACATTCGAAGCACCAAAACCATCTGCAGACCAGAGGACAGCGACCACGTCAAGCTTCGTAGGGTACCTCAATCAATCTTCTGTCCTGTACATGCATGGCAATTGTATACCCATTATACACATGGGCATGAGGGTGCCCCAGCATTCAAACTCTCGAACAGGGAAGTGCAAATATATAATGTGACCTACTGAACGACCCATTGACTTCGCCCTCTCTCATGCCTGCTCTCTCCCTGCCTGCCCACCCCCTGCCCCCACACCTCTCCCCCCTTCCACATTTTGACAAACAACTATTATAACTCAATGACATAATAACCTTCAAGACCCACTACCACCACTGAATAACTACATCTAAAACCAGCATTGCACACAATATAAACCACTATACATGCAACACATGGCACTATTAAAAGACTAAAAATTAATAAAACCAAATCTAACTGATATACAAACACAGCATATGATTTAACCACTAGTGTGCATTACTGCGCACTCTATCTTAATGCATATACCTTCAAACTTGCACTGTTGAGTACCTATGCTGAACACTATACAGCAGAGGCTGCTCCCTCACAATGCAACACATTCCACTTCCACTATGTACAAATCAAATGTGATCTCTCCAACTGCTGGAAGACCAGTGCCTCGGCGCTGACAAAATATGTATTCAGATGAATAAAAATATTTACCAAAAAAAAAGGCGGAGTGTGCTCCACTCTAGCAATTCGCGAACTCAAGATTGACCTAGAGTTGGAACAAGGGGAGTCGACATCGGTACCGACATTATTTTGTTAAATTATTTATTCGGTAGGCATTTATCTCTACGTTTATTTAAACCACAACATTTGAACATTACTATCTTGATTAATTCTAGGGTATTCATTAGACTGTTCTGGTTATATTTTGCTTCATTGTGATTGCGTTATAAACACAGAGTCCCCAGTACAGATTCCAGTCTATATGGTAGTTATCGTGTAAATAAGGACTTCATATGCACGGCAATACCTTGTATTACATGCCACTATACACAATTTTACTCCTCACCTAGAAATTGTGGCATCGATATTTTCGTCCAATAAAGAATACTAGAATATATATACAAATATATCAATTTCAAGAATAATTTCATATGTATATTAATTTAATAAAGAGGTGGAATGAAGAAGATCAGATATCCGTGATTGAAATTTGCCTTGCTTCATCAACTAATATTCACTCAAAAAAGAAGAAAAAAGCTTGATATTCTCCTATGGATCTTATTGAAGCGTACTCAAACATGAGGTTTTCATTGGCTCTGCTAATAGTGTGTGTTGTGTAACACAACGACACCATGCTACATGCAGAAGTGGAATTTACCTTTGTATGTGGTGGGAGAGGTAAATGTTGTGTACTGTAAGTTTTCAGGAAGCACCGAAGTAGGAAAACATAGTTTTCTCGACTTGGTCCAGTGATTTCTTGAAATATGCTGGCGCCACTGAGTGAAAAACCAAAGCAACTTTATATTTGAACTTTTTTTCAATACTAGAAAATTAGTGCTTTCTTTGGGGTCATGGTCAGTATATTTAAGTATGTAGAGTAAATATATACTGTCAATATTTGTAATCACTAGACTGGCTGGATGCACCTTTACACAATCATAGACATTCCTGATTCTTTGAAACATAGGATGCAACAAATACACAATTTCCACGACTAGCATGACACCTGATGATAGGCAACGATAGTTGTGTTGTGGGTTGACAGTGTGTCACTGTGTTGTTTTACAGTGATGTTCAAGCTTTTCAATCAATCAATCAATCAATCAATAGGATACAGCTATAATTATCAAACATGATTAAAAAATGGTAAGTATGTTTTCTCCATAAATCGACATTTGTGCCGAAAAGATTGTCAGTTCCTCAATATGAAGCCAGTGTTAACAAACCTAAATTGCCTCTCCACAAACTCTGTGATCCACAAGTCCAGTCTGGATTACACTCTGCGCATGCGTCGCGGAAATCGTGTATTGGACTTTAAAATGGTACGTTTTATGGATCCAAAATAGCTAGCAACATATACATTACGATACAATACACGTGGCTATAGTTCCCATCAGAGATTTAACAAGGATAATTCGTGTTTATACCGATGGCACACAGCACCCGCGATGAGGGCATTGATGTAAGGTCGTCGGTGATTGGTGGAAATCGGGGTTCTCATCTTGGTGCACGCACACACGGATTTCTCCAGCAGAAGTATGGTTGTGGATTGTCGCTTGAAATTTCAGCAAAAATAATACCACCCAACATATTTCTCGATAGAAGAACACCCTAATATCAGCATAGGTAAGTATATGCATTGCTTGATCTTTCAAAGTTTCAATTTGCACAAACATCATCTATGAAATGAACATGGTTAAATAATAAATGGCACCTGCCGACTTCATTCATTCTCCATTCATTCCTGCTATTTTACAATCTATTCATAGATTCGGTCGAGGCCTCTTCTTCCGCAACCAATGATAATGTCCTTTGATATCCATTGCCCTTTCCGAATGAGCAGTTATATGCAATCGGTGGTTTTATACACGTTTCATATTGCTGTAAATATAATAGCATTATCCACAAGTATATGTCATCTTAAATGAGAAGTTGCCGGCATGATTTGAGGTCGTGTGCTTCGTCGCTCCAAGTCCAAGACCAGTTCTAGACTATACCACAAAGTATAGTATAGACTAGTAATAGAGGTGCCCCGTCTGTGATGGCGTTAACGGAATATTTATCACAAATGTGTAGTACTCCAGGAGATGTTCTGATATGTAATTGCAAAATGTGGTATGACTTATTTATAACACATTACGTGTAATTGTATGCATATTCAGTACTTGACTGTCGTGAGTACTAAAAGTTAAACTGAATCGGGTAAGAAAAAAACAAAAAAGTTATATGAATAAGCACTGGTTAGGACCGACCCCCTTGGTGTTTCCTCGGAATTGATATGAACTAGGAACGGATTGAGGACCAGCCACCAGATTTGTCTTGGTCCTTGTTGTCATTTTTCTTTTAAAACTTACTCTTTTGGGACATTAATTCAAAAGTAATGCTTGTTAAAACAAAATTTGTCAAAGATGATGTGCTATCCTTTTTATCAAGGTAAAGCTATGATATTGACCTACAATGTAGTGTGATTTTCATATAGCAATGCACTTGGTATAGGTTTTACATTTTTTTTTAAAGCAACTAAAGTTGCCATATCCACTTTGACACTTAAAGAACTCTATATCATTAAAAAGAGGAGAAACTAATAACACTAATTTAAAGGTTAGTGTGTTAATTTAAATTCCAAATTACTATATATGCGTCATGATGGTCACTAGCAGACACAGCCTATAGAATGTGCACATATTTGCCCAGAACCAGTTTCTGCAGTCCCGCAGAAACAGCTGGTCAGTTTCAGGAGTTCTGCAGAAACAGCCGTTTCCGGTTTCTGGATTCTGGTAAATTCATTTTCCCTCTCTATGAATGGGTATTGTTTATGTATATGGGTCACTCTCCTGAAAACTGGCGAGAAGTGTCACATGGGAGAGCTAAAAATCTAATTTGAATTTTTAACATTTTTTGGTTGCAAATGAAAGCTGGAAATCTCCCCTTTACATCTATGTAAAATATAAATTGATAATGGCCCTGTCACATTACGACGCTTCTCGCCGGCGCGCCACCAACGTGCAAAATAAGTTATGCGTCGAGACACGTCCCACTTTTCGGCAGCGGGGGAATAAGTTTGACGTCAGTGCAATGTGTTCGCTTGCGGTTGACGCGTGGCGAACAAAGGTTATCGCAACATGTGCCAACGAGCCTCCGGCTTGCGCAACGTGTGCATAGCGGTCGCTTAATGTTATTCCAGTGCTCCGCTAGCGATCGGCGGTAGTGTTACACGACGTACGAGAGCGCGTGACCTACTTCCCTCCCGCGTCTTTCGGCGTGGCGTCGGCGTGCTCTGAGCGCGCCCGACGTGCGTGGCCGAGATAAGGCACCCGCGTGTGGGGTATAAATAAGGGTGCAGTCTGGGTCTCCTCACAACTCATCCAGCATGCCAGGGAAGAGGAGCTCAGGAGGACACAGCCAGTTTGGCCAGGGACATGGCAAAGGCAAGGGGAAAGGCAGGAAGAGGATGTGTTCGCGTGCGGTTGACGCGTGGCGAACAAAGGTTATCGCAACGTGTGCCAACGAGCCTCCACCTTACTGACGATCCGCAAGGCACAAGCGACGAAGGCTCGGGTTGGGATATGTCGTGTCCTGACAGAGGCCCTCGATGAAGACGTGGAGAGTGAAGGGGGTTCCACGCACGTCAACCCGTCCAGGTCCAACCCCTCCATGGCATGTCCTGTGAGACCCACTTCGGCCACGTCATGGCAGTCTGCGTCTTCGCATGCGTCCTCCTGCCCATGGAGACACCAACCACCACCAGCATCACCTTGGGCATCTCAAACACACGAGTACATGAACCAGTACATGATGCAGCGCCGGTCACCCACAACCAGCTGATGGGACCGCCGCCGCCCCACCCGGCGGCGCAGGTACTGCCACAGGTACTCCAGCCACAGTTTGTTTGGCCAGCAGCCCATGGGTCTGCCTCCACCAGTGGGGATGCATTCCCCAACAGCTGGACGTCCAGCACCGACAGCACATCCCCAACCCAGCACCAGCACTGCCGTCGGGGCATGGGTTGAGCCCAAGCCATGCTCACTGAGTCGAGCACTCCAACACGAGCGGAGACTTCGCTCAATCTGTCTCAACTGGGTCCAATTTAAACGTAGAGGCGCAGGAGCTGTTTGCTCCAGCGGGGCCACTGGACCCCCCCATCAACAGACAATCAGGACTGATTTCTTGTGCTACATATGTGTATATTTATTGTTTGTACTTTGTAAATATTGTATATATGATTATTTGTTCAAATGTAAACTATTTATCAAATGTTTGTAAATAAAAATGTCTGTATTTTATTCTAGATCTTGGTCTCTGAGTGTAATTCTTTGTAAACATTACTTATCCTTATGATACAAATGCAATGTGCTACAAATAAATTTAAAGAAATTATAAGTACAAAATACAAAACGTTATCTCACATGTAAGTAACTATGCACCGGCCACCCCACACCCCCCTTTAAATAAGTGTACAGTTAAATTTTTGCCTTCAATTTATCTTCGACCCCCGCCTTCAGCTCAGAGGCATTATAAACCTGCGCGTCTGAGGCCGAACCCGTTCCACCAACATCTGCCCAGATGAATTTGTAGTCTGCATCAACGAGCGCCAGGAGAATGATCGAGTAGAATCCCTTATAGTTGTAGTAGAGGGATCCACTCTTTGAGGGACACCGGCATGCGATATGCTTCCCATCTAGTGCTCCGCATGTGTGGAGGAAGTTCCACCTTGCCATGAACTTGTCCGAGATGGCACGCCATCCATCAGGAGTCGTGGGGCAGGTCATGGTCTCGTCAATGTATTCTGCGATGATTGCTTTACACACCTCTCTCACAATGGGTGATTGCGTGTTGTGGTATTCCCCCAGGTGCCTTGCAGGGACATCCATTACCTCCCAAGAGCTGAGCTGTTCTGGTGAAACATGAAAATCCCAACCTTTATATACTCAAACCCACTAAACGCGTGCGAACGTTAAGCGAGTGCGAGTCGCGCTGCCAACACGTCGAGAAACGCCAAAAGCGCGTCCGTCATACGTTACGCATACGTCGGTCGACCATTAGCGACGCGCTGACGGAACGCTTGCCGTCGTTTGAAAAATAGGTCTACTTCAGTCAACGTTAAACAATGTTCGTCTAACGTGTCTCGATGTCCTCCTAACATCCCCATAACGTCGGCACCCACACGTTGGCACACGTTAGTTTTGTGCAAGCACAAAACTTTCGACACGACGTGCGCCGCCGACCATCACAATGAGGTTTCAAATTATTATTACTACTGTTTATAAAGCAAGGTGGCATCTGAAATGTCCTAAAAATGTCAAGCTTTGTGTGGAAAATATTTGATTGGGTGTGAGCATCATTTGACCTACTTAAAAATGTCATAATGTTTATTTGCAATTATTCAGATGCAAAAGGGCATACACATTGAGGAAGCTTGTATATATATATGGACTTTGACAGCATTTTGATTTTGAGGTACTGATGTCACAGTATTGGTACAGAACTTCTGAGAAGGACCCATATGGGTCGTTTTTAAGTAGGTCAAATGATGCTGACTCAATCTGACTCAAAAATCAAATATTTTCCACACAAAGCTTGACATTTTTAGGACATTTCAGATGATACCTTGCTTTATAAACAGTAGTAATAATAATTTGAAACCTCATTGCTATGGTTTTGTCTTATTTGTGATGATTAAAGAGAAAAGCAGAAAAATATCAGCACGGTAACAGTCCAAGTGGAATCAACAATTTTACACAAATGTTTGGCTCAAATTTCAATGTTTATGGGCAATTTCAAGATTTATACCATAACTGGGTACATGCATAGAGTGTCAAATGGTGAAAATAGTTCCTGTACTGTATCTGTACTCAGTGTTTGATACAGAGTTTCATAATACTTGCATGTAGAAATGAAATGTTACGATGTTAATGACTCCAGAAGAGGTTAACTATGTCTTTAATTTTTTAGAAATAAATTTCTTCAACTTAATGAAGACATTGTATATGATCATTTGAAGTGAAATGTGCAAATGTGCTTTCAAGTCGACTACCTCAAGTGGTGCATAGTTTTTGAGAACGACCCATATACACGTTAGTCATTAGCCTCCCCCCTGAATGGGTCGGTATAAAATAACCTGTTATCCAGAGGAAAAATTATCACCTTTTTATTAATAAAATTGTAAATATAAATAAGTTTAAATTTCGCGTTATCCTTTGTAATTTTACGATTTCTTTAAATATGAATTTGTTATATAATATGCACTGCTATATTGATATAATAACACATTAACAGGCTATTTTCTGTCATTCAAATATTATTCTTGATACAGCTTCAAACAGCTTATGTCGAACTAGTAAGTAGATAACGTGAAAGGCAATTATTGAATTAAGGATATGGGTCGTTCTCAGAAACTGTACCACTTGAGGTAGTCTACTTGAAATGCATATTTCAAAGAAACCCATTATTGGAGTGTCAATATTTACATTTCATCATTTAGCCCAATAATGTGGGAGATATTTTAGATCAAAAGTAAATGTTAATATTGTGTATTATGTATCTTATTGGGATGGATGTAGCTAAATACATCGGAAATTACATCACTAATTTGTGACATTGTCAACAGCATTGAAAATAAAGTGTCACAAACTTAATGAAAACCTCTGAACAACAGCTCATTTCACTTCAAATTGTCATATAAAATGTCTTCATTAAGTTGAAGACATTTATTTTTCGAGTCCCGGTCGAGTCAAACCAATGACTTTAAAATTGATACTTGTCGCTTCCTAGCCAGGCGCTCGGCATTATTAGGATAGGGCAAGGACTGGTGTGCTCAGTGTCAGGATAATGTGACTGAGTGGGATATCAGGTCATGGTACCGGCGGCCTGGTTTCCCAGTGGGACAGCACTATAAAGTCGCCATGAGTGCGCACTGTCACAAGTCGGTACCCGTCCTGATATGACCTTAGATGTTGCTAGGATGTAAAACAACAACAAACAAACAAACAATTTATTTCTATAAATTTTTTTATTTAAAATGATGAAATAGTTAACCTTTTCTGGAGTCATTAACATCGTAACATTTCATTTCCACTTGCAAGTACTATGAAACTCTGTATCAAACACTGAGTACAGATACAGTACAGGAACTATTTTCACCATTTGACACTCTATGCATGGACGCAGTTATGGTATAGTAAAAGATAAATCTTGAAATTGCCCCTAAGCATTGAAATTTGAGCCGAACATTTGTGTAAAATTGACTGTTACCTTGCTAATATTTTTTTGCTTTTCTCTTTAATATTCACAAATAAGACAAAACCATAGCAATGAGATTTCAAATTATTATTACTACTGTTTCTAAAGCAAGTGGCATGTGAAGTGTACTAAAAATGTCAAGTTTTGTGTAGAAAATATTTGATTTTGGAGTCAGATTGGTTTCCATGCTATACTGCTATTTATTGGGTGTGAGCATTATTTGACCTTAAAAATGCCAGAATATGTTTATTTTCAATTATTCAGATGCAAAAGGACATACACATTGAGGAAACTTGTTTATAGGACTTTGGCAGCGTTTTGATTCTGTGGTACTGATGTCACACTATTGGTACACAACTTCTGAGAACGACCCATATATGTATACCATCGGTTTAGTGTAAAACAACACCATGTACAACGACGCTGCTGTCAGAATGGATTGAAGGACATAAATGATTTATTAACAACTTTGTTGCTGAAAGTTTATCATCGGTTTCTCCCCACATTTTATGTGTACGGCACGTTGTCAGGTTCGCCTGACTTTCAGTCATTCTAGTAGTCAGTATATTGGACAATAAGTGCAACATAAAAACACTATTCACTTGAAGGGTAAAAGCTAAAACCACCAGCATTTAAAAACTGACAATCCATGTGTGAAAAGGTTTTGTGTTTAAACTTTGAACAATATCTAAGTCTCTTACATTTCCAGACCGGAGACATAAGCTATCACCTTTGCATAAGCTGCATCCCATCTCCTAAGAAGTAATTTCGGTGGGGGGTGAGGTTGCTGACATTACGGTCACACGATTTGACAGGTAAGTCTTAGCAATAGCCATTGCAATTAAATCGTGTAGTGCTGACATGCAAAATTCACATTACATTGACAGTCAGTCGATGATGTTTTTCTGCATGGTTGCCGAATGAAGTGAGTGCTGGCTTCCTGTGTGGTAGGTTATTGGGTTTAAATCCCAGCTGAGTCAATCCAATGACTTGAAAGTTGATACCGCTCATTCCTCAGCCTGGTGCTCAGTATTACTCTTACTGGGATATGATATGGAGCAGTGGAATGAGGAAAGCCAATTCAATATAGCAATTGTCTGCAATTGACATTTTCCATCCCCCCCCGCCCCCCCCCCCCCCCCCCCCCCCCATCCACATTTGACAAACAACTATTATAACTCAATGACTCGATACCCACCACCACTACTCGAGACCCATTGCCACCACTGAATAACTACATCTTCAACCAGCAATGCAGACAATATAAACCACTATACATGCACAACATGGCACTACTAAAAGACTAACTGTTATTAAAACCAAATCTAACTGATATACAAACACAGCATATGATTTAACCACTAGTGTCAATTATTGCACACTCTATCTTGATGCATATAGCTTGCACTATGTTGACTACCTATGCTGTACACTATGCAGCATAGGCTGCTCCCCCACTTTCTTTTGATGTTCAGAATGGGTTGCGCTGCACACAATGCAACGCATTCCACTTCCACTATGTACAGACCAAATGCGATCACTCCAATGGCTGGAAGACCAGTGCCCCGGCGCTGACAAAATAAGTGTTCAGATGAATAAAATATTTACAACAAAAAAATGACTTAGAAATTGATACTGGTCACTTCCTATCCAGGCGCTCTGCATTATTAGAATAGGGCAAGTACTGGTTGGCTCAGTGTCAGGATAATGTGACTGAGTAGGATATCAGGTCATGGTGCTGACAGCCTGATCTCCCAGTGGAGCAGCACTATAAAGTCGCCGTGAGCGCACAGTCACAAGTCGGTACCTGTCCTGATATGACCGTAAATGTTGCCAGTACGTAGAACTCGCAACAACCAACCAACCTACATTACATTAAACAGGCACGAGAATGGATTCACATGGACAATTTTACTTAATCCGGTGAACAATATATTTGATTCTCAACAGATTGTTTTGAGCTCGAATGCACAGTTTGAGAGTGGGTAAGGGTGGGGAGCTGAATCGGGGAAAGTCTAAATGTTCTATTCACATATTTGGTGAGAACCCTGCTCATAATTTATGCCGTATATGTCCTGCAATGACGTTGTTCTCCATATGAATGTTTTCGTACACTTTGTTATAATATTGTTGGAATGAATAAGAAAAAGATTATGTGGCCTAGATACTGTCTTTGTAATTTCATTTGCGTTTATATACATGAACCATCTAGAACACCTCTCGTCACCCGCAACCAACTTAACTCATGAGTGCACATTCTTTAAAATCACTGAATGCAAATTAGATGGTCCTGTTTCTACACCACATTTTCTCCAAATAGTTCAAATATGTTCTAAACAGACAGTATGAAGGTGATGCTACTGGTTACGGTTGTCTACCAATCACAGGAGATCGTTGGCAAGCGATCAGAAGCCTGCCACTTCCTGGACATCTTTTGCTTTCGCTTTCTGGACACTGCATGAGGTTTTTCCCTTGCCCTTTACATTCGGAAAGTGCCCAGACATCCCTTTTACTCTATACTATGGTAACCATAGCTACGATATGGATTAGCCACACGGACATATATATATGTTCATGGTATTATGTGCAGCTCAGTGGATTGAATAGGGAAGTAACTAGCCATCTTTTAAATTTCCTTTGATTCACATGATCTTGAAAATGCCTTGAATTTGAAGTAAGCTGTTCCAAAACTGTAATTCGAATTACATCAACATTCATATCTTTAGACGTACTAAAACTCCAAATGCAAGATGGGAAAACGAAGGGAACATGGAAGTTTTATAATCAGTGACAAAATTTGTGGCAAATGTTAAGTATATATATATTAAAAGTATTTGTTCCTCAGTTGGTTCCATTGCTTGTTAAGAATGGCATACTTGATGTAAGCTCCTTAAGAGTTGACATATATATAATCTTATTTTTGCAAGGATAAAATACCACCTTTTTGTGTTTGTATTCACTACAGCATTCAAAATAAGAGCCACGTGAAAGTAGGCACCGACAAGCAGAATGAGTTTTTCCATTGGACAAGTGAACATTTTGGGCTTAAAAACGTGTATTTCACAATTTTGTTTGCTTAAAATGTAATTTACATTATTTGTTGCATTTCTTTTGGTTTATTTGTGTAGTTTTATTCCCATAACCATGGAGGTTAACTGATATAATAAAGTTAAGTAGTGTGGACAAGTGAAAATGACACCAGATTTGTCACATGGACAAGTGAACAAATTTACTTATTTCTATCACTGTATTACTTTCCATCGTGTAAGCTGAGGCTGCGATTCGGCGTGCTGGGTCACGGCTTAATGCTGCGTTCATATGAACTGGTGAATATGGTGTTTCCCAGTTCACAACCTGTGAATTGCATTCAAGTGACTTCACAACTGGTGAACACCACCTGTGAACTGGAGATTTTGGAAGCTGCTCCTTACTCACCACTCATGAAGAAATGGCGGTGTCGCAGTTTCTGCTGCCCGCCAGTTACCGCGGTACGCGCGGTGCAAAGCATTAGTTTTATTCAAAATTAATAGAAATCAAGAACCCTAACCTTATGAATTTGATATAATCTTGTTGGTAAAGATGCTTTCTATATATGTGTACCAAGCGATTAGTTTGCCTCAATTATCGCCCAGCATGAAATGTGTTTACCAGGAATTGCCAAATGAACGCTCTTAGTTTACATGGTCGTGTTCACCAGCAGTAAGTGGGAAGTTCACCATATTCACAAGGACCGTATGAATGCAGCATTAGTCTTTTCTGGGGGACTCGTAGTAGCATTGTCAGTACTACGCCAATGGTAATGGGCTGACATTTAAGAGTTATATTACACACATGAGTAAGTAGCCTTGGGTTGATATGCCACTAACACTGGGCTGAGTAAATATGAAAATGGCGAGGTTCACGAGCGTAGAATGTGGAGCAGCATCTGGTGCCAGGGTTCTACTACATCTGGATTTGGTGCCAGGTATTTTTGGCCCTATCACTCAGTTTACAGTGCTTGAGAGTCCTCAATGCCTGAGTATGGTAACATCTGTAGCAGTAGGTCAATACACAGGGTGGTGCCACCATGATAGCCTTACAGAAAATGACTGGGACTCAGGCGTTGTGCTATTATGGTCGGGGGCCATTGAACCAAATAATTGACGTGTGTTCAATACAAGTGGTTAACTGACACTTCTTAGTAATATTAACATAATGTGTTTTGTGATTAAATGCCTTATAAGAATTAATCATTTTTCTTATCGATTTGGATCCCTTTTCTTATAGCTTACTAATATAACGAAATGTTAGGATGTAAACCCTGTTGTTTTCCTGTCTTTTGGATTGATTAGTATTTTTGTTCAGGATAAGAGAGGTCTACTTGTATTGGACATTTGTGGCGGCTTTATAGTGTTGCCCCACTGGGAGATTCACTAGCACCATGGCCCACTCTGTGACATTATCCCGACACTGTCAACTCTAGGTTGGAAACGACGCATGTAAGTTTGTAAAGTCTTTGATTTGACTCGATTGGGGATCGATCCCAGAACCTGCTGCACGGAAGGCGGGCAGAAGATAAATCACCTAGAAACCTCCCTATGCGGTGTAAACTGTAATTTAGGAGTTGCTAACATTGTAACTGTATTTCAGTATCAGGAAGTTATAAATAAGGGTAGATCTCTCCAAGTGTTTACGTTGCTTCGTCTCTTTTTGCACCGGGCAAGCGCGGGCCTCACGTGTGGGAGATCAGGAGGTTGGTTCCCAGACGAGTCAAACCAATGACTTGCAAAATTTATACTTGTTGCTACATAGACGGGCGCTCAGTATTGCTAGGATAGGGCAAAGACTAGTTCTCTCAGTATCTGGATATTGTGACTGACTGGGATATTGGGTCATGGTGCCAGCTGCTTGATCTCCCAGTGGGGCAGCACTATAAAGTTACCAGGGGTGCACACTGTCACAAGTCGGTACCCGTCCTGATATGACCACATATGTTGCTAAGACGTGAAACTCCAAAACAGCCAACTGCGGAAGCCAGTTAGTGTCTAGCATTTCGGTCTGCACACTACAGTTTGGTGATTTACTGAATATCGCATGTGTAACTAGTCAAATCCTTTATAATATGCTTTTTTTAAATGTTGTGCGGACTATGTTTTAATTTCCTCTAAGAACGTGCAAACGATTTCAAGATTTCTGGCTATGCCTCTGGTCAGTCGTGTACAACTGTTATGGTTTAATAAAACGTTGATTATAAAATAAACCACTGTCGTGTCCTGTAATAAAATGTTGATATATACTACTTTGTGGGGCGAAATAGGGGTGTGGGGGGCATAATACTCTTTGTCCTACCCTGACAATGTTAGAAAAAGATTGCAGGCCCCTAACCTTCGCTGCAGGATAAATGAGCATTTTGTGAAGGTACCCCTTGCCCACAATGAGATCTCACCATGATGCTTTTCCAATGCTTTACCAACAGTCAATGAATGTATTGTGAATTAGGTACATTTAAAAAAAAAAACCTATCCCAAACAATAAATAGGCAATTCCCGGAAACCATAACAGTGGTTGATCTATTTCTTTTACAATTTCGAAAAAGTCTGATACAGCACAATAAATAGGCCACCTGAATTGACTGCTTTCCCCCCGTTTGCTTCGTATTCATAGATTTGTATGTATCGATGCAATAAGTCAACTTACTAGGGTAACAACAATATATAGTAGTAATTCACTGACACGGTTCATATTTTTCCCTCACTGTTGTCTAAAGGTCAATAGTGATCTAGAAGAGAATTGAAGTGGGTTGATTTATTGGTGATTTAAAAAAAAAAAGTTTAAATGTATATCTTAGCAATACTTCAAGTTGCATAATCCGATGGAGTATCACATTTTCAAATCCAAACCATTTGATCGTACATATCAAACTTAGATACTGATGCACTTATTAAGCATGCATTACTTGTTGCATTGAAAGGCAACCTAAGCCAATTTAATAGAATCTGTTACGACTGAAGCCTCTGAGAATTTCAATGAGTATTGCAATTAATTTAGCACGTTTTAACTTCAAATCTCAACAAAACGTAGCCATTTATAATCAGTTACTTCAAACTAATGTACGGTAGATATTTAGATTATAACAACCAACCTAGTAATAGGTAGATTGCAGAAACTCAAAACAGTCGGATCAGGACTGGTTAAAATGTGCACTCTTGGCAAGTTTAGTGTTATGCCACTGGGATATCACACCATGCTGCTGGTACTAGAATGTTTTGTTTGTTTGTTTACATCTTAACACCGTCTAAGGTCATCAGGGGCCATATGCATGGAGCAGTGTTAGAGGCGTGTGGTGTTATCCCTCTAACACTGGATAGCTATCACCGTTTATCGGCATCGTCGATAACGTATGCATGGCGGCCTAAACGGTGAGTGATAGCTAAACGTGAATGTATTTATAGATTTGGGAAATCCCTTGATTTGACAATATGAATAACGTCGGCAATGCTGCGGCTACATTAATATCGGTTCGAATTTAGGGTTAAATTGATAAGATTTCACTTATTGCGTATGTAATTCTGTTAAATATGACAGCATTTAATAGATTTGGGCGTAAGAAATTCCCGCCCATGCGACGGCGGCGGCGATTTGTTTACTTTACGTTCGTCGATTCGAAAATATAACTATTAATATCGCCGCCAATGCGGCTGCTGCATTAATATCGCTTCGTTTTAGGGTTAATTTGCTTAAATTTCACTTATTGCGTATATAATTCTGTTAAATATGACAGCATTTAATAGATTTGGGCGTAAGAAATTCCCGCTGATTCGGCGGCGGCGGCCATTTTTACTTGACGTCGACAAGCGGCGGCCATTTGTTTACTTTACGTTCGTCGATTCGAAAATATAACTATTAATATCGCGCCAATACGGCTGCTGCGTTAATATCGCTTCGTTTTTAGGGTTAATTTGCTTAAATTTCACTTATTGCGTATGTAATTCTGTTAAATATGATAGCATTGAGTAGATTTGGGTTCCATCCTGACACTAACACCGCTGTAAACCAGATATGATCGGAGTTAGAATTTCCAAGTTTAAACGCTTGGTGTTAGGCCTAACACTGCTCCATGCATACGAACTTGTCCGCGCTAAACCAGAAATCCCGCGCTAAACGCGTTTTGCCGCCTAACACTGCTCCATGCATATGGCCCCGGGGTGGGTACTGACTTTGGACTCTGTGCTCATGGCGACTTTATAGTGCAGCCCCACCTGGAGGCCGCCATCACAATGACCCGATATCCTCCTCGGGCGCATTATCCTGATATTGAGATAACCAGTCCTTTCCTATTAAAGTTACATAATCCAATGGTTTGAACTGTCATTTAGTAAGATAAAATGATTAAATTGATTGTTATAATTTAACTTACTTTAGTTTAAAGTAATTTGATTAAATGACTAACTAGGGAGATATGTGAAGTGTAAAAGTGCTAAATTAATTTTGGCATGCATACCAAAACTCTGACCCCGCCATAAGCTTCAGCAGTAGCAGGTTCTATTAAATTAACTTAGGACGTCCTCCTATGTTTCAACAAAATCTTAATCAGTGAAACAGTATCTAAGTAAGATATGTAGGCTAAAATCTAGATAACTATCTTGCTTTCCAAAATTTGATGTTTTTATTGGATTGTGCAACTTTAATGCCGAGCATTAAGTTAGGTTCTGGTAAGTATCAATTTTGTAATTCATTCGTTTGATTCAGACCCCAAACCTTTCAGTTTCACACTCTTACCAGTGCTGCCACTGACCCAATATCCTACTTAAGGCTGCATTCCATATACGCGTAATGCGTAATGCGAATGCGAATGCGACAAAAAATCGAAACGCCTTGAAACCTATGAGCTGCATTCCATATACGCGTAATGCGTAATGCGAATCCGAATGCGAATAAAATCCATTATCCCGATCGCTCCATGTAGCGATCGGTGCGTAATGCGTAATGCGTAAAGGTGCTGCGAATAGAAAAGCATCAGTCGCATTTGTCCATTGATATAAGGCTGGAGGAGGCGACTGATAATTATGGTATTCATGAGAAATATGAAGAATGGGACGGTGCAAACATATAGGTTTATGCGGCGGACCTGTTAGGAAGCACTCTTCAAGGTGGTGCGAATAGAAAATTATCAGTCGCATTTGTCCATTGATATAAGGCTGGAGGAGGCGACTGATAATTACGGACAGCCGGGACAAGGAGGTGCGAACAGAAAAGCATCAGTCGCATTTGTCCATTGATATAAGGCTGGAGGAGGCGACTGATAATTATGGTATTCATGAGAAATATGAAGAATGGGACGGTGCAAACATGTAGGTTTATGCGGCGGACCTGTTAGGAAGCAGTCTTCAAGGTGGTGTGAATAGAAAATCATCAGTCGCATTTGTCCATTGATATAAGGCTGGAGGAGGCGACTGATAATTATGGTATTCATGAGAAATATGAAGAATGGGACGGTGCAAACATGTAGGTTTATGCGGCGGACCTGTTAGGAAGCAGTCTTCATATTTGGGACGGTCCTAACATCCCTCCAAGCAAGCTAAACTGAGCCATGTTTGGACCGTCCCATTCTGTGTGTGTGTGTCTCTGTGTGTGTATCTGTGTCTCTGTGTCTGTGTCTCTGTGTCTGTGTGTGTGTATGTCTGTGTGTGTGTCTCTGTGTTGTGTCTCTGTGTGTGTCTGTGTGTGTGTCTCTGAATGTGTGTCTCTGTGTTGTGTCTCTGTGTCTCTGTGTGTGTATATGTGTCTGTGTGTGTCGCTGTGTGTGTGTCTGTGTGTGTGTCTCTGAATGTGTGTCTCTGAATGTGTGTCTCTGTGTGTGTGTCTGTGTGTGTCTCTGGGTGTATATGTGTCTGTGTGTATATGTGTCTGTGTGTGTCTCTTTGTCAGAGACACAAAGACACAGACACACACATAGACACACACAGAGACACAGAGTCACACACACAGAGACACACACACAGACAAACACAGAGACACGGAGACACAGACACACACATAGAGACACACACAGAGACACAGAGTCACACACACAGAGACACAGACACGAAGACACATACACACACATAGAGACACACACAGAGTCACACACACACAGACAAAGACAGAGACACACACAGAGACACGGAGACACAGACACACACATAGAGACACACACAGAGACACGGAGACACAGACACACACATAGAGACACACACAGAGACGCAGAGTCACACACACTTTTTATATACTTCACTGCATAACGTATAATGCATAACGCAATACGCATTACGCGTATATGGAATGCTGGCATACGCATTACGCGTATATGGAATGCGCCCTTTAGGCACATTATTCTACAGTCAGTCAATCTTAGGTCTATCCTAATGATGCTAATCACCAGGTAAGGTCGCGACAAATATCAGCTTTGTAAGTTTTGCCTTTGACTCGACCGGGAATTGATCTCATGGGAAGCAACTCGGCCATCCCGACTGTTTGGTCAACAAGGAGAACCTAGTTAACTGATGTGGTTGAAATATAGTGAAATTCCTTGCTATTAATAAATAAACTAAATAGGCTGCTTGCACATTGAGAACTCTGTTAATTTATCTTTGTAATTCAAATAATTTAAAAAGGAAGTATTTCTCCATACCAAGGTCTGCACACACAAAGTGCTATTTTACGGCTCTTTTAGTAGTATGTGAGGGGTCTGTTAATGATTGTAGACATGTATTTTACAAGAAGTCACAGACAAGGTTTCGCCACTTGCAATTTTATCTGTTTTTGTTTTTGTCTTTAAAAAGAGGACGGCATTGTCATATTTGCTTGCTGCAACAAGTCACTTCACTGCAAAGTTGGTCCAATATTTGTGATGTACAAGGTATGATTGTAAAACCATACTAGCTGTGCATGTGAAACCCATGTATTGGCCTGTGACGGTAAGCCTCAGTGGTGTAAAAGTATGAGATTTCTCCCAATGAATCTTTTTTTTCATGGAAGCGATAATATTAATAAACAATGATGCAAAAAGCTGTTATTCAATGGGAGATTCCCGCGACCATGAAATGGTGGGTTAGGGTTCTAGCACATGTAGACTATGGAGGAAAGGATACAATATAACAGTAGAGATTTACCATAACCTTGACAACATAGGCTTATCATGACAATATCCACTTAGCATGTGGTTCATGTGCATATCTTTTAATATCTGGAGGTTCTGCATTTTCTACAACCAAAGCTCATCCCAGTACAAACAAACATGCATGTCATCTGTTCACCTGACTCTAGAGGTGGTATTTATGGCCATTTTAAGCCTGGCTAGAAGAAAAGTCACTTTTAAATGTAACCAGACGGGTTGGCCGAATAGAGCGCAATCTTTCGTGCGGAAGGTCAGGATTTCAAATCCCAGCTGAGTCAAACCAATGGCTTAGAAAATATATACTTGTAGCTTCTTAGTCTGACACTCGACATTATTAGGATAGGGCAAGGACTGGTTAGCTCAGTTTCAAGATAATGTGACTGAGTGGAGTGTTGAGTCATGGTGCTGGCAGGCTGGTCTCCCAGTGTGGCAGCACTATAAAGTTGCAAGGAGTGTGCATTGTCACAAGTCTCCCCCCACCTGATATGACCTTATATGAAGTTCTGGTTATTGTAACATTACCATGTTTCTTATGTTTCTGAATTTGGTATGATTACATTACCATGGTTCACATATTATTAGTATTGTTGCTGGACCTCATTTCATAGATATTATTTAGTAAACCCTCATTAGAATGCCATCAGTACAAGTTAAGGATAGTTACTCCCTTTACTGTAGGTAGATAGTTATCTCCTCACACATGACTGCTAGTGACAGTCCCACAGAACACAACACGCATACCTGACAACACAGCATCTTAGTAGGGAATCAATCAATACTTTAATTATCATCACCTGGCCTGTGTGCTGGCTGGATATATCCTTATCTGCCTGTGTTAACCTTCTGCCTGCTGTGTCTGTGTACTTCCCATAACCCTCTTTTGTCATCATCATCATCATCATGCTGTCGGTCGCGATGCGACAAAGACTGCTTTCATTACTTGACTGCCGCTCTCCATTGTGCGGTTGTACATTTCATGAAAGCTGCCTGCAAAAGTGGTGAAGTGCTGCTGGCTTTTGCAAGTTACCAGCGGCACTCTCTCGGGGAGCAAATAGAGGTTTCACACCGGCAAGAACATGTCAAGACAGGCGCAAAACTATTTGTCCCTGCAGTGGCTGGTCGGGAGATGTTGCGAGTTCCATACATCAACCACCCTTAATGCTGCCACAGTGACATGGTTTTCTGTTTAGGGTTTGCTCCCTTAGCCTTTGGTTCTGTCAAGAACCTGTACCACAAGGCAGTGGTTTACAACTCTGCAGGGCAGGGGCGTCAAACTCCCTGAGGTATTGCTATACCTGCAATACCTGCAGTGATACCTCTTTTGTATCTTGCCTTATAATCGGAGAATTTTACACTGAGGTGTTGCCATGATGTAAAACTCCAACAGCCAACCAACTCAGTGTGGCAGCACTATAGAGTTGCCATGAGTGCACACTGTCACAAGTCTGTATCCGTCCTGATATCACTGGATGTTGCTAGGACGTAAAACAGACGTATGGCAAACAAGCTTTTTTAAATGCATTATTTATTGGACAGCATTCTTTCAAGTTATTATTTACTCTTGAAAGCAATCCTGGTGGCCTTGAGCTCTTTGGTAACTGGCTTTTCATTTCGCACTGTCGCGTGCTTTGCTTTCATTTGATCTTTTATATCGATTAAAAAAAATAAGGATCCAAAATAAACATTAAAAGGGACATCTAAGTCCCACTGATTATTTTTGGACCAAGAAACGTGAGGTTCGTGCCTTCTTGTTATGGTCACCAGACGGGGACTGAATTGGTAAGAGCGCTGGCTGGCTTTCTGTGCAGAAGGTCGTGAGTTCAAAACCTGACCAAGTCAAACCAACTCCTTATAAAATTGGCATTCTACATTAACACAGTAGGGGAAGGACTTGTTTGTTCACTATCGGGGTAGTCACTGAGTAGGCTATCGAATCATGGTGCCGGCGGCTTGGTTTCCCAGTCAGGCATTAATGTGTAGTCGTCATGAGTGCACGCTGTCACAAATGGGTATCCATCCTGATATAGCCTTAGATGTTCCTAGGACTTAAATCTCCAACAAACCGTTGTTGCCATGATAGCTTGGCAATGCATAAATGGTGAAATTTCGATTCTCTTATTTTGGTTTTCTTTTTTAGTTTTATATCCTGGCAACATCTAATCTTAAGATCATAGCAGGACAGTTACCAACTTGTGATAGTGCACACTCATGGCTACTTTATAGTGTTGCCCCACTGGGAGACTAGATCACCAGCACCATGACCCAATTTCCCTCTCAGTCACATTATCCTGACACTGAGCTAACTAGTCCTTGCCCTATCGTAGTAAGCCAGGCTAGGTAGTGACAAGTATCAATTTTGTATGTCATTGGTTTTGGTTTGACTCGAACGGAAATCAAACTTGTGATCTTCCAGGAGGGAAAAGCATGTGCTCTACTGATTCGGCAACCACGCCCGGTCTCTCATTTTGGTGTTCTTTTTGGTCAGTATCGAGTGCCCTCCCCTCAACACAGAAAGGACGCCGCCCTTCGCCTGTGTTTGCTACATCCAATTTGAGTCAAGTCGTGTCGCGTCTCACTGCTGAGAGTGAGCAGGGCCATGACAAATAGTGCATGCGGTATGGACAAATGGAAGTTCCTGTGATGCTTCTGTGTCGACTAGAGAAGCGCTTTGCACAGTTGTGCTCTGAAATGCAATTCATGGCTGCTCAAAGATTCGTAGAATAGTACTACAGATTTTTGTTTAAATTATAATAATAATAGTAAAACATTTCTATAGCACCCGATCCAGCAAGTCGTTCTCAGTCGCTTTACATAACAAACAAATATACAGGAAAATAAATTTCACCTAGTTTAAAGCAGATTTAAACATAGGCAATGAGATACTGTAGTAGTCTGCATTGACTTCATGGGCAACGTACCACATAGACAGGTAGACGTGAGTAGGGTGATTACATCAGGGTTGGTCCTACATGGACTGATGGTCAGGATGCTCGCCCCGGAATGGCAGAGGTTTTGGTCTAGCTCTACTCTTTGTAGAGGGTGCTGCCCAGCTCAGAGTGGGGAGCGGACAGAGATGTTCTGCTCTCCGTGTACAGAACCTTGGTTCGTTCACGAGTGGATTACGGCAGCATAGTATATGGTTCCGCAAGGAAATCATATATTGGGCTGCTAGACACGATCCACCACCAGGGACTGCGCTTGGCCCTTGGGGCCTTCCGCACCTCACCAGTTCAGAGCCTTTATGTCGAAGCCAATGAACCATCACTTAATAACAGGAGAATCAAACTGGCCATGCAGTATGTAGTCAAGATAAAAACTAATGCATTGAATCCTGCACACAATTGTCTATTCGAGCAACATGACGAATCCAGGTATGAAGCCAGGCCAAATTACACACGGCCACTGAGGCTCCGAATGAAACCTCATTTGGAGGCCTTAGGCGTGGATTTGGACGTGTTGGAGGATGCCAAAGTCCCAGAACATCCCCGGTGGTCGTTGAGAAAGCCATCGGTTATCCTCCGACTCACGGAACTGAGGAAATCTGGGACACATCCACTCGAGTACAAAGGACTGCATGCAGAGATTCAAGGCCAGTTTGCAGACCACCTCTCCATATACACTGATGGTTCGAAAGACCAAAGCCGGGTAGCTGCTGCGGCAGTCTGCCGACGGGAAAAATTTGGTGTACGTTTGCCCGATCAGAGCTCGATTTTCACTGCAGAGGCCCGAGCACTCCTTCTCGCTTTGGAGTGTATCGAGGTATCCAACCACACTATCTATGTTATATACAGTGATTCCTTCTCTTGCCTCCTGGCTGTTGCTGGACTGAAAACGAATCACCCTATTCTAGCAACGGTCATTTATAAAATGAACCAACTGACAACAGATGGGTATGATATCCACCTGTGCTGGGTGCCTGGCCATGCTGGCATACAAGGAAACGAACGAGCTGATCGGGCTGCGAAGAAGGCCCTGAACTGTGATCTTGAACCGTGTCTGATCCCTCACTCTGATCTGAAACCACTAATAGCCACCCACATAAAATCCAAATGGCAACATGAGTGGGATGAAAACATCAATAAACTTAAAGAAATTGAACCATCTGTGGGAAAGCCACCACAGACTCATGCGGGAGGTCGGCGGGACCAAGTGGTCCTTAGTCGCTGCCGTGTTGGCCACTCGTGGCTTACACATGCTTTTCTGCTCAAGGGGGAACCTCCCCTTGAATGTATTGGGTGTCAGTCCCCACTGACACTCAAACACATTTGACTAAGTTGCGTTGATTTTTTGGCCCTGCGCCAACGGTTCTACACTGCGCATGACCTTTTTACTAAGGTAAAACAGGAAAACATTTTAGCCTTTTTGAGGGCAGCTGGACTGTACCACCTTATATAGTTTACTAAATGGATTCTATTAATTATTAATGAAACTTTTCTTTTTCTATGGGAATTTGTTTCCCTTGACCACAGATATATGATTATGAGCTTTCTAATTTAATTAGTGTCTATTGGCACATAATTGATTGTCTGCTTTTACATGTAAAAGCGATGGTTTGAACAAAAAACAAACATTTCTCGCCGTGAATATGGCCTATGCTGCCGACATGGCGTAAAGCAACCACCAATCAATCAATCAATCAACTCTTTGTTACCATGACCAGGAACCTGTATGCTAAGCTGTTTGTTGGTGTAAAAATATATATTTATGAAGGATTATGCACATGTGCAATTTTTCTGGTTGTTGGTTTATTGGTTGTTAGTTTTACGTCCTGACAACATCTAAGGTCATATCAGGATCTATACCGATTTGTGACACTTCGCATTCATGGCGACTTTATAATGCTGCCCCACTAGGAGACCAGGCCACCAGCACCATGACCTGATATCCCACTCAGTCACATTATCCTGACACTGAGCCAACCAGTCCTTGTCCTATCCTAATAATGACGAGCACTTTGCTAGGAAGAGACAAGTATAATTTTGTTATGTCATTGAGTCATTGGTTTGACTCGACATGGGTTCTAATCCATGAGTTCGAATCCCATAATCTACCAAAAGGGAAATTTTTGTGGTGACGGCCCAGATTGTTAACATGTGTTTGGCAGAACAAATTGTGGGCGTTTAATGGTTTTCAGGTGAAGAAGTGTGCTCTGCCACTCGTGTGTGTGTCGTCGTGTCTGACGTCCGTCTTGCAATACATCACTTCTGAGATACTGAAGTTGGCTTTGATCAAGGCCCTGGCCATGCTATGGTATAGCTGAAGCACTATGAGCCAGTACACATTCATACAGGAAGTGGTATTTTCTCTAACGTAGAGACTCGATGTGGTAGCCAAATTCTGGTCGAATCAAACTAATGACATACAAAATTGATTCGTGTCACTACCTAGCCTGACGCTTGGCATTACTAGGATATGGCAAGAACTGGTTAGCACTGTATCAGGATAATGTGACTGAGTGGGAAATCGGGTCATGGTGCTAGCGGTCTGGTTTCCCAGTGGGACAGCACAATAATGTCGCCCTGAGTGTGTACTGTCACAAGTCGGTACCCATACTGATATGACCATAGCTGTTGCCAGGATGTAAAACTCCAACAAACTCTAATGTAGAATATTTGCTAACATATTTTACTATGACTTGATTTTGAAAAAAATTATAGTGTGAATCCTAGTTTGGTAATCGGTGTTAAGAACAATTGAGCCCGTTGAGTTGCATAGTAGAACTGGCTTTATTAAGGCCTCACCACCCAGCATACCTCTTGTGGCCCGAGACCCCATGCCGTAATATGTACGACACCTCTATATATATAACATCTTCCCTTTTTATTGCAAAGGATGTTTTCTTTTGGTCATGATATATCGTCAACAGATGTTTAATCTTTACAACGTACTCTTTTCACATCCAATAAATGGTTGTTCGGTTTGTCAATGGCAACAATTCTCATGACTAATTTCTTCATCATATCGCTTAATTATTATTATATCATTTCATTTTCGATCAACTTAAATCTACACACATGAGTATTATAACAGATGGTCATTACATGTAATTGTCAGTGGCTGAATCTTACCGTTATATTTCAATTTTAATAATGTATTCTTATCTTTACCGACTTAGGCCTTTTTACCGCATAATTTAACAACAACAATTTTGTCTGAGAAACTCCATCACCAAATTTCATAACAATAAAATTTACATCATATGTCAATTCATGTTAGTCTATTATCTTGTCATAATATGCATCAATTTTATCACATGAAATCTTATTACTAACTATGTCGACAAACATTATCTCGGGTTCGTTTGTATGTATGTTGCTGCAATTTCGTTTTCAGTTCAAACTCTCATTACAGGGCGTGTTATTCTACCATACCTTGTTTTGTATTCGTCATTTCTTTGTTTTCTTTCGCTAAGAATTTTGTTTTGATCGTGATGTGTTTGTTTGTGTGCTATGTTCGGGCATTTGTATATGAATCTCTGATTTCTTCAGATGATGTGTTCTGCATTGTTCCTGATCTCGTAATCTCTGGGTCTTGGTGTCTGTATTTGTAATTTGTCCGGATGCCCATTTGTCTTTTTGGTCCAGATATCTTACATTATCCCCAACGCTTAGTTTCGAGTGTTCTTTCCCCGCTCTTTTGTCAAAATATAACTTTTGCTTTGTCTACGATGATTTTTTTTTTTTTTTTAGATGACTGGAATTTGGGTTTTAGATTTGCTGTGACAGTGGGTATTTTGGATCTTAGTGTTCTCGACATTAGCATTTGCGCTGGTGATACGTTCATGGATTGGATTGTGGTGTTTTGTATGTTTAGTAGTGTTATGTGTATGTCTCTGTTATCCCTTACAAGTTACAGCCTTTTTCATCATTCAGTTAACTGTTTGTATGGCATGCTCTACTTGCCCGTTACTTTGGGCATGCTCTACTTGCCCGTTACTATGATGTGCATGGGATTTGAGTATACTCATTCAAATCCATATTCAGTACTGAAATTACGATAGTCTTCACGCTGAAATTGGGGCCCATTGTCAGAAACACCTATTTTGTGTATCACATGTCTAGCAACGGTTTCCTATCATGACTTTGATTGTCGATGCACTAAACATTGACTTTTAATTCAGACTTTTGGGTATTTACTATTTTTGTTGTTGTAAATATAGTTTATTCATTGAATAAAGTCTTTTGTCAGCGCCGTGGCACTGGTCTTCCAGCCATGTGACAATACAGTTATTTACAATATATGCAGCTAGCCCAAATCAGCTGAAATAACAATATCAAACATTCAAAGACTTACATATGGTATAGTTTGACAATTCACATACAAAAATAGCAATCAATTATAGTAATATAATTTATTTTATTGACGTGAAATAAGTCTGCACCCACTTTTTCAAATGGCATGTCTGGTACCGAATGACCCTGGTACCGAATGACTATCTAATGGCTTCGTGTGTGGCTTGTTCCGGAAGCACTGACATGTGTGACACTGAGATATCTTCGAGCTGGCTGCTCAACCCCGGCCAAAGCACCTTATCTCTGGCTAATTGTTTTGGTTTTATGATTCCCATACGAGACTCATGGATTTTTTCAGGAATGTTTTGTTGTAATGACTTAGGTGTAATTATCCTGTTATCTTTCATCACTAGTTTACCTTGTGTGGTTATTTCATGTCTGTATGTGAAGAATGGTTTCACCGGATCTATTACTTGATGTGAATGTTCTGGCCAACCTGTTTTGGTGAGCCTGATGATTTCTTGTAGTGTCTCGTCTTTTTTCGTTTCTACTGTGATAGTGTCTGTGTACTCTGGTGCTATGTCTATTTCAGCTATTGAAAAGTCTTTGATAAACAGGTTTCTTTGCAAAATGTTGCTGGTATGGGCCCTGGGTAATGTATCTGCAAAATATAGATTGGTACATTTGACCTATATCACTTTGATGTCATAATTTTGGAGTCGTATTCTCATGCATTGCATCCTGGAAGACAAATCATGTAATGGTTTAGACATAATTGAGATATAGGGTTTATGATCGTTTTCTATTGTGGTCTCTTTCCCATATATATTAGTGAAAATGCTTACATCCGAAAGACATAAAGTTGTCAAAGAAAACTAATTTGTGGGTCTCACCTTTGACACGAAGCTGTCTTTTGTGCCTCATATCAAGTATCCTGAAATGTGAAAGCGCTAGATGTTCTGAGGGTGCTGTCCAGTTCAGAGTGGGGAGCGAACAGAGATGTTCTGCTCGCCGTGTACCGAACCCTAGTTCGGTCACGGCTAGATTACGGTAGCATAATATACGGCTCTGCATATTATGCTGCCGTATATTATGCATGTGGCCCTTGGTGCCTTTCGCACCTCTCCAGTTCAGAGCCTATACATCGAAGCCAATGAACCATCACTTGACAATAGGAGAACCAAACTGCCCATGCATTATGTTGTTAAGTTAAAAACAAATGCATTAAATCCTGCGTACAGTTGTGTTTGAGACACACAAAGACTCCGGGTATAAAGCCAAGCCAAATTTCATTCGGCCCCTGGGGCTCCGGATGAAACCCCATTTGGAGGCTTTGTACTTCGATTTGGATGTATTTGAGGATACCCAGGTCCCAGGACATCCCCCCATGGTCGCTGAGAAAGCCATCGGTCATCCTCCGACTCATGTAACTGAGGAAGTCTGGGACACATCCACTTGAGTATCAATGACTGTATGCAGAGATCACTTCTCCATGTATACCGATGGTTCGAAAGACCTAAGCCAGGCAGCTGCTGCGGGAGTTTGCCAGGGCAAGAAATTTGGCGTTTGCATGCCCGATCAGAGCTCGATTTTTTGCGGCCGAAGCCCGGGGACTCCTTCTCGCGTTCGAAGTCATTGAACTATCCAACTACACTAAATATGTCATATACAGCGATTCGTTTTCCTGCCTGCAAGCTGTTGCTGGGCTCAAAACAGAACACCCTTTCGTCGCAACGGTCATTTACAAAATGAACCAGCTGGCAACAGATGGATGTGCCATCCACTTGTGTTGGGTGCCTGGCCATGCCGGCATCCAGGGAAACGCACAAACTGATCAGGCTGCGAAGGAGGCTCTGAACTATGATGTTGAACCATGTCTGATACCCCACTCTGATCTGAAACCACTAATAGCCAACCACATCAAATCCAAAATGAGTGGGATGAAAACATCAACAAATTGCATGAAATTGAATGGGCTGTGGGAAAACCACCATAGTCTCATGTGGGGGGTCGGCGGGACCACATGGTTTCCTGCTCAAGGGGGACCCTCCCCCTGAATGTATTGGATGTCAGTCCCCACTGACAGTCAAGCACATTTTACTAAACTGTGTCGATTTTATGGCACTGCGCCAACAATTTTACACTGCAAGCGGCATGCATGACCTTTTTACTAAAGTAAAACAAGAAGACATTTTAGTCTTTTTGAGGGCAGCTTCTTTTATCTGTTTTATTTAATTATATGATTGTGAGCTTTTAAAATTTCATAGGTGTCTATTGACACATAATTGATGGTATGCTTTTACATTAAATGTAAAGGTGGTGGTTGACTATAAAAAACAAACAATTCTTGCCGTGGATATGGCCTATGCTGCCCACACGGCGTAAAGAAACCACCAATCAATCAATAAATAAATAAAGCGACTAGCTCCTTTTCTATTACAGTATAGTTGCTCTCAGTTTTATCTAACGCCTTCGATGCCATTGCTGCGGGTAAGTGGCTTTTGAACAACATCGCGCCCAGCCCTGACTGACGCGTCAACATGCAGTGTTATTGGCTCTTTAGCATTGTAATATCTGAGAATGGGGGCCTTTACTAATAGTGACTTTAGCTGTTCGAACACATGTGCCTGTGGTTCTTACCAGTGCCATGCTACTTCTTTTTGTAGGTCTAACCTAAGGGGCTTAGTGATCTCTGACAGCTTGGGAATGAACTTGCTCGTGTAACCGACCATTCCCAAGAAGCGTTGTAGTGCTGTCTTATCTGAGGGTGCTTTCATGTCTACAATAGCCTGCACTCTATCCTGGTTTGGTTTAAACCCATCGGCAGTTAATAGATGACCAAAGTAATTAACCTCAGATTTACATATTTTAGACTTGCTTGGATTCAATTTTAGATTAATTTCTCGCGCTCTGCTTAAAACAGCCTCTAGTCTCGTGTTGTGTTCATCTATGCTGTTCCCGTGAATCAAAATGTTGTCAGAAACTATCTGCACCCCTTCTAAATCACTTAGTAGTTCATTCATTTGCTGGATAAATAAATCGCCGGCAGTCTTTATACCGAACGGTAACCTCGTGGAACGGAACCTACCCCTTGGGGTGTTGAATGTGCAAAGCGGGGAGCTAGCCTCGTCTAGTTGAATTTGCCAGTAGCCCGAGTTTGCTTCCAACACTGAGAAGTACCGAGCGTTATGTATGTTAGCGACTACTTCCTCCACAGAACGACTTGGGTACGGCCCTCTCAGAACAGCCTTATTTAATTTAGTTGGATCGAGGCAAATTCTAACCTTTCCAAGTTTTCTCACTGTCGTAATTGAGTTAACCCATGGAGTAGGTTCAGTTTGGCATACAATTACTCCTAACTTTAATTTAGCATCCTTTCAAGCTCAGCCTTTACATCAGCAATGTGCTTCTACAAATGAATGGTCCGTCCTGATATGACCTTAGATGCTGCTAGAACGTAAAACAACAACAAACAAATGAATGATTTTATGTTCCTTTTTATTTCTTGTCTTGTGTGTGGAAATATGTGGTTTTTAGATATGCGGATGGTGGTGGGTGGGAGGTAGTGTGAGCCAACTGGGTAGAATTTATTTACGAGTGACCTGGCGTCAATGTCTACTATAAAGTTGCACAGTATGACGGTTTTGAGCTTCTGCCATATCCTTTCGATAAATATATTAAGTTGGTCATTATAATCTACCTTTACTTTAGTTTGATGTAACTTTTATTTTAAAGGTTAACTTTGTAGTAAAGATTACTTAATTAATTTCATCAAAATGCTAAGAATATAGGATTCAGTGGTCACAGGTTCTATTAAATTGGCTTTGTATTCCTTCTGTGCAACAATAATTTTATACTGAGTGCACCAATATCTAAGTTGTATGGTCAGATTTAGGTGTTTTGGTTTAGAATATTTGGTGCTTTCACTGGACTGCATCATTTTAATTTCAAATAACTTTCTAGGTGATTTTGTTGGTTTGTGCGAAGAGGAGTTGTGTTTACAATGTGCTTATTGAAGAAGTGTATGCTTTTATGATGTATTTTTCCTTTATTTTTTTAACAATACGATTATTAAGGAAGCTTGTTGGTTTGTGTGACATGGTGGAAGGGGAGTAGTTGGTAGTGTGGGGGAAACTGTACAATTTATTTATAACTGAACTGGCATCAATGCCTGCTGACTTAATTTCAAACTTGGCATTGGCGGCTTGTTACCATGACCAGTATTGATTATGTTTTTGTCTAACACCCATCATTTTACCATCCCTGCTTCGCCGTGAGTGGGGAACTGAGGAGTGGGATGGGTGGTGGAGTTCACTATATATACAACAGTCCTGCAAGTTCGCAATAGATTCAACATTAGTTGGGTGTTTGTGCCACTCTCCATTCACTGTTTACACTGAGTCATGAATGTCACAAGTTATGGCTCACATAATGTGTCATAGGTCACAGGGAGACATATCTGAGCGAGGGTGTGTGTACACGCATTGCTCTGGCAAATAGCGTGTGGTTCTGAGCCTTTGACCCATATCTGGGCAGATACTAGAAGTTTCTGCAAACTAGTAAATGATTACGTAGTAAGTAAGTAGTAGCGACGGCAGTGATGATATACTAGTACTGTGTACCGATCAATATAGCGTAGGTGCATCGTGAACATTTACTGTAAGCCCACTGCTAAGTGCTATTAAGCTGTGTTTACATGGGCAAATTTAAAACGATCTAGACATCGATTTATATGAAGCGATGTAGTAGCGCGTTTACACGGACCGAGTTTGAAAGTGTGTCAGCGGCGGAAACCAGCAGTTAGTGGTGAGCCTGTAGCCGGCGAGTACTGCTATTTGTTTAGTCGCCGCCCGGGAACCAGCTGAATCGCTTCACATAAACCACCTCACGACCTGGTATACATGAAGCGTTTCATATGAATCGATTCAGCCCTAAAACGCCACAGCGTCGCGTTTACACCGCAAATGTGAATCGATCTAGGCAAGTCGTTTTATATGAGGCGTTTTAAATCTCCCGTGTAAACAGGGCTTTATACTGGATGGGATGGCCGAGTGGGTAGAGCACTTGCTTCTCATGTGGGAAGTGATGAGGTCAAATCAGTGATGACATACTAGTAGTGTGTACCAATCAATATCGCGCGGTATCGCAGTGGGTCAGTACTATAAATTACTTATGGCAATATACTACGATAATAATACTATTATTGAAACAACATTCTGTGTTCAGTGTTCTCGATTATTTAGATTTCTTTGCCATCGATTTTTTGGCTGTTTTTTTTGGCCAGATATCGCTTTCATCTCTGATATAAGAAGAAAAGGGTCGGTGAATGAAAAAGATAGAAAAATAACGGGCGGGGGGGGGGGGTGAAAGGCAATGCTGGTTTTAACTAATTTATCTAGATATTGCAGGATATAATGGTAATTCTTTCTTTTTCTTCTTACAAAAAAAAAGGAAAAGGAAGAATAACAAATCCAGGACAGCTCAAATCTAGGCCGCGCGGTGGCTTTTCCCTCCACACTCCGGTGGAAGCCCATCATCAATCATTGATATGGCGGTGCGCTGGTTGGGTGGGGCCTGGGTCTCTCGCCATCAACTCGGCCACCTCGTTAGTTTCGCCCTTCACTCTCCTCCACCCAAAGATAACAGGGCCGAAATGCATTACGCCCACGCCGGCCCGGCGCCGTTGTAGTCTCGTTAGCTGCACGCGCCGTTTTCGCTGCGTCGCACTCACCCTTGACCTACCCCCGCCTCAATCAGAGTGGCCGGCGCGGTATCACTGGTCGGTGGCGTTACGAGCAAAATGAGCCATTCAGCAAGAGCTGCCCGGCCCGAGAGCAATATTACCTCAACTTTACAAGGCGTTGGCTTGCTTTACTTTCACTCTTGTTGCTTAAAGAAATCAAATGTAATTAATTTAGGGTTGTTTCCCCAATTTAAGTTTTTTTTAAAATTTACATTCAAAAGTGGGATTCATTACTAACATGCGACATTATAGCCCCAAGCTGATAAGGCTAACTAAATGCACTTCATTACGCCACTCCCGTGATACCACCCAGGGGCCGTATGCAGGAGTCAGTGTTAGCGAGGCAAAACGGTTTTTGGCGGGAATTCCGGTTTAGCGGCGTAAAATGGTATGCACGAGTCAGTGTTAGGCCTAACACCAAACGCTTAACCGGTGTTACGTTACCCCTAAAAAATATTAGGTTTACCGAGTTTATTAGGCCCAAATCTATTCAATGCCGTCATATTTAACAGAATTACACACGCAGCAAGTGAAATTTTATCAATTTAACCCTAAATTCGAAGCGTTATCAAGGCTGCCGCATCGACGTCGCTTTTGATACTGGCGGCGGTTTGTTTACCCTACGCACGTCGATTCGAAAATATAACCATTAATATCGCCGCCAATGCAGCGGTAGCCCCAATAACGCTTCAAATTTTGGGTTAAATTGATAAAACCTCACCTATCGCGTATGTAATTCTGTTAAACATGACCGCATTCAACAGATTTGAGCCTAATATATGGCTACAAACGCAGAGGGATTTCCCAAATCTATGAATAAATTCACGTTTAGCTATAATGAAAGTGTTACGCGCTCCTGCATATGACTTGACACAGTTCCCGACGTCGGTGATAGCTAAACGGTAACAGGCTCTAACACCAAACCCCGCTAACACTGACTCCTGCATACGCGCCCAGAACTAGTCGGGTCCCTAGCCATGCCATGCTGGGGAAGGAGTGATGCCACCCAGACATAATCAGGTCCCATGCCATGATAGAGAGGGAGGGGGTGAAGCGCATTGTTACGCATACACCCAAGAAGTGGTATTTTATTTAATATAGAATGGTTTTTTGGGGTCTAGTTTTGTTGTTCTGTTCAAGTGGTTTTATTCCTCTGAATACCATGTTGTTGTCTCAACACCAGTCTTACAGTCTGACTGCAAATACTGTTGTTGTCTCAACACCAGTCTTCCAGTCTGACTGCAAATACTGCCCAGTTGTAATAGTATAGATAGTTAGACAGTTACATTGCTATGGATTGAATAGGCACAGAGTGAGATCAAAGTAGAACCGGCCTCGCATCTGTCTGCCTAGCTGAACCTAGTATGTAGCAATGGCATGTGTTTTTGCAAGTCGTTATATTTGTACTGAAGGTATTTTCAAGATGATCCTTGAAGCGGTTATAATCGTGGGGAAGGGGCGTGACGGGATAACCTGATGTTACCATGTCATGTTGTTAATGTTGATATACGATGGGCGTTTCCATTTGTGATTAATTTGTTTGATGTGGTTTTAGGTCCTCCTACATCCAAGGTCAAATCACTAGAGGTACTTGTGACTGTTGTTCTGGGTTGTTTACGGTCCATCACAGGGTGACTGAGAGATAAAAATTCACCCGGTACTTGTAGTACACGGGTGAACGACAACGTAGTGTAGATATGGGTGAAAATAGCTTTAGTATGGGACAGGAACTAGAAACTGGGGTTCCAAGATCAAATGGCTACATATATAGAGTTTGTGAAATGTGAGAGAATGCAAAAAGACAAGATGGCGGCCAGAGAACACCGTCGATTTCACTTTTAAATCTTATTAAACTAGATATTTTATTATATTTTTCAACTCAAAGGTAGCGGGGAAATATGAAGACATATACAAAGAATAAATGTTGCTTTTTAGATTGTGAAATTAGGCTCTCATTTCATTTCCCCGCTTTTTTGACCGTTTTTATATAGGGCTGGTATTCACCCGTGTACTGCAAGTACCGGGTGAATCCTTTATCTAGGTGACCGAAGGTTGCAAAGTGTGCAACACTGTGATAGGCACTCCTAGTGGAGCCCTATTTAGGTTGTGTGTTGTTCTGCTGCTGTGCTGTGCGGCTCTCAGGGAGGTGTGGGGCAGTGGTGTGTGAGGTTCTCGCCTGACAGGATGCTGACTGTGTTAGTGGGTGAAACTGCTGACACCAGTTGTGCAGACAAGTATGCTGGCCTGCCATGGAGACCGACGGCAGCAAGCCAAGCAAAGGCGTTTTCGGGACGAGTCTTCTCAGGTGGTTACCCACACTGGTACTGGCGGGGCTCAGCATTGCTTACTTCGGATGATCGGATGGGATTGGGTGTTCAACATGATGAGCCATAGACAGGTGTGTTCGAGCAGTTGAAGCAATGGTCAGAAAGACCAACA
Organism: Branchipolynoe longqiensis; assembly: GCA_030323885.1. NCBI lineage: Eukaryota > Metazoa > Annelida > Polychaeta > Phyllodocida > Polynoidae > Branchipolynoe > Branchipolynoe longqiensis. The sequence continues at coordinate 86,763,201 of CM059190.1, read as the reverse complement.
AAGAAAGTTGTGATCGCACTCATGGTGGCTTTATAATGCTGTCCAACGAGAAGGAGGCCAGGCCGTTGGACCTTCACCCAATATCCAACTAAGTCAGATTATACTGACTGAGCAAACCTGTCCTTGCCCTATTGTAGTAATACTGAGCGCCAGGGCTAGGCAGTGACACATATAAATTGTGTATGTCATTGGTTAGAACCTATGAGCTCCTTCCTGCACTGGAAACCAGTCAAGTTACTGAATAATCAAACTAGCATTCTAACATTTGTGTACTCATCTCATAGCAGTAGTACTCGCCACCCCTCCCACTTATTTCTATTCCAACTACATCTGTGCATGTCTTCTGAGTCACACATATTTAAACTTCATCTTCGTTTCCATTGGTTGTTCAATGGAGCATGATCAGCCTCCGTAGATGTGTCATTGGTTTGACTCTGTTCGAACCCACGACCTCCCGTATGGGAAGCCATCGAGCACTGTTACCGATTCACCCTCCCCCGTCAGGTGGGTAGGTACAGGCTAAGGTATTTTCTAAGTGTTTTCTCCTGATACTCCTGAAATTATCTACTTTTAGTGTTAGTGAAACATTTTATACTCGCTGCTGGAGAGTTGTCATCAGATAGCTGTCCTGCATCGGGCTACGCTGGGGGTCTGGGTCTGCCCTGCTGCTCGTCCAGCCCGATCTGCAGCTCAGCGCAGGCTGACTCTGCAGCCCCCAGCTAGCCCTGGGGCCAAATGTAAGAGTCCGGGTTAGGGCTCGTAACCCACGCGTCGTGCGGATTTCCCGGGTTAGCGGCCAAAGTGTCAATGTATGTGTGCGGGTTAGGCTACCGCCTCGAGGGTTAACGTCGCCGTCACTAACTCCCACTTGAGCCTGGGTTAACGTGCAGGTTAGGGACCGATTCGGGCCAAATCTATTCAATGCGACCATATTTAACAGAATTAGATACGGAATAAGTGAAATTTTATCAATTTAACCCTAAATTCGAAGCGTTTTTAAGGCTACTGCCGCATTGGCGGCGATATTAATAATTATATTTTCGAATCGACGAACGTAATGTAAACAAATCGCCGCCGCATCGACGTCGTGTTCCATACTGGCGGCGGCAGCGATTTGCTTACATTACGTTCGTCGATTCGAAAATATAATTATTAATATCGCCGCCAATGCGGCAGTAGCCTTAAAAACGCTTCGACTTTAGGGTTAAATTGATCAAATGTCACTTATTGCGTATGTAATTCTGTTAAATATGATCGCATTCAATAGATTTGAGCCTAATATATGGCTACAAACGCAGAGGGATTTCCCAAATCTATAAATAACTAAATTGTTAGCTAACCCACGCGTGCTTTGGTCACATACATCCCCCGTGACACATATGTTAACGCCGACAATAGATACCCCGCCGGTCGACCTTAACTCCACAGCCGATAAATTGTGGCTCTTACATTTGGCCTGAGCTGCATCTATGGGGGCAAGCACCTGCAAGACACAATAATAAAGCACCATAAGTAACATGAATACAAATTGCTGGTTAGGCGCAAGAGGCACATTAACCACATCACTGCCGTCGCTACTACCTACTTACGATGTAATCATTTACTAGTTTGCAGAAACTTCTAGTATCTGCCGAGATATGGGTCAAAGGCTCAGAACCACACGTTATTGGCCAGAGCAATGCGTGTACACACACCCACACTCAGATATGGAGGCATGTCTCCATGACTGAGTGGGGAATGCCGAAATGCGCTGGACTGTCGTTGGACATGCGTCGCTCAGGCGCTGCCACTACGCTCTAATACATTGTGCAACACGTTTGACGGTCACTAGCGGAACATCGGGAGCGTGTTATGCCAATGCTAGGTAAACGTTGCGCGCGCAAGAGGCACGTTAACCACATGTGCCAAATTTCTTTCTTCTTTTTTTCTCATGTGTCGGTGTGCATTACCACAATGTCGGACTGACGCTACACTTATGTCCACTACGTTGCGCTGACGTCCAACGTCCCTTCCCCCCACCCCACCACTCCCCACCCCCATGCCGAAACGTTTGAGGTATCTCGATGTAAAGAAGTGATTTTACGCGTTGGTGGCGCGCTTGCGAGATGCGTCATAATGTGACGGCCTTTACACAAACAACTTCCTTGGTGTGAGCCCACACACAGTGTCAGGTTGCCTCACCACTGTTCTCTATGGCAAACGCAGCAGCATTCGCATTCGCATGCCGCACCGATCGGTACATGGACCGATTCAGTATTCGCATGCCGCATACCGCGTGTAAGGAATCACCCCCATTGACTTTTCGATTTTTTGCCGCATTCGCATACCGCATACCGCGTGTAAGGAATCCTAGCTTAATGCGTATTGCGTTATGCGTTATGCAGTGAAGTATATAAAAAGTGTGTGTGACTCTGTGTCTCTGTGTGTGTCTCTATGTGTGTGTCTGTGTCTCTGTGTGTGACTCTGTGTGTGTCTCTATGTGTATGTCTCTATGTGTATGTCTGTGACTCTGACAAAGAGACACACACAGACACATATACACACACAGACACACACAGAGACACAACACACAGACACACACACAGACACACACACAGACACAGAGACACACACAGACACAGATACACACACACAGACACACACACAGAATGGGACGGTCCAAACATGGCTCAGTTTAGCTTGCTTAGAGGGATGTTAGGACCGTCCCAAATATGAAGACTGCTTCCTAACAGGTCCGCCGCATAAACCTACATGTTTGCACCGGCTGTCCGTAATTATCAGTTGCCTCCTCCAGCCTTATATCAATGGACAAATGCGACTGATGCTTTTCTGTTCGCACCACCTTGTCCCGGCTGTCCGTGATTATCAGTCGCCTCCTCCAACCTTATATCAATGGACAAATGCGACTGATGCTTTTCTATTCGCACCGCCTTTACGCATTACGCACCGATCGCTACATGGAGCGATCGGGATAAGGGATTTCTGACGCATTCGCATTCGCATTACGCGTGTATGGAATGTAGCTCATAGGTTTCAAGGCGTTTCGATTTTTTGTCGCATTCACATACGCATTACGCGTATATGGAATGCGCCCTTTAGATGCTTTTCGATTTTTTGCCGCATTCGCATTCGCATACCGCATACCGCGTGTAAGGAATCCTAGCTTTAGCCTTCACTACGTTTAACTACGCCCACTAACGTAAATGGGGCCGGGCCTTACCTCTCTTGCATCCAGTCATATACACCTACTCTCCTTTCACTCCCTCTCCCACCCACACACACTTTCTGCACACACACACCCACAAACAAACAAACACAGGCAGGCAGACAGGCTGGCCGGGCGACCGGCAGTATCATTCAACTGGCCAAGTGTGTATTGATGGTGGTGCTGGCGGTGACAAGGTTTATTAGCCCGCCGCCTGACCGGCCCAGGAAATCACAGCCACATTACCAGGTCACTAATCCCACGGAGCCCCCTTTTCTGAAACACCGGCCCCATTACGATGTGTGGCAGCGAGTACAAATTAGTACACGGCACTCATTGTCGTGTGTCAAAGTTTAATGTTGCATTATCCAATGGTTTTGAGTTTCTGCCATTTAACAAATAAAATTTAGCGGACACTGCAGCCTTTATTCTTTGGCTGGACCATTTTGTGATTCACACTTCATTTTTGTGTTGATAAACCAATTTATACATATTATATCTATTTACAAAAATATATATATGTATATATAATAGTTGACCTACATAATGAATAAAAGGAAGACATGATAGTGGGTAAGAGTTGTATTTCTCTGGCTAGAGAAACAAAACGCCTTGCCTAAAGCAAACAAAAATGTCAGTGGTCCAGTGAGTGGCGGTTACAGTGTGAAGTGGGAGGTGGTGTCACGATTGGAGCTGAGGTTGAGTAGGCCGGAGCACTAGATGACTAGTCCAGGCTCCAGCACTCGATGACTGAGGGTAGTGCTGGGGAGCAGGATAGTTATTTTGGGCTATTATACTCGTATAATTCTCATACAGCATATGCGTATATGGGTCACTCTACTGAAATCTGGCCAGAAGTGTTACCTGGAGAGTTCAAATCTAATATTAGAATTTTTAACATTTTTGGTTGCAAATGAAAGCTGGAAATCTCCCCTTTACATTTATGTAAAATATAAATTGGTGAGATAAAAAATAAAGGTGTAGTCCATGAATAAGCTGTCTTATGGCAGTATAACATGTGTTGCTCAGATGTAACACATGTTTAGGACACCACAGTCTGCTTAATAACAATCTAATCAGAATTAAGTAATTTCATACTTAGAAGCATATTAATCATGACATAATATACAGAAATATGCAGTGCTTATATTGATTTAAAAAGTAATTTCTAGCCATGCTTTATTCACTGAATAATTAGTGTACACTATTTGTGTGGCATCCAGACACCACTGGTTACATCTGTGACAGAAATTTGTAATGTTATTTCTGAAGACATCAAATAATAATTTTTTTAAATTTAAGCATGCATACATGTTAATAAATACTTCCTTTTTGATTTGGGAACTGTTTTGTTTGGTATATCAATGCAATACAAAATATTATTAAGGATTCAACCATGTCCCATATGCCATGTTACAAATGGCTGACTGTAAAATGTTTTTTTTTGGTACAAAAACACTTCATTACTAAAAGCACCAAAGTTGCACAGTCTATTTTATTTCCCTTATTTCTTACATCAAATCTGAACATGAATATGAAAAGTATAAGGAAAAAAATAAGTAGGAAGGTTTTTTATTGATGTTTTAAAATCCCATCCCATGCTGACCATTTTTCAGGAGAGTGACCCATATCTATTTGGTACACACCCAAACTCATCGCACTACCAGCCATTCTTCTCGAATAGTTCAAATAAGTCCTTGCTGCCTTAGAGTGAGCTCATCAATGGAAACAACACTTTTGTAAGAATTTTCTAAGATGGCACGAGCTACATCTATCTGAGAGGCTATGTAAGCAACTATGTTGGTAGATGCTAAGGGGGCGGAGTGCATTATCCTCGCCCGACCAACTTCCGGTACCCTCAGCAAGGTTTGTGAAGCATGATGGGAAACCATGTAATACATCAAGGCACCCAGTACACCAGTATGTAACAGGGGCCCTCCCACACGGCCGATAACCTTTGCTGTATCACATCAGTGTGCGATAACCTGTTTGGGTCACGTGACCATGTGATATATAAGAAAGTAGTCCGACACTCTTCAAACAGTGTGGTAGTTTCAAAAACAGTGATCCATATATGGTCAACTATCACGAAATTGCGGCATTTGAGTATTAGAATGATAACTTCTCTTCTGAATTGATTTTTCAATTGGTCTGTGACTGTACTGGTGTATTTCCCATAGCTGCTACGTTTTTAATATTAGGATATAAGCAGTCATATTTCTAGATTAATAAAATCCATGTTTTCTTTAGTTAATGACAAAAAAAAAGTGATAGGAATATATTCACTTTTAGCCCTCCAATATTGCAAATATGCATTTTCTGTTCATTCTTTCTAGGCAGAAAAATGGCTTGTATCATACTCATGTGATTATCTCATGTGAATTGCTTGAACATGTTGAAAAATACACCTACTGTAGCACCATTATTAGTAGATTCACCCGGTACTTGGAAGTACACGGGTGAAGGACAACATAGTGTAAATACGGGCGAAAATAGGTTTAGTATGGAACATGAACTAGAAACTGTGGCTCCAGTATCAAATGGCTACCCATATAGGCACAGAGTTGGTGAATTGGGAGAGAATGCAAAAAGACAAGATGGCGGCGCTAGAATGCCATCGATTTCAATTTTAAATCGTATTAAACTAGCTATTTTATTATATTTTTCAGCTCGAAGGTAGTGGGTAAATATGAAGACATCTGCAAAGAATAAATTTTGCTTCTTAGATTGTGAAATTAGGCTCTCATTTCATTAACGCGCTTTTTCGACCATTTTTATATAGGGTTGGTATTCACCCGTGTACTGCGACTGCGAGTACCGGGTGAATCCTTTATCTACATTATTTAGCCGTGTTTACACGGGCGAGTTAAGTCGCTTCATATAAATCGCCTTGCCTAGTTCGCCTCACATTCGCCGTGTAAACGCGACTCTGAGGCGGATTAGGGCTGATTCGCTTTATATGATTCACTTTATGTACACCACCTCGCGAGGTGGTTTATATGAAGGGATACAGTCGGTTCAAACTCGGTCCGTGTAAACGCACCACTACTTCGCTTCATATAAATCGCTTTGTCTAATTCGCTTTACAATTGGCCGTGTAAACACGGCTTTAGATGCCGAGTGCTAACTTGCTTAAATGCTCATAATTTGTTCATGATACTCAATTCGCTACATAATATTTTTCATTACACCATTGTACATTGTTCTAGATTACACAATATTGGACCACCTTTCCATGGCGACTTTATAGTTTTTAAGGATAAAAAATAATAACATCGAAGCATACTGAGATAGTGTGTGACTGAAGTGACCTTCTACGAGTATTTATATATCACGGTGTGGCGATGGTTCTAGTGCAGTTGGCACATGCTCTGTAGAGAAAACAAACCTCGATTTGAATAAACAGTGGGGAGGGGGTGAAGTTGGGAAAATATCATTGTATGGTGTCTGACTGTGCACATCCGCAAATAAAAGCAAGATACTGTCGTTGGGCTGATGACAATGGGAAATATCGCGACTAGAGCGGGACTCGAACCCACATCTCTGCATTCCGGGACAGTGTGCTAACCATATCCCACCTAGGCTCCCTGATATCAATGCACTTACATATATACATACACAGGGTAGGTTGAACAACTATACAGGGCATAGCTTGTATAGGATCCTGGTCAGGCCACCAGTGTCGTGGGGGTGATGAAAATGAGAAATATCGCGCCTAGAGCTGGACTCGAACCCACATCTGTGCATTCGGGCCAGTGTGCTAACCATTCCACCACCTAGGCTCCCTGATATCACCATACTACCCACGCCTACCTGTCTATGCGACTCCTTGCCTGAGAGGTCAGTGCAGACCACTACACTACTGTTGAGTAAATACGCGGCGTAAGCTCTCACTGAGAATCTACCAATCTGCCCTCTGTGGTTGCTACGGCAATCGGTACGGACCAGTTTACCCCCTGACCTATATGGGGGTTGGGACGCATGGTAAAGTGGGTCAGAGTGAGGGAGAGGGGGGGGGGGGTCACCTCCCTTGTGTTCACTGCTTCTGCAGACAGTGGAGACTGATAACAATTGCAACCTACGTCGTTTACAGCAGAATATCACATCCGTGTTACCTAGTAATCGAACACATGTCTAGTTTCATCACCTACCAGATGCGGTGGCCGAATCGGTAGAGCGCAGGCCTCCCCTGTGGAAGGTTGGGAGTTCAATTCCTGGTCGACACAAACCAATGACTTACAACATTGATACTTGTCGCTTCTTAGCCTTATTAGGATAGGGCAAGGACTGGTTGGCTCGGTGTCAGGATAATATGACTGACTGGGATATCTGGTCATGTATCCTGGTCTCCCAGTGAGGCAGCACTATAAAGTCGCCATGAGTTTGCACTGTTACAAGTCTACCCATACTGATATGACCATAAGCTGTGTTTACACGGGCGAGTTAAGCCGCGTCATATAAATCACCTTGTCTAGTTCGGTTTACATTCGTCATGTAGACGCGACTCTGAGGCGGATTAGGGCTGATTCGATTCATATTATTCACTTTATGTAAACCATGTCGTGAGGTAGGTTATATAAAGCGAACTAGCTTAAGCACAGCACACGCATGCGCAGTCGAGACCTGAGTTTGTTGATTTTCCGGTCGAACAAAAGTGCATATTATAGAATTTAGTCTATGAAACCGCTAGCTGCGCGCAGATATTTTTTTCATCATTTATTTTTAGGTTTTCACTACCCAGCAGAAGTTTTGATCATTCCAAAACAATATGATTCAGTCCATGCATATCTAGGTCGAACTCACACTCTCTCGTGGCGACGTCGACTAACCCAAACTGGCGCTGGTTAGTATGGACTTGCTCATGCGCAGATATCGATTTCCGGCTAAAAGTACTGCACGTGTAGACACGGCACTAATTCGCTTCATTTATTTTGCTTTGTCTAAGTCGGCTTAGAATTGCCCGTGTAAACACAGCTTTAGATGTAGTGAGGACATAACCAGAGGCCAACTAACTACTAGACTTGGCCGGTAAGCTAGGCTCTCTGTTAAGACGGGTGTTGAGTTGACATGTGGTTCATGTTGGGTCACCCCTGTCCTGAGTGGTGGTGGATTTTGTGAGAACCTGGAAATTCCCTCACATGCTTTAGCATAGGATAGAATGACGGGAAAATGCCAGAAATCGGGTTTCATCCAGTACTCCATTCCACTGATAGCTCAGTATAGACTGTCCTGGGAGAACATTCCATTGTCATTGTTTTGACCATGATATACAGGGATGAAAGATCTCTGTAGAAACTTGACAAAATGCCTATTTATATGTGGCAGCATTTAGTTAGTTTGAATACCATTCTTATATTACCTTAGATGTTGTTAGAACATAAGCCTAAACAACAAAGAGTTTGTAATAAATGATAATACAATCACAACAAGGATGGTTAAAACCGGACTTTCGGCATTTTCCCTCGATTCCCTGACATAATCCTATGGGGGGGGGATCCGCGTTTTCAAGGAAATTCTTCGTTGGTGGCACAGGTTTTTTCTTGCTAGATACCCCTTTCATCCCTGAATATCGCCCGTCCCTGCATTTAGAGCGCATGCAGCACTTCTGAATTGGTCACTTCACTGCTGGTTCCCTGGTCAAATCCAGCTTTATGAGGACCCTGGTAATGATGGCTTTGGCGATACCAGAGGTCCCTGGTGCAGGAACTATTTCCCAATTTTTAAATTAAGGTGGCTCTAGTTAGGTGATTTGGCAGGTAATGGTGCACTCTGCTGCTTTTGTGGGGTTTGTGTGTTGGGTGATACTGGAGGAACTATTTACCATCAGCTCTAGTTACTGTAGCCATTTAAAGTTGCATAGTCCAATGAGGCATCAAATTTTCTAAACCACAGCAACTATCTAAACATTTGTTGCTACATAATAGGGAATACTGAGCCAATTTAATAGAATGTTACTGCAGAAACCTATGGTGTCAGTTTTGGTGTGCTTGCCGAAACTAATTTTACATCTCTACATTTCAAATATCCCAAAATTTAGTAATTTATATTAAAGGTTACTTCAAGCTAAAGTAAGGTAGATTATAACAATCAATCCAATATATTTATCTCAGAAAAATGACAAACTCAAAACCATCCGAAAATCAACGTTAAATACTACTGGACTAATAAATTTATATAAATTTAGTCTTGAATTATGTGATTTAACAGATAATGAATGGAGTGCTCTGGTTTTGCAGGACCTGGTATTGCTGCGGATTACTACTAGGGAAACGCAAGGTGAGTGTTGTTAATCTGGTGAGCATGCACATTGTGTCCTTTTAATTTGTTCACCTTTAATGGAAGCTCGCCTTGCGGTATGCCTTCAATCAATCAATCAATCAATCAATAGGATACACCTATAATAGGCTTTGGACCTGTTAGCCGCTCTTAATTACTAGAAATCGAGACAGTTCTTCAGATGTGGTGGATTGTAGCAACTGTCACTGGCTCCAAGATATACGTAATGCTTGACCAGTATGCATCCAGTCGGGACTTGAAACAATTCACTGACTCTGCTGCTATGACACTCTCCGGCTACGACACTCTCCGGCAAGTCGTTCCCCAGGTCAACCACCCTAAAGCTGAAAAAGTGGTGTCTCAGGTCCAGTCTGAAGTACCACTTATTGCAGGGGAGAAGTGTGGGGGTGGGCTAAGACGAGAAACAATGGAATTTTGCAATTTGTGCGACACAATAGAAAAAGGCAATTTATTAGTTGATTGATCAGTTCATTTCTAATACGTTTACTTTTCCTTTCACTTCCATCTCAATTCTAAAGAAAATGTTTCTATTTATAACTCAAGTTCACACAATGTCCTATTTGGAGGACTCAGGGAGAAAATGTCGCAAAATGAAGCATGCAGTGGTGTGGTGGCTGAATTGGTGAGAGGGCTGGCTTCTCGTGTGGGAGGTCGGGCGTTTGAATCCCAGCCAAGTCAAACCTATGATTTGTAAGATTGATGATACTTGTCGTCGCTACCTAGCTTGGTACTTGGCATTATTAGGATAGGATATGGGATGGTTAACTCAGTATCAGGATTATGTGACTAAATGGGATAACAGGTCTTGGTGCCTTAGATGTTGCTACAAACAAAGAATTGATCAAAGATCTCCGTGATTTCCACGATTTTGACTAAATCTGTAATGTGTGTCATATCTAAAATATCTATGACAGAAAACCGCAATAAAGAACCCATCTAATTCTATGGATTTTCTTCATCTAATACCTAATATCAACACAGAATTCCATAAACACTTGGAGCGTTTGCCACTGCCCCAGGCTGGTGACGGCCGGTGTTAGATTGGCACCCACAAGTGTTGGGGTAAGGGCTTGTGTTGGAGTAAGGGCTTGTGTTGGAGTAAGGGCTTGTGTTGGGTCGGCGGCTGGCAGGTGTTTGGCCTCCCCTATACAGAGACGGGGAAATGAGGAAATTATCTCAAGCTTAGCAATGTCAAGCAATTGCGGGAAAATACCGAAGTATGTTTTATACACTTTTCTCCTCGCACTATCCTAGCTCCATGACACTGATCTGTCGGAGCACTCCACGGTCCTTGTGACTGTGTTACTGTCCCACCTTGTTTGTTTGTTGGAATTTTATGTCCTAGCAACATTTAAGGTCATTTCAGGGCGGGTACCGACTTGTGACAGTGCACATTCATGGCGACTTTATAGTGTTGTCCCACTGGAAGACTAGCCCACTCAGTCACTCTATCCTGGTACTGAGCTAACCAGTCCCTGCCCTATCCTAGTAATTAATGATGAGTGCTAGGCAAGTTGGCAACAAGTATCAATTTTGTATGGCATTAGTTTGATTTGGTCGGGATTCGAACCCCCGACCGCCCACACGGAAAGCCAGTGCTCTTAACGATTTGGCTACCATGTCCAATTATATTGCCCACCTACGACTGCACCTTTTTTTCCCTCCACGGTCACTTTCATCCCTGATAACTAGCAAGTAGCATTGCTGTATTTGTAGATATTTGACCCAACACCTGCCTGGGTAACGTTGACTTTGACGGTTAGCAAGATGGATTCGACTCATTGAGGTCTGGTTCGATTACTGCTGGGTTGGGCACGTGATAGGGCAACTGGGAATATACATGAAATACGCTGAGAGATCTACGGTTGTCCAGCGATGTGAAGCGTTCGTGATTCCCACATGGTTCACGCCTTGAATATCAGTCTTCCGAGATACTGAAGCTGGTACCCCGCAGGCCATTTATCAGGCTCCTGGCGCTGCTAGGGTGTGGTGGAAGCACACTGTATCAATGTAAAAAAACAAAACAAGGGTAGCACACAGTGGTCAGTGTCTGTGGTGTGCTGGTGTCACATAACTTCAGAAGTAGGCTTTGCTGCCTGCACACAGGGGTGGTTACTATGGTTACTAATTAGGACAGAAGCTGATGAGGCTGGTGTGCACACATACATGAAGTGCTATTTTATCTGGTGTGAAATATTTCCTAGGATAAGTTCACTGCAATGCACATTAGAAGCAAATGTGTTGAAGGTTTGGTCACCAGGAGGTGTGTGGTTACAGGTACAAAGTCAGTTTAAGTATAGAGCCTATTGAGGATTTGCGTGTGATGTAGGCATCACACTATTCCTGCATCGTGGTTGGATAGAAAGCAGTTCATTCTGCTATCAAGTGTATGTAAATAAAACAAAAAGCACAAATCTATTCACTGCTACGATCTAATTCTGTTATTTAGAACCATGAATATTCAATTGGGGGTTGAAATACTGTTATTTATGAGAATAGCTTACTCAAAAAGTGAAATCATGTCAAATTAAACCGAAAATCCAAGCAATATTGACGCCGCCACCGCCGCATCAGAGACGATATTGTCGAAGGTAAACAAAACAAAGAGCACAAATATATTCACTGCTCCTATCTAAAGCCGTGTTCACACCTGGGCGTTAACTCGCCTCATCTAGTGCGCCTAATCTAAGTCGGCTCACATTGGTCGTGTGAACCCGATGTTGAGGCGGATTAGGGCTGAGTCACCTCATGTAGTTCGCCTCATCTAGTTCGCCTCGCATGGTGGTTTAAATGAAGCGAACTAGCTTGAGTCGACCCATAGTGCCTGTGTGGACGGTAGCGGTTTAGATGAGGCGGATTAAGGACATCACAGTCGAGACCTTAGTTTGTTGACTTTTCGGTAAATTTGGTCTATGAACCTGCTAGAGGCGCACATATATTTTTTTGATCATTTATTTTTAGGGTTTCACTGCCCAGCAGAAGTTTTGACCGTTCCAAACCAATACGATTCGGTCATTACATATCTAGGTCGAACCCACACTCTCTCGTGCCGGCGTCGACGAACCCAAAATGGCGCTGGTTAGTCTGGACTTGCTCATGCGCAGACATCAATTTCCGCCTTAATCCGCTCCGTGTGTGGACACGACACTAGTTCGCCGCATCTAGTTCACCTCATCTAGTTCGGCCTAAAGTTGTGGGTGTGAACACGGCTTAATTCTGTTAGTTAGAACCATGAATATTCACTCAGGGGTTGATATGTTATTTATGAGAATAGCTTAATCAAAAAGTGAAGTGTTGTCAAATTAAATGCAAAATCCAAGTGATATTAACGCCGCCACCGCATCGGCAGTGTTATGCTCTACTTTCTATCCAACCATGATGGCCAACGAAGCACTGGTCACGTGGTGCTAATCCTTTGGCACAAATCCTCAATCGTGAAGGATAGGGCTGCGAGGGGCACCAACTTCCAGTATGTAAATGTGCTGGTCACAACCTCAGTCCTCCCTCAGAGACCAGTGGACAGTAACTTGGAATACGCGTATTGTTATATAAATATAAATTTGTGTTAATAACTATCAGTATCACTCATGGCTGGAAGACCAGTGCTACCGAAGACATTCATAACTAATATCGGTATGAATAAAATACATTTACAAAAAAAAACAAAAAACTTTTAAATGAGGTCATTTGTTGGGAGTTTTACATCCTGGCAACCACTAATATCATATCAGGATGGGTACCGATTTGTGACCATGTGCACTCATGGTGACTTTATAGTGTGGCCCCACAGGGAGACTAGGCCACCAGCACCATGACACGATATTCATCCTGATGCTGAGCTAACGAGTTCTTGCTCTATCCTATTAATCCCGAGTTGCCAGCACCAGACTAGCGAAAGTATAAATTTTGTAAGTAATTGGTTTGATTTGGTGTGGTTTTGAACCCTGACCTTCCGCAAGGGAAGCCATCCCTCTTACCGAAGTGAGCCAAGCCGTTATCACTTATGGCTACATTGTTGCAACTATATATATTTTATTCTACCCTTATTTTCTATGCCATCTGCTAGTGCTGATTGAATGATAGTTTGATCTATTGATTACCTGCAGATTGATTAAAGACTATGGGTGTCTTATTAAAGCTACATAATCCGATGAAACCAAGATTCGATCCTCTATGTACTGCTGAAGCTTGATGTAAAATATTTCAATGTTCACACACAAATTAATTTGGCATGTTTATACTTCAGCTCTTTCCAATGTGATCCATTTATAATAAATAGTTGCTTAAAACAATGATCAATATAAAAAAAGGGGTGGGGGAAGAGGCAGAAACAGAAAACCATCAGTCTATATATATGCAACTTTAAATTGCTTACCCAGGGACATTCTGACAAATAGTATTTATATTAAATCTCCAAATCAAAGGAACCAACCTAGATTACCACCTAGCCTGTCTGGTGTGTGTGTTAACCAGAAAAATTGCTACGTACATCTCCTTGTTCCAACTACCTCTACAGAGAACTTTCTTTTCATTAAAAGGAATCGAAGACAAAGTGAAGCTTATACATTTCAAACAGGGCGCCTATGTAGTATGTATATTTGGCCACCAACTCAAACATCTTACTCAGGACATAACTTGATGTTTTAGTGGCACACATATGCAAACCTAAACAGCAAATTACAAGCTACCAAATGGGAAATTCAGTTGATCGATTTAGATTTAGGAGATCTTGGAAATGAATTAATTTGGCTGGTGAGTTGACTGAGTGGAGCTGGTTTCACGTGGCTTGCTTTCATTGTGGGTGTGCTGTGCAATGCGTTTAACCGGTCGACTTTGTGATGTATGAACGAGTCTGGAGTAGTCGATACTGAACCCGGTGTACTAACAAAACATAACCTACCGGGTACAAATTTGTGCAGAAACAACTCCTGGAAATTACTTTTATTTTGTTTTTGTATCAAATAAGCTTGAATTAGGTGTAAGTTCCTTCATCAGTTTACTTGAGGGGTAGGGTAGTATGTGTATAGGTGTGTGTGTGTCTGTGTGTGTCTGTGTGCTCATGGGTTGGTTGTTTTGTCTTTTATAGCATTGTTGTTATTATCAAGGGATTAGTGGTGATAAGACGGCAGGTGTCGGGACAACAAGGGAGCCGACTATGGTTGTAAATGGGATTGAGAAAAGGAGGGGGCAGTAACCATGGACCTGCAGACCTGTCGGGCTGTGGTTTGTGGAGGCTTAGTGAGTGGGGCTCTGAACAGGTGGCCGGACTTGATGGGGAGGAGCAGGCAGTATGTCAATGAGGAGCTGCACTTGTCTCAACTACCAGATGCAAAGTAAAGTAAAGCTTGTTTTAGTTAAGGACGTCTCTAGAGCACATTGATTTTCATATTGGCTATTGGACGTCCAACATATGGTCATTCCATATGGTCATTCTGACATATTTCTTTGGAGGAAACCCGCTGCCGCCTCATAGGCTACTCTTTCCGATACACAGTAAGGGGTCTTTTATATACACTTTCCCACAGACAGGACAGCACGTACGACAGCCTTTGATGAACCAGTTGTGGACCACTGAGTGGAACTTAAAATAGCCCAAACTGCAAATGGGTCCACTGAGAAGGATCGATTGGATGACCGACAGCTTCACAGATGGACATGTTACCACATGAGCTATGTCCCGCTCCCCACAACTAATAAATGCAGTGGCGTTTCTCCATTCAGCTCATGGTCTTGGTGTATGTGCCTGTCGGTAAAGCCAGGGATTCGTCACACCCACAGATGAGCACAGCATGACATATGATCGGTACTATGACATTTGCCGCCCGCGAATTGCCAGCTGATGATTGTCACCCAACACTTTCCCGGCTGGGACTTTTTGCGAGTCGGAACTTTTGCCAACGAATAGATTTACGCACAATGATCAAGAGTATGTACATTAACATATGCACGCACACAAACAAGCATGCATGCATACATGAACAAGCACATACACTCTGGCACATGACGATATAATCTCTGCTGGCAAAAGTTCTGGCCGAGAAAGTGTTAGGTGGCAATTATCATCTGGGAGAGTCGCAGGTTGCAAATGTCACGACAGCCATATGGTGTGTGTGTGTGTAAGCTTTCACCATAAAGGTGGCTACACATCACACAATATGAAGCCATGGGGTGTCATCAGTGGAAGGCTGTATTTAGCTGCTATAGCCGTATTCAGTTGCTGCAGTCATGTTTTCTTGCTGCCGTTGTTTTCTACTGTAGTCGTATTCAACTGAGAGAATCGTATTCAGCTTCCGCAAGTGTATTCAGCTTCCATCGACGTATTCAGTTGCTACAACCATATTTCCCTTGTATTGTACCACATTGTATTCTACTACATTGTAGTATACTATTCAGCTGCCACAATCTTTCAGCTGCTGCATCCGTAGTTTGCTCAGGGCCAAATGCTCCATGGGGGCTGGGGGCTCGGGGTTAGGGTGGGGAGGTGATCTTTTAAAAATATGAAAGCATTGAATTTATTTTTCATTCTATCTATTTCTTATGACAGTCATCGGTTTTGATCCTTGCTTACTATGTCATAATAACAATAGCTATGCAATGATTTGGTTAGTAGACTGCCCTGCTAATGCTGTAGCGCTATTCAATTACTACAGCCCTATTCTATTGTATCCAACTGTTAAAGTTGTATTCAACTGCTAAAGTTGTATTCAACTGCTAAAGTTGTATTCAACTGCTAAAATTGTATTCAGCGGCTGTGACTTCGGCTGCTCCAGCCTTATTCAGTTGTGAATGTGAGCTCTAATTAACTGATACAGAATACAGCTCTAGCAACTGAATACAGATTCAGTTGCTACAGCTGTATTCTGCTGCTAAAGTTGTATTCAGTTACAATGGCCATCTTCAGCTGCCAGAGCCATATTCAGCTGCTAGAGCTGTATTCAGCTGTTAGAGCTGTATTCAGGTGCTAAGGTGCTAACATGCTATTCAGTTACAACACATGGGGGGTTTCCTGGTTGCCCGGAACCCCCCCCCCTCTCCAAAAAAAATTGTTTTAAAAATTATATAAACGTATATTTCAAAGGGCCATGCTCTTTAACACTCTATTCTTCAAGGGGGAAGAGTGTTTGCACCAAAATGTGGGTTGTTGCACCAGAAAATCATGTAAAATATTTCCCTAAAATGGGTGTTGTTCCACCAACCCATGTGAAAAAAATTACCCTAAAATAGGGGTAGTTTCGATCCATATTTGGAAATTCTCCCTAGCCAATTCCTGGGTGCCCCCCTGAACACCCATATTCATCTGCAACACCCGTATTCAGCTGGTACAGCCGTATTCAGCTACTATAGCACCCTTTCGTAATATGACCTTAGAGGTTACTAGGATGTAAAACCCCAACAACCCACCAACTATAGCACCATTCTGCTGTGTGGCAATAATATGTTGTACCCCTAAAGCTTTCTAATGGGTTCACCAGCAATTGTCTTTCAAAATAGTTGTATATATTTTCCATTCTGTCGGGGTGGGGTGGGGGGGGGGGGGTTCTATTCACTGGCGGAGACAATTAATGAACATTAACTGTTCCCGAAATTCGCTAACCTCTTGTGTGTGGGGGGGAGGGGGGAGTTGTGACTTGAAATTAACAGCAGGGCCGTGAAAGATTGAGGCTGGACTGTTTTTTGGGGTTAGTTGGGAGAGGGTGTGTAAACATTTTGATTCCTCAGAATAATTCTTTCTTCTATGGACCTTGTCCCACGGGCAATGTCCACGTTGACACATTAAAACACCACGGGAGTTTGACATGGGTATTGTTGATCGTGAACCATGGTTGCCAGCCTAAAAGCAGGCTGTGCAATGTTTATTTAAAGGTGCATAGTCCAATGGTTTTGAGTTTCTGGCATTTTCTGAGATAAATACATTAGGTTGATCGTTATAACCTAGTTTACTTTAGTTTGAAGTGACTTTTATTTTAAGTGCCTATTTGTGGAGATATTTTATGTTAAAACATGCTAAATTAATTTTGACAATCCTGTCAAAATTCTGACTCCATAGGCTTCAGCAGTAACAGGTTCTATTAAATTGGCTTAGTACCCCCCTTCTATACAGGAAAAAATGCTTAATAAGTGCAGCAGTATCTTACTTGAATTTGAAATGGCTTCTATCGGACTAGGCGGCTTTAAGCTGTGACGGCGTGTTGGGTTGGGAGGTGCGGGCGGGTGAAGTGCACTGGGCTCCCATCCACCCCAATATCGATCTCCTACACCCAGATCTATACACGGGCCTGTAGTGGTACTTCACCAGGGGAGAGGAGAGAGGGGCCCTGGGAGGTGCTGGAGCATTGTCATAACCAGAGTTTCACCGAATTAATTTGGCAGCAAAGACTAGGGTTGTAGGTTTAAACATGGGTGGCGTTGTTGAGTGGTCGCCTCACGTCAGTTAAGTCACGTGGTCTAGATAGCAGTTGCTGGTGAATGTTTAATGCAGGGCCCTGTGGGGCTTTTACCTAACATGCTCAATGGATGCCAAACTGTTGTGGGTTTGTGGACAATTCTAAGTGACCTAAGCAGCAGCTGTTTACGCTCTAACTACTATATTTTGGTTCTGCTTTTTGTTGTTTAGTAATTTACACCTGGGCCTCTCATCGGCGCACACCTCTACCCCTAAGATCTGCATCTAGGTATAGTCTATAAGTATAACCCTTCAAAAATGGTTGTGTGTGTTGCTTAGTAATTTACACACGCCCCTCTCATTGGGGCACACCTCTACTCCTAAGATCTGCATCTAGATAAAGACCAAACAATTTGTTTAAAAATCCCCTTTCTTCTTTTACCGGAAGAGATTGTCGAATCAGTGAGAGTGCTGACTGGCTTCCCATGTGGTTCGAATCCCAACTGAATTAAACCAATGACTTACTAAATTGGTATTTGTCACGACCTGGCCTGGTGCTTGGCATTAATATGCTAGGATATGACAAGGATTGGTTAGTATCAGGATAATGTCGCTGTGAGATATCGGGTGATGGTTCCAGTGGCCTGGTCTCCCAGTGGGGAAGCACTATAAAGTCGCCATGAGTGCACTATCACAAGTCGGTACCAGTCCTGATATGACCTTAGATGTTGCTAGGATATATAGCAATTTTTAGGTGGTGAATGCCTTGCTTGTACTCTCTTCAGGAGTTCCCAACAAAATACGAAGCTTTTATATTTATTTGATAGTCAAATAAAGATCAGTTTTAAGTATGGGAGTGACCTACAAGTCATGTTAGCTGCCTGGCTGACCATTTCCATATGGTTTGAAGCTGGTTCTGAAGCGAGGTGACGAAATGGGCTGGTGTCAGCTTGGGGCGTTGACATTTTGCTGAGAGTGCCACGCGTGGCGGTAGTGACAGCTAGAGCCACTGGGGGGTGTTGTGAGGGGTGGGGCAAGTCTATCGAAAACCTCTCCTATTAACGCCATCTGAGCTGATACAACAGACTGTGAGGTGAAGACACCATTTAAATGGTTTACTACATATGGACTAACATACATACATACATACATACATACATACATACATACATACATACATACATACATACATACATACATACATACATACATACATACATACATACATACATACATACATACATACATACATACATACATACATACATACATACATACATACATACATGCATGCATGCATGCATGCATGCATGCAGGTTTGCATGCATGCATGCATGCATGCATGCATGCATGCATGCAGGTTTGCATATGTCAGCGACCTGACGGGATGGCCGAATGAGTTGACCGTCCTTCTCCTGTTTTGGGAGATCTGGGGATCCGAACCCATTGGTATACATGGGTTCGAACCCTGGTCGAGTCAATCCAATGACTTTTTAATTGATACTTGTCACTTCTTTGCCTGGTGCTTGGCATAAATAGGATAGGGTAAGGACTGGTTGGCTCAGTGTCAGGATAATGTGACAGTGGGATATCGGGTCATGGTGCAGGTGGTTTGATTTCCCAGTGGGGCAGCACTATAAAGTCGCCATGAGTGCGCACTGTCACAAGTTGGTACCCGTCCTGATATAACCTTAGATATAACAACAAACATATGTCAGCATTCGAAATAAGGCTTGTCCGAGCCAAGTGAGATCAGGCAAGGACAAGCAGAATATGGCTTGAGCTTTTCCGTTGGACAAATGATAATTTTGGGCTGAGAATCATATTTAAAGTTGACCAGGTACATATAATACTGAGCATTTATCTAACAATACTTAGACACTGGAACTAATTTACCATTAACCAGTTAAAGAACTAATAATAATAATCATGATAATCAAAAGTATAAAATGTGGGGAAAGGTGGAGATTCAGGCAGACAACTAAAAATAACATCAGACTTGTCCTATCCATGGACCAGTGGAACTATTTGCTTATTTCTATCACTGTTTGTGTAGATATATCCATTTAATTGGGGTAACTCAATTAGCAATTAGAGTTGACCAAATTAGGGTTGATTTGATGGCCGTGTGTGTAGAGGGGTGTTACTGTTAGCCAGGCCGAGCTGCCGCCAGGCCGTCGTGTTGGGTACACGCGGGGGCGGGGGACAGTTTTCTATTACACCTCCGCTGATTGGAAATCTATACCTGTCCCGGAATAGGACGTCACGTCAATATTGGACGTTTACTCAATATCAATAAGTAAATTGAACACGGTCGACGGGCCGTCTAGTGCTGGGGGCAGAGGGGTTGGGGGGAGGCGACACCTAGAGCTGGGTGAACGTAGTTACTCCCGCAGCCCACCGGGAGGGGTGGCCGAATCGGTAGAGCGCGGGCCTCACGTGCGGAAGGTCGGGAATTCGGTTCCCCGGTCGAGTCAGACCAATGACTTATAAAATTGACACTGGTCGCTTCCTAGCCGGGTGCTCGACATTAATAGGAATGGGCAGGGACTGGTTAGCTCAGTGTTAGGATAATGTGACTGAGTGGGATATTGGGTCATGGTGCCGGTGGCCTGATTTCCCAGTGGGGCAGCACTATAAAGTTATGATGAGTGTACACTTTCACAAGTCGGCGCCCGTCCTGATATGACCTTAGATGTTGCTAGGATGTAATACTCCAACAACCAACCAACTACTCACGCAGCCCTCTTCCTGAGAAAGGGGTGCTGAACAACCCATCCGAAAAAGTGTCGTATGGCTGGGTAAAGGAAATGACCACATAAGCCCCGTTCACACAGCACAACTTTAGGCCGAACTAGATAAGGCGAACTAGAGGAGGCGAACTAGAGGAGGCGAACTAGGCGTCCTGTCCACACAAGCAGTACTTGGGGCGGTTTATGGCGGAAATCGATCTCTGCGCATGAGCAAGTCCATACTAACCAGCGCCAGTTTCGGTTTGTCGACGTCACCACGAGAGAGTGTGGGTTCGACCTAGATATGTATTGACTGAATCGTATTGTTTTGGAATAGTCAAAACTTCTGCTGGGCAGTGAAACCCTAAAAATAAATAGTGAAAAAAATATCTGTGCACCTCTAGCCGGTTCATAGACCAAATGATATTATATAGGGTGACGTGCTTAATCCGCTTCAAGTAAACCGCTACCATCCACACAAGCAAGGTGGGCCGACTTAAGCTAGTTCGCTTAGTTGAAGCGAACTACATGAGGCGACTCCGGCTTAAGTCGCCTCAGCGTAGTGTCCACACGACCAATTTGAGTCGAACTAAAGGAGGCGAACTAGTTAAGCCGACTTAACTCGCCAGTGTGAACGGGGCTTTACATTCTGAATCTAAGAAGCAACAAATATTCTTCACATACCTCTCTATCCGCTACTTTTGAACTGTAGAATAGATTAAATCATGGAGGTTAATACACATTAAAAGTCAAATTGATAGCTTTCTATTGTCGTCATCTTGTCTTTTGTGGTCTCTCTCATTTCACCAACTCTGTGCCAATATAGATACATACTGCGCACTGGAACCCCCGTACACAGTTAATTCCTATTGCTTGAATTTAAGCATGGTTGTCATTCACACCTATTCGGGGTAGGGGTTAATGGTTCAACTAGACACACGGTGCTGCTGGAATAGTTTGAGATATGGACCATGTGTCAAGCAACCACAACCTTACATTAAATCTTTTTCATTATAATACACTCCATATAATATAATATTGTGAGATACTGAATGTGAAACGATATACAGTCCATACATCCGCCATGTTTGAGGGTACTGGTTCCCGGGAGCAGTCTTTATCTATAGTGGTCTAAAAGTTGCTGAACTGGAAGAGAATGTCACTACTAAAATGGTGGTCGCGGTGGATATGTAAATCCGCGATGTTTAAAGGTACTGGTTCCAGGGAGCAGTCTTTATCTATAGTGGTGTCAGAGTTGCTGAACTGGAAGAGTATGTGACCATACCAAAATGGTGGTCACAGTGGATATGTCATTATGTGGATCCTCTCCACTAAACTATTTATAGTCTGCTAGTACTTTTTTTAAATGAATTCCTTAATTCTACACACCAAAAGTTTGTTTGTTTGTTGTTTTACGTCCTAGCAACATCTAAGGTCATATCAGGACGGGTACCGACTTGTGACAGTGCGCACTCCTGGCGACTTTATAGTGCTGTCCCACTGGGAAACCAGGCCACCGGCACCATGACCTGGTATCCCACTCAGTCACATTATCCTGACACTGAGCACACCAGTCCTTGCCCTATCCTAATAATGCTGAGCGCCTGGCTAGGAAGCGACAAGTATCAATTTTAAAGTCATTGGTTTGACTCGACCGGGACTCGAACCCACGATCTACCAGCATGGGAGACGGACGCTCTAACTCATTCGGCCATCCCGTCTTGTCACACCAAAAGTAGTGGACTGTGAAAGATGAGTATGAGAGGTGATAGGTGTGAGTTTATCCATGGCCCAGCTATTGCGCTGTGCTTTTCCAGCAGCCCTGTCTGTATGGAGCATGGTGGAGTGGAGGGCTGCGTGAGTAACTACCCCAGACCGGTGCGAGAATTTAATTCATTTAGTGGGTCCAAGTTAACACACCAGGGTCTACCCAGCGTTAGGGGCGCTCCATCAATCTCACCCCCCCCCCCCCCCCCCCCCCCCCCAGCATCCACCACCCACCCCTCTCTCTACACTTCCCATCCCGTCCACCAACCCTCCCTGCAGAACTGGCACGTATAGGCAAGTGTGCGGTTCGACCTTTGGGTCGACTTGTAGGTTATGACACCCAGCCTGGCCCGGAAATCACTGGACTGCCAAGTGCAGGTTGTTTTTTTTTTCAATTTTTTTTTTTAAAATATCTTTTTTGTGTGTAGGGTTTTTCTTTTTAGAGGCAGCAGTGGACTGTCACAAAATGTTAGTTAGAGCCTGCCAACAAAAAGTAAATAAAACACCTAGAGGAATGAAATTTAAAAAGAAAGCGATGCAAAAGGCTAAGCGATATTCTTAAATACTGAATTTCAAGTTATTAAAATCTGAGGACAATTTAAATTTTTTTTTAGCAACACAATAGTTGTTTTACCCTCCCCCCTCCCCCACGGTAACATCATACGAAAAAAGACTACAGTAGTACTTGTTTTCTGTGACCTGATGTCCAGTGAACCCCTGCCATATGAGGACATCATTGGCTGGGTGTGGAGTTGTCCATTGAAGACAGGCACTCCTGCACTAACTACTACAGACAAATCAATATTACCAATGATAGACTATCAGGATAACATTCGCCTGAATGCAGAGTTATTTTCTAGTTCGCCAGACACGGTGACTGAATCGGTAGTGCACATGATTTCCATGCGGAAGGTCGGGAGTTCGAATCCCAGCCAAGTCAAGCCAATGACTTATAAAATTGATACTTGTCGCTACATAGCATGGTGCTTGGTATTAATAGGATAGGACAATGACTGGTTGGAACAGTATCAGGATAATGTGACTGTCGGATATTGGGTTATGGTGCTGGCGCCATGGTCTCCCAGTGGGGGAGCACTATAAAGTCGCCATGATTCCGCATTGTCACAAGTTAGTGCCCGTCCTGATGACCTTAAATGTTGCTAGGACGTAAAGCAAACAAGCTCTTCTAGTTACATTTGCGCATAGTAAATAATAATTTTTGGTTAAAAAAAGAATTACAAGAAACTTTTATAGCTGGAAGACCATTGTGTACAACACTGGGGGGAAAATGTCATCAAGAATTAAAAAAATTGTTTACACCCGTCATAAATAAATAAATAAATAAATCCTGTATAGCCATCAGCACCCTGACAGTGATTGTGAATTGTTGAAGGGAAATATCGCCCCACCTGATTATGTCCCTAAAAAGACCAGTGTGGTCTGGTAACATTTGGACCAGCCGGTTCAGTGGTGTTAGGCCCCGCCCACTGGTGTTTCCAGGTTCAGTCCAGTAGCTACCATATCGGGCTTTGTGGTACGCGTCCCTTAAATATTGTATAAGATACAAAATCTTATCTTCTCCGCCCACACACCATGAATTATTTAATCACTGTTGGTTGGGATTTTATTTTATTATATATATTTTTTTGGTGGGTTTCTTTTTTTTCGGGACAGGTGCTGACCAAAAATGGAAGTGTACAATTTGTTGTCCAACTGATAAAATATGAATATAAGAAAAGTAGCAAATGTTTTCTGTTGTTCTTCCGGGAAGCTTGTTGGCGTCTGCCCGCATCAGTTTTACAACAGGAAGCCCCAAAAAAACCACCAAACTGGTAGACTTTGTCAAATTGGTTCAATAAGGTAGACACAAAAATGTAAATGGAATTAATCCTTACAACAACAAAAACCAGGGGATTGAGGGTTGAGAAGGATGGTTTTCGAATTGTGATGGGTCAATTCTGGAGACTTGGCTCTAGAACGATCCGGAAACTGTACGGAGGAATAGAAATTTGAAGAAAGCTGCGTTCTATCCTGTAGCTAAAGATGAAGGTTCACTGGAACTAATGATGATGGTTCACTGTAATTAAAGAGGAAGGTTCACTCGAACTAAATATGCAGTTCAGTAACTAAAGATGAAGGTTCACTGTAACTGAGGGTGGCGGTTCGCTGTTTTAGTTGGGAATTACATCTCTTTAATTTGAAAGGAGCAGGTGTAGTGTAGACTTTCAGTAGACACTTAATATAATTATTCGCGCGTGGAAGGCATGTCTACCGACTATTCTTCCCAAAATATTGCCTATGGGCCGAATGAGAGTATATTATCCATAACCACCCTACATGATGGGGGGTTTTTGGTTTGAAAATTATTTATGAGGAGGGGGAGTGTTAAATAAAGTCTTCCATAAGCTGGTATACCTTTTGTTGTGGAATACAAAAGTATTTCTTTAATAGTTATTTCTTTTCTCTTTTTAAACATTAATTTCTGCTTGAATGCTTGTTTTTGTCTTTCTTATATTAATCTGATTGATCTTTTTTTTCTTTTCTTTCTTTCTTTGTGAGCATCCCCCAATCTCATCCCAAGGTGGGGGGGGGTGGGGAGGGAGACATGTCGCTTCCTAGCCAGGTGCTCGGCATTATTAGGATAGGGCAAGGACTGGTTGGCGCAGTGTCAGAATGATGTGACTGAGTGGGATATCAGGTCATGGTGCTAGCTGCCTGGTCTACCAGTAGGGCAGCACTATAAAGTCGCCATGAGTGGGTACTGTCACAAGTCGGCTTCCATCCTGAGATGACCTTGGATATTGCCAGGATGTAAAACTCCAACAACCAACCAACCTTTGGCAAAGAGCTATATTAAAATGTCCCTGTGACTTCGTTCCAAGTTTCAGACCTGAGTGCCTAACCAGGATAGGTTCGAACCGTGGATACAGCACTTTGTTGACTGGTATCCTGTAAGTGTGTGCGTACTGTGGATTGGGCTGTCTGACATTCATTGTTTGTTAGTTCCTAAAGCACACCTACCCTCTTCGAACCAACAAATTAAAGCCTATAATTTAATAAATCCAATAATACCACATCAGTCGGTCCCTAATGTACACCTACCCTGCTTTATGTTGTGTAAGTGAACCAACAAATTAAAGCCTCTAAGCTAATAAATCCAATAATATCACATCAGTCAGTTCCTAATGTACATCTACCCTCCCCATTTGTTTATATATGAACCAAAAAAATTAAACTCATAACCTAATAAATCCAATAACGCTACATCAGTCAGTTTCTAATGTACACTTCCCCTGCTCTATGTCGGGTATGTGAACCAATCAATTAAAGCCTGTAAGCGAATAGATCCAATAATACCACATATACTATAGTCAGTTTCTAATGTACATCTACCCTGCCATTTGTCTATATGTGAACGAACAAATTAAAAGTCCATAGCCTAATAAATCCAATTATACCATGTGGAAGAATAACTTTTAATCAAAACAAAAAACACAAAAAAGACGCTCTAATAGATATGTTATATGATGTTAACAATTTGGTTAGAGTTTGATAAACATCACTTGTGTTTGCTTAGTGAAGCCATGGCAAGGGGTCTAACCAGAAACCAGGCAGAACCTGACCATAATGAAAGCGTCAGTCCTTCATCTTCAATTATTGAATTAATCAGAAAACCAACTTAATTAGATATTTTCCCCCCCTACTCTTCATTACCGATATTGGAAACGGTTTTGCTGGCGGCAGTCCAGTGGTCTGCTTAATCAAGACGCTGCGATTCACACCAAGAGTGGCAACACTTCCAAAAGTGGCTTCTTCACCGAAATTACATATAATTCTGTTAGTGTTTTGTGGGCGTCTGTTTGTCTTGTCTTGTCTTGTCTTGTCTTGTCTTGTCTTGTCTGGAGGCATTCACTGGTCGTGTTGCATTTCTAAATGTGAAAAGCTGTAAGGTGATTTGAGCCGGTGTAGTAAGTTCAAAACACTACCCCACAAAAACACTACTGTAGTGTTTTCAACCTAGGTTCAAAACACTATGGTAGTGTTTTCAACCTGGCTGAAGGTAGGTTCAAAACACTACTGTGGCCACGCTCAAAACACTATCCTCAAGTTCAAAACACTACCTTTAAGGTCAAAACACTACAGGGCAGTATGTAGTAAGGTGGGGCAGTAGGGGTTGTTTTTAGTGGTTATTGTTTTACATCCTAGCAACATGGAAGGTCATATCAGGATGGGTACTGACTATCCTATAGACCTATTTCACATGACGTCAGCATACGTATCTAGGTCAGTGCGCACACATTTTGGCTGCAGGACGACATTGTGTCACACTGCAAACTCAATGGCTATGAGCAATATTCATACATAAAAAGTGAAATATCTCTAAAACAACAACACCTAGACACAAACCACTTGGTACACATATAGAAAACCTATTCAACGAATAGATTATATTAAATTTATATGGTTAGGGTTTTGTATTTCTATTAATTTGGAATAAAACTGACGTTTTGCACTGCACGTACCGGCAAACTCAATGGCAGTGTGCATTCATTCTGCATGCACACACCGCAGCACCATCAGCGTATACTAATATGTGGTGCACACCCCGCAGCACCATCAGCGTATACTAATACGTGGTGCACACGCAGCAGCACCATCAGCGTATACTAATACGTGGTGCACACGCCGCAGCGCTATCAGCGTATACTAATACATGCTTCAAAGTATCAAACGCAGCAGCAGGGTCAGCTTGTCATGATAGTGCTTTGAACTTGGGTAGTGTTTTGAATGTATGTAGGGGTAGTGTTTTGAACTTAACAGTCTTTTCAACCTAAGTTCAAAACACTACCATAGTGTTTTGAACGTAGGTTCAAAACACTACCGTAGTGTTTTGAACGGCGTAGTGTTTTGAACGTCCTACACCGGTACAATTTTTAGATATATGTGTTTTCTTAATTCACACTGCGGATAAAGGACTATATCATAGTATATAACATGGAACTTTATTTCACATACACATAAGGGCATAATGGTTTAGAGGTTCACAGTTTGAATCATTTACTCAGGCGCTCAACCCTATCGAGTCAATTGTCTTTTGAATATATGGTTGGGTGGGTGGCTGAGAAAAGCTGGTGAGGTGTTGTCGATCTGGCATCAGGTGGACAAGTGCAGGAGCTATAGACGAGATCGAAGTATGAGATCCCATTTTTCACCAACTGTGTCACAAATGTATTTAATAAAGACTATGATTGGAGCGTGTTCATCTTTTGAAAAGTGTGCGCCGAGTTTGTGGCAACTTTGGTAATAATGACTGACGTATGATTGATTAACCAGAACGAGGTTGGTTTTTTGTTATTTTGTGTGTATGTGGGTGGGTGGGTGTTTTTACTAATGCTTCCACAACCTTGTTCTGTTCAAAGAAATGTCATGTGAAGACGCACTAACGTCTTTAACCATGGATCGGTTAAAATGAGGTGTCAAACTTGTCCCCATCCCTGCTCTTATTACTTTATTTTTCTTTAACTTGAGTTATTAAATACCCGCGTCAGTATTAATATTAGTATTTTCTTATTAATATTCCTAGCCTTTAAAATAAAAATAAAAATTGGTATTGCAATGCACTAGTATAGTAATAGTGAAGTTTGGCTTTAATATATTTGTGTGTATGTGAATATTGTGTGTATACTTGGTTAGATAAACTTTGGGAGAAGGGCTCACTGACTTTTAGTACTCATGACGACTTTATAGTGCTGCCCACTGGAAGACCAGGCCACTGGCACCATGATCCAATATTCCACTCAGTCACACTAAGTCCTTGCCTTTCAGTCATATTATCTTGACACTGAGCTAACCAGTCCTCACCATTTTCTAGTAATGCCGAGTGCCAGGCTAGGAAGTTACAAGTATCAATTTTTGTAAGTCATTGGTTTAACTCGACCGGGATTCGAACTTCCAACCTTCTGCATGGGAAGCCTGCGCTCTACCGATTCGGCCACTACACCCAGTATCTTACACTTAGTAGAGTAATTCACTGTTTTGATAAACTGCTATAATAAACGATTTCCACCATTAACCCGCCTTCGGATGGCAATGGCAGAACTCATGAGAAGCTCGCCGTGCAACATGCTCTGTGGAAGAGGTCTTATAGAGGATTTTCATAATCAACCTACCTTCTTCATGGTAGAGGCAAAACACTAATGTTGTCGATTGCAGCTCACTGCTCCCCAGAAAAGGTTATTGTTTTTGTATTTGTAATTTGTCGCGTCCACTGCAAATAGCCTCAGCGAGCTACTAAATTTGAAGCATGCTGAATGTTTTCCAAGATATGTCATCAGAGTAACACTCATTCAAGATTCTCCAAATAAAAGTTGTTGCCTTGAAGTGTTGTAAGGAAACTGGTTAGAAATCAAAGTTTAACTAATTCATTTGAACAACTGTCAAATTCACTTGTTCGCCTAGTGATATGTGAGTCATTCATGCAGACAAGTAAATTAGGAAAGCCATTCACTTGTCCACTCTGAAACTCAAGGCCCTTTCCGTACTAACTTGATGCAAAGCTGTCATATTGGATTCTGGCAACCCGTTGCCAATAATATATTTTGATGGGCTCAAATGGAATTGCAGGTGATCAATAATTGAAGTTTGATGTCCTAAAAAACATCTCAGTTTTGATTAGTGTGCTTACCGTCCGTGACAGTGGCTGTCCATGGAGGCTTTATAGTCCTGTCCTATTGAGATATCATTCTGTCAGCACCATGATACGATATAGTCATATAATAGTCATATAAACCTTAGGTTAAGCCCACTATGTCGTATTCTAGTTTCGGTGTGCCATGCCAAAATTATTTTGCAGGTCTCCACTTAAAAGAAAATCTCCAGTTCTAGCAATTTTTTTCTTCAGAATTACTCAAGACTAAATAAAAGTGTGGGGAATGAGCGGAATCACTCATTCATGGTCATTGCGGGGTGGGGAAGACCGCAGAGCGCCCACCCCCTACCCCTTTCCTCACACTGTGCGCTGGGCAGGGACAGGGATGGGGGCGGGGTGGGGGGGGGCGAAACTGCCCCCTGTCACTCAATCGCACACCTCCATCCTGATTCACCTTCAGTACTCCACTGCCCACACGCCCGGTCACCATGCCTCTGTTCCCTCTCCTCCCTCACTTCCCGCGTTTTGGTAGATCGTAGGATTCTAACCCACTGGTTCGAACCCTGCTCGAGTCAAACCAATGACTTAAAAATTGATACTTGTCGATTCCTAGCCAGGCACTCAGCATTATTAGGATATGGCAAGGACTGGTTGGCTCAGTCAGTCAGTGTCAGGATAATGTGACTGAGTGGGATATCGGGTCATGGTGCTGGCGGCCTGGTCTCCCAGTGGGGCAGCACTATAAAGTCATCATGAGTGTGCACTGTCACATGTCGGTACATGTCTTGATATGACCTTTGATGTTGCTAGGACATAAAACAACAAACAAAGCCTTCTTCGACCTCCCCACCCATAACTGGCACGTTGTTGGTCAGACAAAATCAACAACAGATACCAACAACTGTTGTTAGACAGCTGACCAACAACAAAAACACTCTCATTTTACTATACATTACCCTGGGCATGTCAGGCTACAAGCCTTGACAGACACTCGATCTCGGGTGTCTCAAGGGCCTTCTAATCTCATAGGGTCAATAACTGTTACATATACTCATCTCGATAATTGCTTCATATGTTCATCTAATCCTTACCAATATCTCATTTCTCATATATTGCATGCATAGCCTCGTCTCCATTAATATCTACCTGCGCGTGCTGACACAATTGTTCAAAGCGAACTCAGGCCCTTGTGCTTGTTCTGGATATAGCGGCGCTATGTAATTCCCAACTCTGCTCTCTCGTTCTCTTCGCCCATGTGTAATGGTATTATACAATATTTACTTTTTAACTGTAGCAGAAACTGTAAAACATTGGATTATACAACTTTAAAACTGTTTCAAATTCTTACTTCATCTTCCAAACACTGGAAGTTAAGTATTCGGGGAGAGGTCAAGCTCGTGCAGGCCGGAAGTAGCCTCAGTTTGAAACTTGGCAGCGAAGTGGCAACAACGAGTTGGAGGAGGCTACAAAAGGTAAGTCAAATAGGAGGATTTTGGACTAAACTTACAAGACAAATTGAGGAAAGATTGTAGTGGAAACAATCGTGTTGTGTTATTGTGCCTGTGAGAGAAGTTGTGAGGCGGTATTATTGTGCTAAATGCCTCATTACGATGTCGTTTCAGAACGACCAGTAAGACTGTGAGATTCGTGCACGTACACCATCTCGGCCATTCGAATACAAGCTTCAACTCTGATATTGATGGAGTGGTCGCATTACTGACTGAACTTGGTTGAAAATACACCAAAGATGTCAAAAATGATGTCTACTGAAGACCAGCCACTGATATCATTACAATGTTTAAGCAAATCGGACAGTGAAATGGCAGAACCGTCCAGGCTAGCCAAAGCAAAGCCACAAAAAAAGATGGTGGCCGATACGAAAGCAAAGACCCACGCAAAGCACACCGATGTAGGTCAAGCTAGCATGGCGAATAATGGGACTTAAGTTTTCTGAGACCGATATGCTTGATTTCAAGAAGATGTGTGAGGAAACGCTGGTCATTTCGACTAGAATCAGAACAGTTACGTGATAACGTTCGAGATGAGATTCATTACGAACACGAGAACTTTCTGGGTCAAGATGTCGGCCGTGAGACATGTGGGTCCTGATGGAAGCGGCGACTGTGAGTGGGCCGATTACGAACCAGAGGAACATGATCAAGATCTCCCATTACTTGGAAGAGGAGGAAAATGACTCAAGCTCAGTGAATATGGCAGAATAGTTGTTGGCAATAAGATCAGGCATAGTAAAGTTGAAGCCGGTGATGACAGGGGCCGGTGGTGGGTACGAGAAAAACTTCGCCGTTCCAGAATTTTAGGAGACTGCCACCACCAAAGCCTATACCAGCCGAGCAGCCACAAGCTACGGCAATAGAGCATGTTAGCAGTACGGGAACTATGACTCAGTGTACGGTACAAAAAACAAGGCGAGAGTTTAAATTAGATACAAATTTACATCAAGGCTCACTTCTGACAGAGCTCCAGGAGACGTATAAGAACGTTAAGAAACCCGTAACTCCATGCATCACGATAAGCGAGAGTATGGCGGGGGCGATCCAACATTACTATGGTGGCCCATTAGAAGGAGCGCAGAAACATTTGAAAACTATTCAGGAGATTTCTCAACTCTACTCGGGGTTGGCTGACGTGCCCCTGGCAAGAGTCCAGATCCTAAACGAAGAAATCCGGTTCGCCGAGAGTCGGAAAGAGGGGGAAAATGTACTCTTGACTCCATCTAAAGGCATAGTGGGAGTGCTTACTGCTATAGCTCCCACTATGGCCTTAACTCTACCAAGAGGATAGGCCGACCCAGAGTTGGATGCACAGGGTGTCCACATGCTCAACGCCATAAAGTTAGTGGTGTCAACACACGCGCAGATAAAACTGGATTGAAAACTGAGCATGCGAAAAGTAATATATTCCAGACTTGGAAAAGAACTAATCAATGACAAGCAGAAGTCAGTGAGGGCGTCTGATGACTGTATGAATACAAATCACGCATACAGTGGAAAATGTGGGAACAGTTTCGAACATCAAGGAAGACATGGAGGCCCATACAACAGGCAGTTCAGAGGGTTTGTTTGTTTGTTTGTTGTTTGTTTGTTGTTGTTTTACGTCCTAGCAACATCTAAGGTCATATCAGGACAGTTCGGAGGGAACGGCAGGTTCAGAGCAAGAGGAACAAGAGGGAACTCCACCTGGGGGAGCAGAGCACAGCAACCCGAGAAAAGATTTGGTAGGATGGCAGAAGACTCCGCACAGTACGGCAACGTGCCATCGATCCCGAGAGGGGGGTGTGGTCGAGGGGCCCCGAGCAGGGGTTTTCAGAAGTGAGGCACCCTGACCAGGTGGGTGTCTCCACTACCTTAAGTGATGGTAAGAAATCTTAAAAAATGTTTAAAGCAGGAAACATTAAATCATTTTAGTAACTGGTCAAAACTAGTGATAAATGGATATTATATTGTGTAGTAAGACTAACTATACCGTTTGTGCAAACCCCAATACAAACAAGAGAACCGTTTCCTTTTAGGATAGATAGCATGGAAAGAAACCTTGTAATTCAGGTCGCTGAATTAATAAATAAGGGGGTACTGTTGGAGGTGAATCCAGTACAGGATCAATGGATCTCAAATATTTTTCTGAGACCGAAATCAAATGGAAAATTTTGCATGTTACTTGACTTAACAGAATTAAATCAAATAATTCATTACGAGCATTTTAAAATGTTCAATTTAAAAACTGCATTGGATTTGTTAAATGTAGATGCATGGATGCCGAGTGCAGATCTAATGGATGCATATTATTCATTAAATATAAAGCAACATCGCAAATACCTGAGATTTTGGTTAGGTAAACGTTTACTCAAGTACCAGGTCCTGCCAAATGGGCTGGTGCCGGGAACTCACATTTTTACAAAATTGCTAAAGCCCATCTCCTCGGAGATGGGAGAAAGGGGACATATGTTTCTCCTACTTGGACGATAGTTTTGTCATAGGACGTACTTATGAAGGCTGTTTACTAGCAATAACTGAGCAGGTAGATATGTTTGAAACATTAGGGTTCACAGTTAACCGAGCAAAATCTGTCTTGAAACCTACTCGGTGTCTAAAATTCTTGGGGTTTGATATAAACTCAGCAGAAATTAGTTTCACTAACAAAAGAAAAAGTGGGACAATTTTCATTAGCAGTAGAAGAAATTTTAGAAGAGTTTTCGATCATCCAACAGGTGGCTGGAATAGTAGGCCTTATGGTGGCATACTCTCCAGCAGTAGATTACTCTGGAGCACACTTTAAGCAGTTAGAAAGAGATAAGATTAAAGCGTTAAAAAGGAGCAAAGGAGAATTTGATGAGGAAATGTGGATTTCTGAGGAAGGAAAGTCAGATATTTACTGGTGGTTAAAAAATCTGAGGAGATTTAGAAAAATACGAACGGAGGAACCCTATGTAGAATTATTAACAGATGCCTCCCTCATGGAATGGGGGGGGGGGGGGGACACATACAGAGTCAACTAAGACAGGAGGACGTTGGCATCCAGATGAGATGGCACATATAAATGTATTAGAACTAAAAGCTATTTATTTCGGCCCAAAAAGCTTATGAAGAATAGAAAATAAACATATTAGGATAAGAACAGACAATACAACAGCCCTTGCTTATGTAAAAAAAAAACATGGGGACACAAAATCAGAGGATTGCTTAATAGAAGCAGTAAAGATATAGGAATGGGTATAACTTTATAAAAGATTGGTTAACGATTACACATATACCTGGTGTAGAAAACGTGTTAGCGGATCTTCTAGAAGGTTCATGGACCCTTTCGAATGGAAATTTAATGTGTTATGTGAAAAGTGGGGAACACCAACTATAGACATGTTCGCATCTTGACTAAATGCCCAATTACCTATATATATGTGAGCTGGGAACCAGAACCCTAACATTGGAAAACAGACACTTTCTCATTTGAGTGGGAAATAATTTTATTTATTGCTTCCCACCGTTCAGCCTCATCCCCAGGGTAGTAAGAAAACTACAGGACAGGACGAGGGCAATTGTAGTCGCATCACACTGGCCAGCCCAGCCGTGGCATCCACTACTACAAGAGTCCGTAGAACAGCAGCAATTCCCAACGAAGGAGGGAAGCCTCTTTGGGACAGGGCACCTACAAGGAGAAAGGTCGGACGAGGGACTAGGCAATATAAGATTAACGGGGTACCTCTTTTGGCCAGAACATTACAGTGGTATGATGTAGATAATAAAACTCTTCAATACTTTAAATTCACTTGGAGAGACGCCACGAGAACAAATTATCTTACCCATATAAACAGATGGGTCCTTTGGGCATTAGAAAAGGAAGTAAGTGTGTTAAATCTTAGAATTGCGGATGTGTTACATTACCTACGCACATATTTTGAAACAGGCGTAGGGTACGGGGCGCTAGATGTGGCACGGTGTGCATTAAGTTTAATTCTGCAACGGTCTGGTGAGAAAACGGTCGGTGAACACTACTTGGTTAATTGGCTATGTAAGAGCTGTCATGAACAGCGACCGCCACAACCCAGATACAAGTTTCTGGAGTTTGGAAGTGGTGTTAAATTGGATTCTTAAACTCCAACGTAATTCACAGTTAAGCTTAAAAATGTTATCATATAAACTGGTTATTTTGTTGTTACTGGTTTCGTCACAAAGGGGTCAGACAATTTTGAGTCTGGCAGTGGACAGAATGAGAGTTCAAAATGACTCTATAGTGTTTAAAATGAAAAAGTTTCTGAAGCATAATCAATTAGGTCAACCGTTTGATTCGATGAGGTTTTACAAATACCCAACTGACAGGAGAATTTGTGTTGTGAAAACAATAAAAAGTTATGTGGAAAGAACGGAGAAGGTGAGGAGAGAAAATATGCAACTTTTACTCTCTTACATAGGACCACACGAACCCATCTCCAGAGCAACGTTGGCCCGATGGACCATTGAAGTATTAAACCTAGCAGGAATAGGCACCACTAGGTACAAGGAACATAGCACGAGAGGTGCATCAGCCTCATCGGCAAAAGCCATGGGGGCAAATCTTAATGCAATCATGTGAAATGCCTCCTGGCGAGACATCAATAGTTTTGCTAAGTTCTACCATAAATCGATTGATGACCCTTGTGAGGTACAATGGACAATTCTAAACAGAACATTTGTTAGACATTAAGTAAAACATGGGTGTCTATAGGTATGTACTCATGAGCTTGTTGTAGATATATATGAAAATATGAGCCAATAAAGCTAGCAGAAGGCTATACAGAAAGTGGAAGTGGAAATGTAAACAAATGATAATTAAATAACAAATGTTAATAAAGTCACAAGACTAAGGTGTTTGGAAAAGTTATAATGGTTACTAAAAAAAAGAAATGTGTATTCATTAAAAGATGAATAAAAAGCCCAGTTGGGATGAGTAAAAATAAAATTTTGAAAAATGAAAGTTCTATTTGAAGAAAATATTTGATAACATGTTTCAAAAAAGGGGACAAATGTGTAGTTATAAAAACTGGACAAATGTTACTAAAAGTGTGAAAGCACAGTAATTATAATATTACAGATTGCTGACAGCGTGAACAGTGGTGAGACAAAAAAAAAAGATGAGAACCCCGAGAGAAGGGAAGGAAGGAAGAAGTAGATGGGGGAAAAAGAGTAAAAAAAAAGAAGGTCGGTACACACAAAAAAACATGCTTCAAAGACTCTCCCCGGATACTTAACTTCCAGTGTTCGGAAGATGAAGTAAGAATATGATAGTTATACTAGACTTACCTGTAAGTTGAAGTATTACTAGGATTCTTACGAATACCCTCCCACAGCTATAAATACAAATACTGAGGCTACTTCCGGCCTGCGCGAGCTTGACCTCTCCCCTGATCCTTACCTTCGTATTCGTAGATTCGTAAGAATCCTAGTAATACGTCAACTTACAGGTAAGTGTAGTATAACTATCATATGTTGTTCCTTGTCAGTATTGATCCATTCTAAATGTTCCTGCGAGCTCCCCATATTTACTTATGGGTGACTTTAACGGCCACAACCCACTGTGGGGAGGAACCACTAGGAACCCATAGGGCAAGAGGATTGAGGTCCTTGTGACGGTCATGCACTGTGTGTATTGAACGATGGTTCATGCACATATCTGCATCCCGCCTACGGAACATACTCTGCCATCGACCTCAGCATTGTTGAACCAGAGCTGGCGCTGGACTTTTCGTGGAGGGACTGGAACGACCTCTGCGGGAGCGACCACTTCCCAATTATTCTTAATTGTGAAGGGGCATCTCCCGTAGAGCGAGGGAGGAGCTGGTGGCTACGTCAAGCCGACTGGCCCTCCTTCCGGACCCTATGCTGTGAGGAGTTCACTCCAGACATCAGTGACATTGATTCCTTCACTGAAATGCTAAGGTGGATCGCCGAGAAAACTGTTCCGAAGACTTCTGCAACTCCCAAGCGTCTGACGCCTCCATGGTTGGATGACAGCTGTAGGGCGGCTATTAAGGAACGAAAGAAAGCTCAGCGTAGATTCCACAGGAGACCGACTGCTGAAAATCTGGCGCTCTTTAGAATTCTGCGGGCTCGTGCTCGCAGAACAATCAAAGAAGCGCGGGAGCAGTGCTGGAGACGATTCGTTTCTGGCATTACCATGGGCACGCCGTTGGGCAAAGTCTGGACGATGATCAGAAGAATCAAGCGAAGGGGAGATGAGTCTCTTGAAGCACAATGGCACCATTCTCACATCACTCAATGAAATAAGTGAAGAATTGGCTCGTGCCGTTGCTGGAAATTCGTCTTTGGCAAGTGCCTCCCGGGCTTTCTGGCCGTCAAGGAACGCCAAGAGCATAAGCTCTTGGACTTTTCCTCTGATGGCAGGGAGCACTACGACTCCCCATTCAATATGGGTGAGTTGAGGTGTTCTCTAGAAAGCTCGCATGATACAGCAGTTGGACCTAATGGAATCCATTATCAATTCCTTAAGCATCTCCCCAAATCTGCACTGAGACTGTTGCTTCAACTCTTTAACAATCTGGGAGTCGGGTGTCGTCCCCACCTCTTGGCGACAGTAATACCGATTCCCAAACCTGGTAAAGCCAAGACAAGGTGAAGCTAATAACTATCGTCATATAGCCCTCACAAGCTGCATCTGTAAAACCATGGAGTGTATGGTAAACAAACACCTCGTCTGGCTACTGGAGTCAGGACACCACTTGTCCGACCTCCAATGTGGCTTCAGGCGAGGCCGCAGCACCCTCGACCGCAGCACCCTCGACCATTTGGTTCGCATGGAGACTTTCATAAGAGATGCCTTCCTTAAGAAGGAGCACATTGTGGCTGTCATTTTCGATCTCGAAAAAGCCTATGACACAACGTAGCAGCATGGCATTATGGAGGATCTCCATGCGATCGGCCTTCGTGGTCACCTGCCAAATTTTATTAAGAATTTACTGGCGCTCAGGCATGTCCGCGTCAAGACTACATATTCTAGTCTGCACTAGCAGGAATTGGGAGTACCCCAAGGCAGCATACTGGCAGTGACTCTTTTTGGAGTCAAGGTCAATGGTATTGGTGCCGCTGTTAAAAGGGGGGGGGGGGTCTCCTGTAGTCTTTTCATGGATGATTTTGTTTTGTACTATAGAGGTACTGGTATGAATGTCATTGAGAGACAGTTTCAATTGTGTATAGATGGATTCACCGATGGTCAGTTCTGAATGGATTCAGATTTTCCAAGGCCAAGACAGTCTGCATGCACTTCTGCCAGTTGCGCAGAGTGCATAAAAGTTGTCAAAGAAACCAAATTTTTGGGTCTCACTTTTGACATGAGGCTGTCTTTCGTGCCTCATATCAAGTACCTCAAAACGCGATGCCTGAAAGCGCTAGATGTTCTGAGGGTGTTGTCCAGTTCAGAGTGGGGAGCAGACAGAGATGTTCTGCTCGCTGTGTACCGAACCCTAGTTCGGTCATGGCTAGATTATGGCAGCATAGTATATGGCTCCGCAAGGAAGTCGTATATTGGACTGCTGGACATGGTGCATCACCAGTGGCTGCGTCTGGCAATTGGCGCCTTTCGCACCTCTCCAGTTCAGAGCCTATACGTCGAAGCCAACGAAACCTCACTTGACACTAGGAGAACCAAACTAGCCATGCAATATGTTGTCAAATTAAAAACAAATGCATTAAATCCTGCATACAGTTGTGTTTTTGAGACACACAACGACTCCAAGTATGAAGCCAAGCCAAATTTCATTCGGCCCCTGGGGCTCCGGATGAAACCTCAGTTGGAGGCTTTGTACTTGGATTTGGATGTATTAGAGGATACCCAGGTCCCAGAACATCCCCCGTGGTCGTTGAGGAAGCCATCGGTCATCCTCCGACTCACGGAACTGAGGAAGTCTGGGACACATCCACTTGCGTATCAAAGACTGTACGCAGAGATTCAAGGCCAGTTTGAAGACCACTTCTCCATGTATACTGATGGTTCCAAAGACCTAAGCCGGGCAGCTGCTGCGGGAGTTTGCCAGGGCAAGAAATTTGGCGTTCGCATGCCCGATCAGAGCTCGATTTTTACGGCGGAAGCCCGAGCACTCCTTCTCGCGTTGGAAGTCATTGAACTATCCAACTACACTAAATATGTAATATACAGCGATTCGTTTTCCTGCCTGCCAGCTGTTGCTGGGCTAAAAACGGACCACCCTTTCGTGGCAAAGGTCATTTACAAAATGAACCAGCTAGCAACAGATGGATATGACATCCACTTGTGTTGGGTGCCTGGCCATGCCAGCATCCAGGGAAACGAACGAGCTCATCGGGCTGCGAAGGAGGCTCTGAACTATGATCTTGAACCGTGTCTGATACCCCACTCTGATCTGAAACCACTAGTAGCCACCCACATCAAATCCAAATGGCAACATGAGTGGGATGAAACCATTAATAAACTTAAAGAAATTGGACCATCTGTGGGAAAACCACCACATTCTCATGTGGGGGGTCGGCAGGACCAAGTGGTCCTTAGCCGCTGCCATATTGGCCACTCGTGGCTAACACATCTTTTCCTGCTCAAGGGGGACCCTCCCCCTGAATGTATTGGATGTCAGTCCCCACTGACAGTCAAGCATATTTGACTAAACTGTGTTGATTTTATGGCACTGCACCAACAATTTTACAGTGCAAACAGCATGCAGGACCTTTTTGCTAAAGTTAAACAAGAAGACATTTTAGCTTTTTTGAGGGCAGCTGGTCTGTACCACCTCATATAGTTCATTAAAACAATTTGATTAATTAATTCTTTCATCTATTTTATTTATATGATTTAGCTTTTAAAGATTCATAAGTGTCTATTGACACATAACTGATTGTATGCTTTTACATTATATGTAAAGGCGATGGTTGAATAAAAACAAACAATTCTCGCCGTGAATATGGCCTATGCTGCCGGGACGGTGTAAAGAAACCACCAATCAATCAATCAATCTAAATGAAACATGAAGCTAAGATTCCATATTCACGGTATGCGGCATGAAATACCCATGTGATTTCCTGTATTTCTTTCCACAAATTTGTGAAGGAAAGTCAAAGTTGCTGGTTTCTCGATGTGAAATGGGGCAGCATTCGGATTCGCATTCACAAGTGATCCACTTGCCTCATTCACATTCACATTCGGACATATGGAAGCATCACTGTGCCTTTACATGCTTTTCCATTTTTTTGGTCACATTCGCATTCGCATATCGCGAATATGGAATCTTAGCTTTGGTCGTGACAGTTTGATATGTTTGCCTTCCTTATCAGTCTGTTTATCGAGGTTGCTTAAACAGGTGCTGACCTCTTTGCTATTTCTCGTTGTCTTTATCCTTGGCTGAAATACTTTTTCTCGTTGTCTTTATCCTTGGTTGAAATACTTTATCTGTGTTGCTTTAGTTCAAATGAACTACAATGTCAAATGGACAATTTTTAACAGGCAGCAAACCAAAATGACTTCTTAGATGACAAGCTGTATCTAAACCCAATTTACTCCTTAGGCGACAAACTGTAGCTGAGCCAAAATGTCTGTTTAGGCAGCAAACTATCTGAACCAAAATTACTACAGAGGGAATAAAATACATCGATACCTAAATGACAATGTAGGATTACAAATTCTATCTAATCCTAAATGACTACTTAGGCAACAAGCTATCTATTCCAAATGACTACTTAGGTTTACAAACTGTGTCTGAACCTAAATGACTGGTTAGACAAACTGTCTCAAACTAAATAACTACTTGGGCATAAAAACTTAAGCTTCCAAAATGTGTCCGAACCTAAATAACTACATAGGATTGCCTACGACACAGACTACACCATGTTTGTGTCTACAATGGGCTTGTAGCAATGCTTAACTCCATCTTTACAAGGTACGTGAGGAGATGTACACGGAATGCACAGAACATGGGGTTAAATGAGCGGGTGGTGCTCATTTGCTGTCATTGCTGGTGGTACAGAGAACAGTGAAGCAGCCCCGCCCACCTGTCAATCACCAAACTATAAGCCAACCTATAGACCCCTTTCAATGTTTATAAACATTGTGTATGCATGCGCACCTTGGCTGCAGAACCAAGGCACACTGCCATTGAGTTTGCCGATACACGCAGTGCAAAACGTCAGTTTTATTAAAAATTAATAGAAATGCAGAAGACTAAGGCATATAAATTAAATGCAATCTGTTTGTTAAACATTTGATCTGTTTGTGTGTGAAGCAGTTTGTTTCTAAGTTGTGCTGTTTGATAGATATTTCACTTTTTCTGTATGAAGATTGCTCACGGCCATTGACAATGCATTGAGTTTGCCGGTATGCGCAGTGAAAAACGTCAGTTTTATTCAAAATTAATAGAAGTACAGAAGACTAAGCATATAAATTTACTACTATCTGTTTGTTAAACATTTGATCTGTTTGTGTGCCAAGCGGTTTGTTTCTAAGTTGTGTGGTTTTAAGAGATATTTCACTTTTTCTGTATGAAGATTGCTTACGGCCATTGACAATGCATTGAGTTTGCCGGTACTCGCAGTGAAAAACGTCAGTTTTATTCCAAATGAATAGAAATACAGAAGATTAAGCATATCAATTTAATATAATCTGTTTGTTAAACATTTGATCTGTTTGCGTGTGTAACGGTTTGTTTCTAAGTTGTACAGTTTTAGAGATATTTCACTTTTTCTGTACGAAGATTGCTCACAGCCATTGACAATGCATTGAGTTTGCTGATGCGTGCAGTTCAAAATGTCTATTTTATTCAAAATTAATAGAAATGCACAACCCTAACCTTATATATTTAATATAATCTCATCGTTGAATATGTTTTCTATATGTGTTCCAAGCGGTTTGTTTATAGGGGGTGTGGTTTTAGAGATATTTCTCCTTTTCTCTATGAAGATTGCTCATAGCGATTGAGTTTGCAGTGCGACAGTGTGTCGTCCTGCAGCCAAGCAGCGTGCGCACTGACCTAAATACCTATGCTGACATCCTATGAAATAGGTCTATTGGACTGCCCTATAATCCCCACCGCCAATCACATCTACCTCACCCATCACCCCCTCCTCGCACCAGCGAGCCTCCTACTCGCCACTCGCACACGGACCACCGTCAGAGCAACACCTCTTCTATAAAAAAATGCTGTGAGAAAAACTTTGACCTGATATTATTTTGTCTTGATTGATATAAAATTATTCATTGTGATTATTGTTGATATAAAGTGAACTGTATTATAGGGCAAGGACTGGTTTGCTCAGTGAAGGGATACTGTGACTGAGTGGGATATGGGGTCATGGTGCTGGAGGCCTGATTTCCCAGTGGGGCAGTACTGTAAAGTCGCCATGAGTGCGCACTGTCATATGTCAGTACTCGTCCTGATATGACCTTAGATGTTGCCAGGGTGCAAAATTCCAATAACCAACCAATCCTACTTCTCTGTCCCCCGGGGCAGCAATGAATCATAAATGTATACCGGAGTACACGCACAAAAAAACAGCGCTGTCAAAATGAATGGATTGCCGTGTTAACCTTTTCCAGTTTTCTAATCTCCCTTCAATCTGCTGTCTACGTCGGTATCACCAGTCTCCACCCATATCAACCCCCACTCCCCCCGCCCCCCAACCTTGACTTTCCCTATGCCGGTAATTCATTACGGGGCGTTATTATGTCAGTTAGAAATAAACCTCATCCATCAAGCAGAGCGCCACGCATAAATGCAAACTTAGTCTGCTTAAAGGCCAAGCGGGTAGGCCAGTTACAGTTCAGGCACCATGGTGATATGGGGAGCCTCTTACCAACACGCCCAGTTTGTGCACACACATGAATAAATTCTCAATTAAATAAGTGTGCTCTCAATGAGAGATCATTTCCCAGTGCTCGGTGGATGTTTTTTTTCCCGCTGTATATTCTGTCTTCACTTTGTTGGCTGTTGCAACTTGCATGGTTATTGTATCTTTTTTTTAAGGGGTGTAGTTTCTACGCATGCGCCGATTAGGTAGCTGCTAGCAGCTGTGGCGCAGGTTTCATTGGTTTCCGGAACCATGACATTTACTATGCAATCATTCACTAGATGTTTCCCTTCCGGGGTTAAAGTGTTAAAGTTACTGCAAGCAAGTCCCTTTCTCCCCGCCCCCTCCTCCCCTCCCTCCTACCCCCATCTCCACCTCCTCCTCCTCCTCCTCCTCCTCCTCCTCCTCCTCCTCCTCCTCCTCCTCCTTCCCTCCTCCTCACTCTCTCCCCTCCTCCTACCTCCTCCTCCTCCTCCTCCTCCTCCCTCCTCTCCTCCTCCTCCTCCTCCTCCTCCTCCTCCTCCTCCTCCTCCTCCTCCTCCTCCTCCTCCTCCTCCTCCTCCTCCTCCTCCTCCTCCTCCTCCTCCTCCTCCTCCTCCCCCCCCTCCCCCCCTCACCCCCTCCCCTCTCCCTCCCCCTGCCCCTCCCCCTGACCCTCCCTCTCCCTCCCCCTCTCCCTCTCCCTCCCCCTCTCCCTCTCCCTCTCCCGCTCTCTCCCTCCTCCTCCCCTCCTCCTCCCCCTTCCCTCCTGCCTCCCCCCCTCTCCCCTGCCTCCCCCCTCTCCCCTCCCTCCCCCCTTCTCACTCCTCCCCTCCCTCCCCCTCCCCCCTCCCTCCTCCCTCCCTACCCCATTCGCATTCTCCCAGGTGATTGGTTTGATGTACGGTGTACCGTAATAGGCACCAGTTGGGGCACGTGAATTATTACTGCCTAATGGTGATGATAGCGAGGTACTTGTGAAAGAAGTGTAAAAGAATATTTTATTGGTTCCCTGTATGTGCAAAAAC
Organism: Branchipolynoe longqiensis; assembly: GCA_030323885.1. Taxonomy (NCBI): domain Eukaryota; kingdom Metazoa; phylum Annelida; class Polychaeta; order Phyllodocida; family Polynoidae; genus Branchipolynoe; species Branchipolynoe longqiensis. The sequence continues at coordinate 86,719,851 of CM059190.1, read as the reverse complement.
CTTCACCTGCTGCGCCGGTTTCACCAAACAATCATCTGTAGTTGTTTGTAACACTGGGCCCAAGCGACCATGTTATTATGTATGTCGCCATTATTGAGCCAACTCTTGCAGAAAACATGAATACAGTAGGACCTGTCGTCAGTGGACAAATTTGCATCTAGACCAATTTTTGTCCCGACATACCAGGTGTACTGTCGTCGGGCGGACCGTCAAATGAGGAAAAAGTACAGTTAGTACATTGAAAATTTGTTCGCACATGGCAAAGGTTCGCCGATCACAGGGGTCGGTGAAAACTGGTGTTAGTGTATGTAGCCGTTCTGATATGACCAGGGCCGCGTTCAGGGTCCGTCTCGGAGGCGCCTCGGTGATGCTTTTTGGTCTATTTGCATTCAGGGTCCGTCTCGGCGACACCTCCCTTTTCAGATAGGAGACAAAAAGCGCCTCAAAAATGGCCACCGCATGCAGTGGTTTCATCCAATCAGAGCGCAGCATTTCGATTGCAAATGGCCGCCGCCTATGGGGGGTGGCCATTTTCGAGACAAGAAACTGTCGTTGTGGTTCAGACTAGTGTGACGTCACAGGCGCCTCCGAGACGGACCCTGAACACGGCCCAGGACTTAAAACTCCAACAAATAACAGTGTATGTGGTATCTCGGCCATTTTTTTTCCGCCACGTCGTCGTCGACACCACCACTTAACCTTGGAATGATAAGTGTGTTCTGTGGGGGGGGGGGGGGGTAACTCAAGAAAAAAATAATCAGGAAAATGTAGCAAATGTAGTGCTTACTTTAGTATATATATATGATACAGCCAACAACAGGGGAAATGTCGTTTGGCAAACAGCACCTGCCATCTCCACCAGTATGTTATCTTTGTCAGCACATAGATAAGATACTAGTACATATTCTACCCCCAAACTGGCGACTGTATCCTAAGAATGCCCTCCCCACCCCACCCCTATCATCAATCATAGCCGCCTGAAGGTAGTGGTTCTGACCCAGTTGAATCTTATTTTCTTTTTTCTTAAAAAAATTTGTTTACGGTGGGGAAATCGAACTGTAGATATTATATATTGGCGTTGGGATGGGTGGTGGGTTGGGGTGAGCTCGATTTGCTAACACTTAAGTCTCAGGGATGAAAGATCTCCGCGATTTCGCGGATTTCCGGGATTTTCCCTACTAATAGGCCTACGTTGTTCAAACGTAGCAGCACCATAAGTGTATACTAATAGTTGTTTAATGCCGCAGCACCATCAGCGTATACCAATAGTTATCAGACTCAACTTCCTGGAATTTTCCGCGATTCCCTGACAATGCTAAGCCTATGGGAGAATTTCCGCTTTTTTTGCCGGAGCCCACTTTCATCCCTGAAGTCTAAATGAGTCCCAATCTCGTTATATAACCTTAGATGTTGCTCAGAGATAAACCAACAACAAAACAGAAAAGCAAGGAATGATTGCTGAGAGAAGGGAGCGGGACGTAGCTCAGGCAGAAGAGTGTCCACCTGTGAAGGCTTGGGTCATCCGATCGATCCTGCTCAGTGGACACATTTGCAGTTTGGCCTATTCTCCATTCTAACCAGTGGTCCACAACTGGTTCATCAAAAGTGCTGTCGTGTCTGTGGGAAAGTGTATATAAAAGACCCCTTGCTGCCTATCGGAAAGAGTAGCCTATATGGCGGCAATGGGTTTCCTCCAAACTAAGAAATATATCAGAATGACCAAATGTTTGACATCCAATAGCCGATGATAGAAATCAATGTGCTCTAGAGGCATCATTAAAGAAAACAAACTTTTCTTTTTTTTGGTTGCTCAGAGAAATGGAATTGGTGGCATGTGTGTTAGTTAATAGTGACAACAAGGAGAGTGGATCACTCTCCAAGAATAGTCTGTGCTAACTGATTAATGGAATGGAGCTAGGAATAGTATGAAATCTCATTTCCGGAAATTTTCCCCTAATCCGTGACACTGGTAAACCTTTTGTAAAGTCTAATGCTCGAATCTGTGGCTGTGTAGGCCGGCTATGGTGAAATCAATACAGACAAAGAGAAAGGAAGAGTATACAGTGTAAAGAAGAAGAGAGAGTCTAGCCCTTTGGTTTATTATTTATATGGTTACAGGGTTCATTTTAGAGTATCACCCTACCCCTTCCCCCCCAATGGGAAACAAGCATTCTTGGCCCTACCAATACGGATCCAGCATTCCTGGTTCCCATGGATCCCAGTGCTCTGCCCACCACCACCACCACAAGCTGTATGACCCCATGGCCACCACCAACCGGGACCTTTAAGTGTGGCGATCCCTGTCCCAGCAGAGGGGGTAGGCCCTAGAGTGCACTCACACCCAGACCTGCCAGCACCACTATGTCTATTTACATCCCACTCAGGCACCACCAACCCATACATACCTATATACATACATGCGGCTGGTCACGTACACCGATCAGTAATAGAACATTTGCATTCCCCCCTATGTTGAATATCAGAATATTTTACACTATGTCATGATATTGGCCAATGTAAGACAGTGATTACCAGGATAAGGATACTATTATTGGGCAACATGCTGTTCTCAATTATTTTGATTCTTGACCATAGATTTCCGAACAAATTTGGGGGATTTTTTTTTTTGCCAGCCAGATAACACTTTGAATTTCATCCCTGATTGTGGGAGAATAGAACGCCCTAACACTGCCCTGGTGGAATGGGTGGCCGGCACTAGCAAAGTGGACCAGTCCATCGTGAAGACCACCCCGCGAGCATGCTACCTACTAGATAAAAGATTCACCCCGTACTTCCAGTTCAGGGGTGAAGACCAGCCTTATATAAAAACGGTCGAAAAATTGGGCTAATGAAATGAGTCTTTATGAGAGCCTAATTTCACAATCTAAGAAGCAACATTTATTCATTGTATATGTCTTCATCTTTACCCGTTACTTTTCTGTTGGAAAATATAATAAAACATATACTTTAATGCAATTTAAAAGTGAAATCGACGTCGTTCTCTGGCCGCCATCTTGTCTTTTTGCATTCTCTCCCATTTCACCAACTCTGTGCTGATATAAGTAACCATTTGACACTGGTGCCAAGCATTCTACTTGTTGTTCCATACTAATGCTATTTTTGCCTGTACAGGGTGAATCTTTTATCTAGCTACCTACCACCTGCTGGTCCTTCCATCATGGAAAGGGTCAGCATAATCGAGACCAGCGCCGTGTGGTAATGGTGCTCAGACGAGGACTACCGCAGTAGTCAATTAGTTGGGTTTATTTTCCAGCTCTGACTACTATCGTGGGGTCCTGATATGACCTTAGAAGTTGCTAGGACGTATAACTCCAACAACCAACCAACTATCGTGGGAATGTGGGAGCCAGATTATATAGGGAATCTTTTATATTGTTCTTTAAGTTGCATCATCTGATGGTTTTGAGTTTCTGGCATATTTAGTAAAAATCAATATGCATGTATTTGAATTGTTGTTATAATCGAATTTACTTTATTTTGAAGTAACCGTCATTTTAAAAGACTAACTTTGGAGGTGTTTGAAATAAACATTATTTTGAAGTAACCGTTATTTTATAAAGTTAACTTTAGAGGTGTTTGAAATAAAAGCATGCTAAATTAAGTTTGGTGTTCATACTGAAATGTTGGACATTTTTTGTTTTTTTTTGTTTGTGACAAGTTTTTTATTCTGCCCATAACATATAAGCTCCCATGAGGGTGCTTGTTTTCAACGCTGGACAGCTGTGATACTGGATTGGTCTGGTCCCGCACTCAGGAGTCTTTACCTGATCTTTCTCGGGCCAACCGTTGCAGTTTTGGGTGTTAGTAGTTTCTATATTAGTTTTTTTTTTAATTTTCAAGTTTTTTTCCTAACCTGTATATGATAACTTAGCCTACTATGTACATCTACGCAGATGACATACAGGCCTGTGGGAGAGGATCCCATCCCATTGTGGTTTGTTACAGCATCCTTTCACCATGCCCTGTCCTTAGATAGTACACCAGTGTGCCAGAACACCCCTGGACCCTTCAGGACTGCGACTAGGTGGGATGGCTGTGTAATGACATGGGTTTTGTTTACCCGTGTTAGAGCGTAGCAGCATAGCACAGGGGCACCAAACTGCAATAAACATTTAATGAGTGCACCGTGATCTAAGTTGAATGTGCAGGATCAAATCTAGGTAAGCATTTTGGATTAGAAAATTCTATGCTTTCATTGGATTAGACCATTTTAATAAATGGTTAAAGTTACTGCAAGCAATTTTAATAATCTGTCTACAACAAAACAACCGACAACAAAACGAACAACAATAAAAGTCTCTGGCGATAAACTGAAGTGAAACCTATTTTCTCCGATTCCAATTTGGTGTGCAGATTGATACATCTTGTTGAAATGAACCCATAATCATCATTTCTCCAAGTCCAAGTTAGAACATTTGATTCAGTTCAATGTTGGCGAAGTGCGCAGTCGCTTTGGACGATTTGATAAAGAACACAACCTGTCCTTATTTCAATCCAAAGGTGCCTAGCCACACACATTCTCTCGCCTTTATGGTAAATTAATGTCATAAACTGGTTAATACATACACACACACACATACACACACACACGCGGCTGCTTTAAATGTTGTCGCTTTTTTTTCTCACCCACGCACAACTTGTAAAGACGCATTGATTAATTGCTTTAGTCACGGTGGAAATGTTTAAAAGTGAAAGGATGGGTATTTATGAGTTTATAAATAGTATTCTCCTAGTTTCAGGCATCGCCTACCCTGATGTTTTCCAGTGACAATGAACTGCCAAACAGTGAGAGCGCTAATTAAAGTTTGCCGTCAGATCTGATCAAACAAATCGTCATGGTGATGAGAATTGGAAATGTTGCGTCCAGAGCAGGATTCAAACTTACACTTCTTGCCTTTATGGGGCTAGTGTGCTAACCATTACACTACATTGGCTCCGTGATGCAATCACCCTGTCCCCATGCCTACCTTATATGTGGCTACTTGCCCGAGAGGTCAGTGCAGACTACTATACTCGTCCCACTGGAATTGTAAGTCTTTTAAATGGTTCACGTCCATAAATTGTTTACAATTAGTTTAATTACATAATAAAGGCAATGCACTTTTATACATGTATACACAGTGGAGACTCAACAACCATACAGCATGTAATTTGTACAGGCCCATGGTCACTGCAACCAGTGTCAACGGAGGGGTGATGAAAATGGGAAATATTGTACCTAGAAATCTTGTGCATAGAGCATGTTTCGAACCCACACTTCTTGCCATTCCAGGGCTAATTTGCTAACATTACACTACCTAGGCTCCCTAGTGCAATCACCATATCCATGTATATCTGTGTGTGGCTCCTTGCCCTAGAGGCCAGTGCAGACTACTGCACCAACCACATTTTCTACAATGGACAGATACATGCAAAATGCATATGCATCGGGGTCTAGATATAACAAAACTGGATATCCAATAGGAGCTAACGTGAGCAGCGAATGCAACTTTTTAACTCGAGACCAATTTTAACTCGAGACCATAGTGTGAAATTAAGCTGCTGTATGGCGCCAGGGTTTATTGGATCAGTCTATTAAAGCTATCATGTAATGTTTTGGTGGGCTTTTTTTTCCTTCTTTTTTTTTTATCAAAGAAATCGATTCTCAACAGCGACTCCAGATCTATGACGATTCAACCATCAGTTTTGAAGGGCGTTAAATTGAATGAGAATATTTTCGTATAAAAGATGTGTTTGATACAACTGGGCTCATATGCATGGAGCAGTGTTAGCGGCGTGTGGTGTTAACCGTCTAACACAGGGTAGCTATCACCAGTTATCAGGGGCGTCGCGAAGTATGTCAACCCGTATGCATGGTGGCCTAAACGGTGCGTGTTAGCTATATTTGAATTAATTTATACATTATGGAAATTTCTCTGTTGCCGGCGAGCACCTGGTTGGGCCTAATATATTGCCTTCTCTACCCACCGGGAACCAGCGCGCTTGTTACTGAGGCGGCGGTGGGGGTTGCTTGCATTCGTCGATTCGACAATATTAATATCGACGCCGATTTAGTGGCGGCGTTAATATTGCTTCGAATTTAGGGTTAATTTCATGAAATTTCACTTATTGCATATGTAATTCTGTTAAATATGATAGCATTGAATAGATTTGGGTATAATATATAGCCGCCGATTCGGCGGCGGCGATGTTAGTTTTGTTGATGTGAGACAGTATGGATATCGACGTCGAAGCGGCGGCGGCGATTTGTTTTGTTTAAATTCGTCGATTCGACAGTATGAATATCGCCGCCAATGCAGCAGCGGCGTTAATATTGCTTCGAATTTAGCGTTAATTTAATGAAATTTCACTTATTGCGTATGTAATTCTGTTAAATATGATAGCATTGAATAGATTTGGGCCTAATATATAGCCGCTATAGCATTGAATAGATTTGGGCCTAATATATAGCCGCCGATGTGACGGCGATGTTAGTTTTGTTGATGTGAGACAGTATGGATATCGACGTCGAAGCGGCGGCGGCGATTTGTTTTGTTTAAATTCGTCGATTCGACAGTATGAATATCGCCGCCAATGCAGCGGCAGCGTTAATATTGCTTCGAATTTAGGGTTAGTTTAATGAAATTTCACTTATTGAGTATGTAATTCTGTTAAATATGATAACATTGAATAGATTTGGGCTCCATCCTGACACTAACCTAACACTAACACCGCTGTAAACCTGCTATGGGCTGGGGTTAGAATCTCCGAGTTTAAACCCGTGGTGTTTGTCTAACAGTAACACTGCTCCATGCATAGCGACTTTTCGGCGCTAAACCAGAAATCCCGCCCTAACTGCGGTTTGGCTAGCTGACACTGCTTCATGCATATGGGTCCCGATGTTTTGTGTTCATGGCAATGCTTACATTTGCTGTTAGAACACCATGTTGCGACTTAAAACATATACCAGACATGATGGCCGAATGAGCTGAGGTCCGTCTGCCGTTTTGGTAGATCGTGGGATTCGAACCTGTGGGTTCGAATCCTGGTCGAGTCAAACCAATGACGTAGAAATTGATACTTGTTGCTTCCTAGCCTGGCACTCATCATTATTAGGATAGGGCAAGAACTGTTTGTCTCAGTGTCAGGATAATGTGACTGAGTGGGATATCAGGTCATGGTGCTGGCAGCCTGATCTCCCAGTGGTGCAGCACTATAAAGTCGCTATGGGCCCAACAACCAACCAACTTAAAACCTAATACTGCATTCAAAGGCAGACATCGCCAGAGTCTCTAGTAAGCGGCTCGCTGACTGTAGTCGACTGACTGTTGCCATACTTTGGAAGAAAAATTGGTCAGTGTGGCTCTCAGCCAACTTACATATCAACAAAGACAATGTACAACATTGTCGACAAGATGCGCCACTAGCGCTTTCCCGTGAAATGCAGAAGTAGTGGTGGCATCCCACGGCAAACAAGGTGTGCATTAAATGGCAATTAAAATGTTATATTTACACAGTGTATATATCCCGCTATACTTGTCATTATACTTGAATAATAATTATATAATTGGCTATAATTGATATAATTGACTAATTGTCGTACATTGTCTTTGATGGTACAGCAGTGTGGCTGGGCTAGGGGACCTGTCCAATTGCCTTGTGTGCCGTTGAGTTATTGCCCCAAGGAAATGATTACTGAATGTAGCCATGTCTAATACCCCTGCATGATTATTTCACAATTTCTTGTATGAAAGCACTGCATGGCGCGTCTTGTCGTACATTGTCTTTGATATCAACTACAGCTGGAAAGTTAGGTCAGTATGGCCGCCAATTTTTGTTTGTTTAATTATTATTTATTAAGCGTTTTATGTGTGTCAACAATTTAGTTTTCTTCGGTGCCAAAGCACTCGTCTTTGAACACCTGACTGCAACATTGCATAGCCTGTTAGTTTTTCCTTTTACCCATTTTATTTTAATCAAAATATAGTAATATGACCAATATAACATGCTCTACTTTAAATTTTATTCTGAGTAATTGACTAACCTTTGGAAAATGATTTTTTGTGTGTAGATACTGCCCCAAGGAAATGATTACTGAATGTAACCATGTCTAATACCCCAGTCACACTATGCTCGCGACGATTAAAAAAAAAAAGGGTTGGCCGCAAAGTGCTCCTGACAAGGAAGTCGCTAGTGATGATGGGTTCTTTGGTCCAAAGTCGCAAGCTGTAGTGTGATTGGGGCTTAAGTTTGTTATGTAGAATCAAATCTAGTTAAGCACATTGGTTTTGAAAATGTTGTTTTCATCGGATTAAGCAACTTTAATATGGCCCGGTTGGACCTGCCTGCGTAAAGGACTGAAAGTCAGATAATCAACGCCGTAGCGTGTGTTCTGTCCCGTATATAGTGTAAATAGGTTGTGGCTGTGTGGATTTAATCTGTATATAGATTAGGAAGTGATCATTTGCCAAGAAGACATGCTGCATGTACAGAACCACAAGTATCAGCCCATTTGAACGAGGGATTGACATAATTATGCTGGATTGGTTGGAGTTATGCATCCTGGCAAGATCTAAGGTCATATCAGGACGGGTACAGACTTGTGATATTGTGCACTCATGGAAACTTTATAGTGCTGCCAGCATCATGACCTGATATCCCACTCAGTCACATTATCCTGACACTGAGCCAGCCAGTCCTTGCCCTATAGTAATAATGCCGAGCGCTTTGCTAGGAAGCGACAAGTATACATTTTTAAGTCATTGGTTTGACTCGACCAGGTTTCGAACCTCATTAGTTTGACTTGACCAGGTTTCGAACCCCTGCCTTCTATCAAAACGGATAGATTGATTGATTGATTGGTGGTTGCTTTATGCCGTGTCGGCAGCATAGGCCATATTCACGGTGAGAAACGTTTGCTTTTTGTTCAAACCACCACTTTTACATGTAAAAGCAGACAATCAATTATGTGCCAATAGACACTCATTAAATTAAAAAGCTCACAATTATATATTTGTGGCCAAGGGAAATTAATTCCTGTAAAAAAAGAAAAGTTTTATAATTGTTAGAATTTATTTAGTAAACTATATGAGGTGGTACAGACCAGCTAAAAAAAAAAGCTAAAATGTTTTCTTGTTTTACTTTAGTAAAAGAGGCCATGCATACTGTCTGTAGTGTAAAATTGTTGGCGCAGGGCCAAAATATCAATACAACTTAGTAAAAATGTGTTTGAGTGTCAGAGGGGACTGATACCCAATAAAATTCAGGAGGAGGTTCCCCCTTGAGCAGAAAAGCATGTGTAAGCCACGAGTGGCCAATATGGCAGCAGCTAAGGACCAATTGGTCCCACCGACCTCCCACATGAGTCTGTGGTGGTTTTCCCACAGATGGTTCAATTTCTTTAAGTTTATTAATATTTTCATCCCACTCATGTTGCCATTTGGATTTTATGTGGGTAGCTATTAGTGGTTTCAGATCAGAGTGAGGGATCAGACATGGTTCAAGATCACAGTTCAGGGCCTTCTTGGCAGCCCGATCAGCTCGTTCGTTTCCTTGTATGCCGGCATGGCCAGGAACCCAGCACAGGTGGATGTCATACCCATCCGTTGCCAGTTGGTTCATTTTATAGATGACCGTTACTAGAATAAGGTGATTTGTTTTCAGTCCAGCAACAGCCAGGAGGCAGGAGAACAAATCACTGTATATAACATAGTTAGTGTGGTTGGATACCTCGATACACTCCAACGCGAGAAGGAGTGCTCGGGCTTCCGCAGTGAAAATCGAGCTCTGATCGGGCAAGCGTATGCCAAATATTTTGCGTTGGCAGACTGCCACAGCAGCTACCCGGCAGTGTATATGGAGAGATGGTCTGCAAACTGCCCTTGAATCTCTGCATGCAGTCCTTGGTATTCGAGTGGATGTGTCCCAGACTTCCTCAGTTCTGTGAGTCGGAGGATAATCGATGGCTTCCTCAACGACCACGGGGGATGTTCTGGGACTTTTGCATCCTCCAACACGTTCAAATCCATGCCTTAGGCCTCCAAATGAGGTTTCATTCGGAGCCTCAGTGGCTGGATGTAATTCGGCCTGTCTTCATACCTGGATTCATAATGTTGCTCGAATAGACAATTGTGTGCAGGATTCAATGCATTAGTTTTGATCTTGACTACATATTGCATGACCAGTTTGATTCTCCTGTTGTTAAGTGATGGTTCGTTGGCTTCGACGTAGAGGCTCTGAACCGGTGAGGTGCGGAAGGCCCAGATCTACTGTGCAATCGCGCTATCCACCCTACTATGCAATCGTGCTATCCACCCTACTATATGGAGCCGAGGCCTGGACAGTGTACAGATGACAGGTGAAAAAGCTGCATGCATTCATGATGCGACATCTGCATTCAATCATGAGGCTAACCTGGAAGGACAAAGTGACAAATAAGGAAATACTCGAACGGACGGGGCTGCCCTCTATGGAAGATCTTCGGATCAAAAAGAATCTCTGCTGGACTGGACACCTCATGAGGATGTCATCAGACAGGCTACAAAGGCAGATCCTCTATTCTCAACTGTCTTCTGGTTACAGAAAGAGAGGGCGACCTCATCTCCGGTTCAAGGATACTGTAGTGGTCTGCACTGACCTCTCAGGCAAGTAAGCACATAGACAGGTAGGCGTGGGGAGTGTGTTGATATCAGGGAGCCTAGGTGGTGTAATGGTTAGCACACTGGCCCGGAATGCAAAGAGATGTGGGTTCGAGTCCCGCTCTAGGCGCAGTATTTCCCATTTTCATCACCCCCACGACATTGGTTGCCGTGATCAGGATCCTGTACAAGCTTTGCGCTGTATGGTTGTTGAACCTACCCTGTGTATGTATGTGTTAGTGCATTGCCTGTATGTATGTAATTGTAAGCATTACAAGACTTACAATTCCAGGGGGACGAGTGTAGTGGTCTGCACTGACCTCTCAGGCAAGTAAGCACATAGACAGGTAGGCGTGGGGAGTGTGTTGATATCAGGGAGCCTAGGTGGTGTAATTGGTTAGCACACTGGCCCGGAATGCAAAGAGATGTGGGTTCGAGTCCCGCTCTAGGCGCAGTATTTCCCATTTTCATCACCCCCACGACAATACCATCAACAGAAACCTGAAGCTGAGAGACATTAAGACCGACTCATGGACGCAACTCTCACAGCAGAGAGCTAAATGGAGAGCGGCAGTCAAGTAATGAAAGCAGTCTTTGTCGCATCACGACCGACAGCATGATGATGATGATGATGATGATGATGATGATGATGATGAGCACAATCTCACTGCAACCCAATACAGAAACTGTTGTAAGACAAGAACTCTTTAAGTTTGGCCACAAGGAACCGTGTGTTTAAAGCCCCAGTCACAATATGGCTTGTGACCACTTTGGACCAAAGAACACACCCCTCCTTGTGACCAAAGCAATCGTTGCCGACCTGTCGGCTGCCTACCTTGGCATCTAAACATGCCAGGTCACAGCTTCAGTCCATCCTTAAGACTCCTGCCGTAATCACCGGCAGAGCTTAAAAAAGAGATATGCCAACTTATTATTTATTTATTTTTAATTTCTAAAAATGAGAAAGAATTGAACCGTCTTCATAGAATGTCCCACCGACTTTGGCTTTTGAAGTTGGCAGGTTTTCAAGGCCTTGGAGTCTTCTCTAATGTATTTAATAGAAATGGAAAGTGTTGCCTGGAAAGCTGCCAGTAAATAGCACTCGTGGCCTGCTTGTTGAGGACCAGGTGGTGTTAGCAACCTTGTAAGAAGCCTGGATAAGTTGTACTGCACTACTCATTTACTAGACTTCTAGCCCAAAAGAGCGCAAACCATTAAGGAAATGAATATGGGTAAAACTCCCAAGGTACACCACGGGGTTAAATGTGTCCCATGGTTCAATAGTTGCCTGATTTGATGAAAGCGTAATATTTTCAAAATCAAAACCCATATCTAGATTTGAACCTACAAACCAACTTATGTACTTATGCATTTAGTACTCAATTCTTTGGGTTTATGCCCCTTGGGGATATCAAAACTAGTCAGCTTTGATAGTCAGTGATGTGACCTAATTACCACAGCAATGGTGTCACTTGGTCTCCCAGTGGGGAAGCACCATACCTATGCAGCATCCTTTAAAAAAATTATTTCTTGAAATTATTGCAATGCGATGATGGTTTTTATTAAGGTGTGGGGGAGGGGGGGTTAGAAATGATTTGTTCTCATATTTATTTCAATTTCCATGTAGTAAGATATCAATATATGTTTTGAATATGATCTAATAAGTGATCTCCGGGTATTATCTTCTGAGAAAAATGATTCAAAACTTAACTAGGTCCATTTGTAATTGTATAATGCATATTCATTTAATTGATAATAACTGAATAGTTGGTGGACCGAGCCCATCGACCTAAGTGAGTCCTCAATCTACCACATTCTCCCATCACTTATTTGTGAAGGTATAATTTAGGTAAGTGCATACGACAATGTTCCATATTAGAACGGTGTGATAATATGTGTTAGGTACAAAATCTATACAAACCTCTCCACAGAATAACACCTTTTTTAAAAAAACACTTAAAGATTGATACTTGTCGCTCCCTAGCCAGCGTTCGGCATTATTAGGATAGGGTAAGGACTGGTTGGCTCAGTGTCAGGATAATGTGTCTGAGTGGAAATGGTGCTGGTGGCCTGGTCTCCTGGTCTCCTGGTGGGGCAGCACAATAAAATCACTATGAGTGCACACTGTCACATGTCGGTACCCGTCCTGTTGAACTTAGATGTTACCAGGACATAAAACTTCAACAAACAACTTCCCCTCTGCAGTTCTTCCAGTGTCGTCCTGTTTGGTTTCTTGTGGGTTTTACATCCTAGCAACATTCACGGTCATATTCTCCAATTAGGTGAAGGGATTGTGTTCTGATTTACTTAGTCGTTACATAGCTGTATTATCGGTTTTTACTGTTTTCATTTCATTTTCATTACCGATATCTATTCCATTAGATAATGTAAGTGCATTTCTTGGCGTATCCTTTTAAATGCACTACTGATCTCTTTAAGGGGCCGACTACTGTGGCAATATGTATGTATACTGTGTCAGCATTTTCTTATGTTCCATTTTCAGGGAACAAGACTTAACCCTTTGGATGCAACCAGTCTGTTTATTCAGTTTAATACCTCATTGCCATCATTTATTAATCTGTTTATTCAGTTTAATACCTCATTGCCATCATTTATTAATCTGTTTATTCAGTTTAATACCTAATTGCCATCATTTATTATTAATCCGCATTTCTTATTGTTTTGACTGGTTAGCTCGATATCAGGATAGTGTGACTAAGTGGAGTATTGTGTCATGGTGCCAGCAGCGTGGTCTCCCAGTGAGACAGCACTATGCAGTCACCATGAGTGTGCACTGTCACTAGTAGGTGCCCGTCCTGATATGATCTTGGATGTTGCCAGGATGTAACAACCAAACAAACAAAAGAACGCAAACATATAATTGTATTGAAAATGATTGCAAAGCAATTAATGCTGATAATAATTATACAGCTAAGAAGAAAAAGGAGAAAAGGAGGGAAATGAAGAAAAAGAAAAGGGGGAAGCGAGAAAGAGGAGGTGAAGAATATGGGGAGGGAAGGGAAGAGGGATGGGGAAAAAGAGGTGTATGTGTGTATCCTTGTTTGTTGTTTTATGTCCTAGCAACATCTAAGGTCATATCAGGATGGGTACCGACTTGTGACAATGTGCACTCTTGGTGACTTTATAGTGCTGCCCCACTGGGAGACCAGGCCCCCAGCACCATGACCTGATATCCCACTCAGTCACATTATCCTGACCCTTAGCCAACCAGTCCTTGCCCTATCCTAATAATGCCGAGTGCCAGGCTAGGAAGCGACAAGTATCAATTTTTAAGTCATTGGTTTGACTCGACCAGGGTTCGAACCCACAAACTTGTGGGTTTGGGTCCCCCGATCTCCCAAAACATGAGATGGACGCTCAACTCATTCGGCCACCATGTCTGGTTATGTGTCTATGTGTAAAGGTAGGATGGAAAACTACAAGAGGGAGGCTGTGTAATTGTACTACTTCTGATGGGAAAGGTGGGTGGTAGTGGACGGGCGTGGGTGTATGGGGTAATATGGATGGTTACTGTAAGCTTCACTGTACTGACCAATCAGACACCGAGTCCCTACCGACTGTGTCATGCACACCTTATGTAAGATACATGCCATGACGGTATACTATTGATTGGTGCCCTTCACTTTGCTGTAGATGCTCAACTCCGTCTTAACTTTGCCAATAAGGGCGTCATTCAATATTCCAGTCGGTTTAAGCCTAACAACCTTCTTCCAGGTCAATAGCACAAGCCTCCACGCAACGGCGCCAAGCTCATTTGCATACTAACTGTGACTATGTTGTGCTTTGAGATTGCAATATCTAAGGAACAGCCAGGGTCCTAAATCAAAGTGATTGTGTTATGGTCGTGGGCATCTTGGCCAAGGTACCCTACACATCAGTAGTGTGGACTGCTTTACGTCCGACCACACTCTGAAAATTGCTTTCTGGAAGCTGGTAATCCCAGTAGGATTATGGGTCCTTTACCATGGTGATGTGACCGGCTGCCCTCGGGGTACTAAACTCAGGCAGTAAACCTCATAGCCACCAGTGCTGTGTGTGGGGCTTGATTGTGTGATGGTGGTGGTGGTAGTGGTGGTGATGATGATGGTGGTGATAGTGATGCTAAAACTGCCTGCTCTTCAATTCAGCCTGCTTCAGTCCTTGTAGTGTTGGCATTTTAAAGTGATTAATTTGAATTGACTTTTATTTATCCTGACACCTTTTCTAGAGTGAGACTCGATTCGAACCCATGCCACTGCCATGCAGGGACAGGCATTCAAACCTTTCGACTACCCAAGCTCAGTGATGCATTCAACCTTCTTTTTGAAGGCCTATCATGGATGAGTCTGAATAGTATTGTTTTCAGCATTAGACAGTTGGTCGATAGAAAGCCCCAGCATACACTTTCACGAACCCAAGGGATTTTTAACCTCCAACACCACATAGACATGGTATGAGAGCAACTGGCCTTTGATGGGGCTAAAAGTTATACACAGCGGTGGAAATCCGAATTGGCAGAGGTGATGGCATTGGGAACCTACGCACCGTGTTTGTGGTATTTATCTTTGGGAGTCGAACGAATACATCTTCTTACACTCATCTTGCCATTTACATATATTCACCAGTCTTTTGTGTATGTTGTGATTGGTGTATTTATGCTGCCCATAACGGTTAAGTCTAGTGACTTGTTTTCGCCGCTAGACAGTACGAGTCTTGTGACTCCCCCCTTCTTTTTATCACTTTCAGTTGTTGTGTAGCTAACTACTGCATGCATTCTTTCTCTGTTTGTAAGCATTCTCCCACATCCCCCAAACCTCTGTGGGTTTGTTTGTTTTACAATCGGATAATTGTTTGGTTAACAATAGTTAATTTCTCTGAATGTATTCACCTTGCTGTGTTAGTGGTCATTAGGTTTTGATTTAAAGTTTAATGCTTACCTTTTGTATGTATCATACCTAGCATCTATACCATCACACCTAGCATGTATACCCTCTAAAACTTTGCTTGAATTATCAGTGTATTTTCTATTTATTTATTTATCTATCTTTTTCCTTTTTCATTCATTTTATTTGTTGTCATTAGTCTAGCAGTGCATTTAGCTCTCTTTTGATGAATGTTTTATATGTTTCTATTGTCCCTGTACTTCTTTCTTCTACTCCCAGTGTATTTCATTCCCTTGCCTTCATGTACTCGGTATTCCTCTCATATGATCTGTTTTTGGCTCTGTTTATTATCAGTATGGGGCCATCACTACCTCTTGTTGCCTTTTTTGTTACCTGCACCCTCCCAGGCTTCCTTGTCTCCCTGAATGCTGCTATTTTGAATATGCTTTTCTCCTGTCATCTAGTGTGTTCACTCTTGCTTTCCTATGGGGATCATCAGTTGGGTGTCTATGTTCCACCTTCAGACATATCTTAAGCGCTCTATTTTGTAGTCTTTGTAGTTTATCCAACATATTTTTGTTACCACCCATATATATTACATCGCCATAGTCGAAGTATGGTAGTATCATACCTTTATTGATTTTAATAGCCATATTTGTAGTTAGGTATTTTCTGGTATTTGCTAATATCCAGATTGTGTGGTTTGTCTTCTTGATAACTTCTTTTATGTTATCATTGTAGTTTAGTTTCCTATCAAGATTCATCCCTAGATATCTGTAGTTGGTCTGATAATCAAGAACTTTTCCTCCCAACATTATTGGCTCCTCATTGCCATAGTTGATTTTCCCACTGCTAAACACTAGGACCTTCAACTTCTTGTGGTTTATGGAAATCTTGTTGGAGTTACACCAGTTATCTAAAGCTACTAGTTTCTCATTTAGCTTATCTCTGTTCTCTTTTCTGTTATTGCTTGTTGTGTATATCACAGTGTCATCGGCATATAGTTTGACTTTGATTCCCTCTAAGGATTTCTCCAGATCATTGATGTAAATGATGAAGAGGAGTGGGCTTAATACTGAACCTTGAGGGACTGGCAAGTATAATGTAGTAGTCCCACTATCTCGCGGTACCACTCTTGACTGTGCAACTGGCAATTGCCGTGTCAGGACCAGCAGGTGGCAGGATGCTTGCATGGTGATCCCGATGGTGGACAATTTCACCATTTTCTAGCAGCAGGTCCCTCCCCCCTCCCAACGCAGGTTATGTGTCTCCGGCTGGCTAGTGATAAGTTCCTCTGCACTTCTATCTTGGTGGTAATAAACCAGGGAATGACCCCGAGGATTGAAGCAAAAGGATGGTGTGTCATTCATCCTTTCATACCCCATAGGATGATATAACCGGTCTATCAAAATAACATCCTGGTCATGGGACCAGTGTTGGGGGAGAGGGTTGAGAATATGTGGGACGCGTAGCCTAGATAATTGGTTTCCCTAGAGTTCCAGGTACATCCTGATTTTAAGATGTATTCTCTGCATGAATATTTTCTATATATTAACATATTAAAATCCTAGCAATATTAACTGCATACTGAGAATAGTGACCAGATGCGATGGCTGAATGAGTTGAGAATCCGTCTCCCGTTTGGTAGATTGTGGGATTCGAACCCACAGGTTCGAACCCTGGTCGAGTCAAACCAATGATTTAAAAATTGATACTTGTCACTTCCGAGCTAGGCGTTATTAGGACAGGGCAAGGACTGGTTGGCTCAGTGTCAGGATAATGTTATATTTGGTTATGGTACTGGCGGCCTTGTCTCCTAGTGGGGCAGCACTATAAAGTCACCATGAGTGCACACCATCATAAATTGGTACCCATCCTGATATGACCTTAGATGATGCCAGGACGTAAAACTCCCAACAACCAACCAACTGAGAGAATAGCTACGGAATACTCGTTGTAGTGGTCCTGGACAAATCAATCCTTACCTTTTGGGTTAGACTAACTTAGAGCTTAAATAACCCATTCTATGACACCTTGTGGAGGAAAAGATAGAGAGAATTACATAGGTTTTAAGGCATTATCAAATCCATTCAAATTCACTAATAGTCAAAATAGGCTTTGTAATACTTTCCTTGGGGAATTTGGTTGGTCGTTGGAGTTTTACGTGCCAGCAACATCTAAAGTCTTATCAGGATGAGTTCCTTGCGGAACGCTGTTACAATGAACTGGTTCTTATTCTTAACCCTTGAGTCTAAACCTGTTTCAGTTCTATTTCATAGAGAGCCTATCCAACTGTAAAGTATTTCCTGGCATATGTAACTCAAACATCTGAGAATGGTCATTAGCGCTGAATGACACTAATAGTCACAGCTTGACCAAAGAGGTCCTGAGCATTACTGAGGCCTTAAAGAACTCCAAAAGAATATGTTGTTTCAATAGACGAGATCACTGTTCCGACTGCGCATGCGCTGAAAACTGCATTGGCAGCAAAGCAAAGGCGTATGGCCATTGAGTTTGTCGATACGCATGGGACAAAACTTCGATTTTATTCAAAATTAATTTTTTTAATATATAATTTGGTACAAACATGGATGGATGGATGCATTATAATAATATAATGAATATGTTTAAGACACAACTCTCCATAATTAAGCATTTTGAGCTAAGAAACATAGAATGTTAGTCACTTTACAGGCTGATGTTTACATCACCATTGATTAGACATAAGTAATTCTTGTTCTAAATATTAAAATGTCAAATGTGTCAACAAAAACTTGTTTCCTAGCCCAACAAATGTTATTAACCATAGGATATAAATAAAAACATGAATAAAAAAAGTAAAACTGACTGGCTATGCCTCTGACACTAGTCTGTGTGCCCACATTTGTCTAAATCTAAATGCACATGGCATAAGATGTGCTGATTATATTAATGTAAATGCAATGCTGGATAAAAGATTTTTATATATTTTTAGTTGGTATTCTATTGTTTCGAACAAGAGCTTTTCTTAAGCAATACTTGTTTCGAACAAGAGCTGAGATAAGCTGAAACTAGCACATTTCATAGCTGCACTCAGTGTAATTAGCATGTGTCATGTGCTTCTCGAGGGTTTGTTTTTCTTCCACGCATCCCACAATGCACCGCGCGGCTGGAATGCCAATGTCTATATATACAAACTATGAATAGTCATATTCGACAATGATAATTGTGTACAGGCAAAGTTGTGTTCGTCATGTTTCTGCTCCTTTAACCATGTGGCCTCCTGCTTCCTCCCTCCGCTCACTGTAGTAACATTTGTTTATGTCCTAAATTACTGCCAAGAAAACAAGTTGTTTCAATATACTAGGTCAAATTATGAAGTCATATTCGACAATAATAATTGTGAAGAAGTAAAGTTGTGTTGGTCCTGTTACTGACCCTTTAACCAAGTGGCATAAGCCTCCCTCCGCAACCCCACCCACCCACCCTGTGGTGGCCTTCCTGCCTGAAATCCTTCTTCTAAATAATCAGGTTTATCTTTCCAACCGTCAGTGACTGGCATCACTGCTCTGGGGCCATATGCATGAAGGGGGGGGTGGGGTGTTAATGGGTAACACCGGGTAGCTATCACCGCCATCGTGAAGTATGTCATGCCGTATGCATGGACGCCTAAACCGTTCACGTTAGCTAAAAGTGCAGTTATTTATGTGTATTATAATGTATTATAATAATATAAAGGAACGGAGCAATTCCAATATTGATATCATATTCATTGTACGATTATTGCCTGTATTCGGGATTCGCGCACCCACCCCGTTATATGCGCGCGATTGGGGCGCCAAATGTTTGGTGCGGAAATGACTCAAACCACTGTCACTTCGCTCGCATTTATAGATTTAGGGGTATCCTCCTTAACTGGTACCGGCATGTACCGGCCAATTGCCTTCTCCACACACCGGGCACCCCAGCAAGCCTTGTTATTGCTGAGCCTGTGCCCGGTGAGTACCGCTATTTGACAATAATATCGCGTCGATATTTGGTTAATTTGACCAAATTTCGGCGGCGGTGTTAATATCGCTTCGATTTTGTGGTTAATTTGATCAAATTTCACTTTCTGAGCATGTTATTCTGTTAAATATGATAGCATTGAATAGATTTGGGCCTAATATATTGGTGCGGTGGCGATGTAGCGGTGGCATTAATATCAGTTCGATTTTGGGGTTAATTTGATAATAATAAAAAAAAATCATTTTAGAGTATGTAATTCTGTTAAATATGATAGCATTGAATAGATTTGGGCCTAATCGGTACCTAACACTGCCCGTAAACCTGCTATGGAGTGGTGTTAGAATATCCGAACTTAAACTCGCGGTGTTTCCATAACACTGCTCCATGCATAACGACTTTTCGCCGCTAAACTAGAAATCCCGTCCAAAACCAGTTTTTGTCTCGCTAACACTGCTCCATGCATACGGTCCCTGGTATTCTGATTCTAATACAGTGATAGTGATGACAACATGGGGTTGTGTGTAGGGATGGGTTTGTGAGGGGGTGATTTGTTGATTTGGATTACTGTAATACGGAGCAGCGGGTGAATTATATGATTCGAACAAGTGCTTTTCTTAAGCAATACCTCCCTCCGCAACCCCACCCCTGCTCACAGAATCTACCCCTTCTCTCATGGAGAGAAGGGGTAGATTCTGTGAGGAGACTGCTGATATTTTATGAGGCTATTTTCAGTTTATTGTGCTATTTTTAGCTCCTTGCATTGGAAATGTCCTTGTGTGTAGTGCTCATGTAGGGGGTCTGGGTGAGTGTTAGATAAAAGATTCACCTGGTACTTGTAGTACACAGGTGAAGGCCAGCCTTAAATAAATATGGGCGAAAATAGCGTTAGTATGGAACAAGAAGTAGAATGCCTGGCACCAGTGTCAAATGGTTACTTATATCAGCACAGAGTTGGTGAAATGGGAGAATGCAAAAAGACAAGATGGCGGCCAGAGAACGTCATCATTTTCACTTTTAAATTGCATTAAAGTATATGTTTTATTATATTGTCCAACTCAAAAGTAGCGGGTAAATATACAAAGAATAAATATTGCTTCTAAAGCCGTGTTCACACACAGGCATTAAGTCGCCTCAACTAGTTCGCCTTGTCTAGTTTGGCTCACATTCGCCATGTGGACGCGACGCTGAAGCGGTTTAGGGCTGAGTCGATTCATCTAGTTTGCGATTCATCTCGTCTATTGATTCATCTAGTAAACCGCGTCACGAGGTAGGTTATATGAAGCGATCTAGCTTAAGTCGGCCCATCTAGCTTGTGTGGACGGTAGCGGTTTAGATGAGCCGGCTTAAGGAC
Source organism: Branchipolynoe longqiensis (assembly GCA_030323885.1). Lineage (NCBI taxonomy): Eukaryota > Metazoa > Annelida > Polychaeta > Phyllodocida > Polynoidae > Branchipolynoe > Branchipolynoe longqiensis. The sequence goes on along the minus strand of CM059190.1, from coordinate 86,698,993 downwards.
GTCACAGTCGAGACCTGAGTTTGTTGACTTTCCGGTAAATTTGCTCTATGAAACTGCTAGCTGTACACAGATATTTTTTTCATCATTTATTTTTAGGGTTTCACTGCCCAGCAGAAGGTTTGACCATTCCAAAACAATACGATTCAGTCGAAACAGATCTAGGTTGAACCCACACTCTCTCGTGCTGACGTCGACTAACCGAAACTGGCGCTGGTTAGTATGGACTTGCTCATGTGCAGATATCGATTTCCGCCTTAAACCGCCTCGAGAATACTGCATGTGTGGACACGACACTAGTTCGCCTCATCTAGTTCGCCTTATCTAGTTCTGCCTAAAATTGTGTGTGTGAACACGGCTTTATCCCGATTAGCCCGATTTTTCGACCGTTTTTATATAAGGCTGGTCTTCACCCCTGTACTGGAAGTACGGGGTAATCTTTTATCTAGGTGAGTGTGTGCCGATTTGTGATAGAATCATTAGGCTGACCTGGCTTGGTAAGTTCTACTTTACCGAATCGGTAGAGCGCAGGCTTCCGGTGCGGGAGATCGGGAGGTCGATTCCTGGCCGAGTCAAACCAATGCCTTACCCAGATAGCACACAGCCGTCGGGCCGACGTCGGCTATTGGTCGCACCGTCGCAATCGACTTTCCACCGTCGGGCCGCCGTCGGGCCACCGGTGGATTTCCGACGTTGGGAATCAATCCCTTTCCACTTTTGAGTCACCGTCGGGCCATCGTCGGCCCGACGGCGGTGTTACGACGTTAGGGTTCAATTCCAAATTTCCACTTTTGAGCCGTCGGGCCGACGGAGGCCCGACGGTGGTGTCCCGACCTTAGGTTTCAAACCTTTTCCACTTTTGAGTCACCGTCGGGCCATCGTCGGCCCGACGGTGGTGGGCCGCCGCAGGTTTGCATTCATTTTCCACACTTGGTATACCGTCGGGCCATCGTCGGCCCGACGGTGGTGTTCCGACGTTAGGGTTCAAACCTTTTCCACTTTTGAGTCACCGTCGGGCCATCGTCGGCCCGACGGTGGTGTTCAGACGTTAGGGTTCAATCCCTTTCCACTTTTGATTCACCGTCGGGCCATCGTCGGCCCGACGGTGGTGGGCCGCCGCAGGTTTGCATTCATTTTCCACGTCTGGTCCACCGTCGGGCCATCGTCGCCCCGACGGTGGTGGGCGGCGCATGCGCAGTTCTTTAAATTTGGATTTCGGCTCGAGTCGCCAGCGGAACACGTGCGATTGTTGATCAGTGTTCTTTTTCTACCAATAACTCCAGAAATCCCAGGAATTTTAAGGAATCATTTACCAGGTTTGTTTATTAATATGTTTAGATTATTTTGTAAAAGTTTTGTAATTTATTACGAATTATTAATGGAATTATTGTGTTAATTCGATTTGAATTATCGATACGGTTTGTTTACTTCGAATTGCCAGCGGAACACGTGCGATTGTTGATCAGTGTTCTTTTTCTACCAATAACTCCAGAAATCCCAGGAATTTTAAGGAATCATTTACCAGGTTTGTTTATTAATATGTTTAGATTATTTTGTAAAAGTTTTGTAATTTTTTACGAAGTATTAATGGAATTATTCGTGTTAATACGATTTGAATTACCCTGTACGGAATTTTGACGAAGGACCGCCATCTTGGTTTTTTCCGAGAAGACACTGTCACTATAGTGTCAATACGTACAGACTATATTAAATTTATATGGTATGGGTTCTCGATTTCTATTAATTTTGAATAAAACTAATATTTTTACAGTGACAGTGTCTTCTCGGCTCGTCGGCCCGACGGCGCGCAGTCGGTCAGCCGCCGACAACAACAAGCGTCGGGGACGGGGGGTTGGTCGCCTCGCCCCGACGGCGGTTGTCGCCGTCGCCCCGACGGCGGCAGCCGGCGGCAGCCGCCGTCGCCCCGACGGCAACGGCGGCTGCCGCCGTCGGGGACGGCGGGAGGTTGGACAAAACAACGTCGGCCCGACGGCGTTTTCCACTGTCGGGTCGCCGTCGGGCCGCCGTCGGGCCGACGACTGTGTGCTGTCTGGGTAGTAACTTGATACTTGTCACTACCTAGCCTGGCGCTCGGCATTAATAGGCGAGGACAAGGACGTGTAAGCTGAGTATCAGGATAATGTAACTGTCTGGAATATTAGGTCATGGTGTCGGCAGCCTTGTCTCCCAGTAGGTCAGCACTATAAAAGTTGCAACGAGTGCGCACTGTCACAAGTCTGTATCTATTCTGATATAACCTTAGATGTTGACAGGACGTAAAAACTCAAACCCACATAAACAAATCAACCATCAGGCTGAACCTTGTGGTGTGTGCATGGTTTGTTTGTTTGTTGGGGTTTTATGTCCGGCAACACTAAGGTCATATCAGGACGGGAACCGACTTGTGACAGTGCACACTTATGGGTACTTTATGGTGCTACCCCACTCGGAAATCAGGCCACCAGCACCATGAACTTATATCCCACTCAGTCACATTATCCTATGAGCCAACTAGTCCTTGCCCTATCCTAATAATGCCGAGCGCCAGGCTAGGAAGCGACAAGTATAAATTTTAAAGTCATTGGTTTGACTCGAACCGAACTTCCGACCTTCCGCACGCGAGGCCCGCGCTCTACCGATTAGGCCACCTCGCCCTGTCTGTGTGCATGGTGGGCAGAGGTAACAACTACGGAGCACATCAGTACATGAGTAAACACGACTACGGTAGGAGTGGTACCGAACCACCGTCCTGATAGTCACCCTCTTTATCCAAACCTACTAGGGGAACAACAATTCCTCTTCAGGGCTCTTAAATTAGATTCATGTTTGAACTTCCCGAGTCCAGAACGAGGCAGGCCAGCCGCGCAAACAAACAGTGGTGTTGCGTTGTATAATATAAACCTATGGCGCTGTAATTTTGGCAGACTTTAAAAAAAAAGTAAACTCAGTGAATGTCAGTTCGCTGTGTTTTTGGCAAATTGTCAGTCTTAAGCATGGCGAATTAAAAATAACAGAACCGTTATCTTATCCCAAACCCAGCTAGTACAACTTACTACGAGGTCTTTTTTGTTTTGTTTTTAACTTCTTTTCTTCTTTTCTTCTTTTTTTAATTACAGAGATTAATACAAGAAAAATGGCTGCACCAGTGCTAGCAGTTGCACAATGTTTGCCTGAATGAAGTGTTTTTGTTTCACCCTTTTTGCAGGTGGGAAAAAAATCAATTAAAAAAAGTGAATCCTTTTAATAAACATGCTGTGAATTTCAAAGAGCATGTCTGTATAGTGTATATTTCTGTAGCTGAGTTTACTCGTGTTATATCCAGAATACAGCCAGGTGAAGAAAAAGCAGCAGCCATCTGGGCTGTTTTGGGGTTGTTTAATGTATTAGCCTCGTTTCTGTAATCTACCAATACTACTGTGATATTAATAAAGAGTCTGAAATAAGGTAGAGTAGAGGAGTGGGAGAAGAAGCGGAGTGTGTGGGTGTGGGTAGTCTTTAATTTGGTTTTCTTCTGGTTTGGTTTGGCTTAATTTAGCTTTGGTTTGGTTTGGTTTGGTTTAATTTAGCTTTAGTTTGGTTTGGTTTGGTTTAATTTAGTTTGGTTTGGTTTGGTTTAATTTAGCTTTAGTTTGGTTTGGTTTAATTTAGTTTGGTTTGGTTCAATTTAGCTGTGGTTTGGTTTGGTTTAATTTAGCTTTAGTTTGGTTTGGTTTAATTTAGCTTTAGTTTGGTTTGGTTAAATTTAGCTTTAGTTTGGTTTGGTTTAATTTAGCTTTAGTTTGGTCTAGTTTGGTTTGATTTAGTTTGGTTTGGTCTAGCTTGGTTCGATTTAGTTTAGTGTTTTTAGCTTAGTTCACTTGGATTTCATGGAAGCTATTTCAAGGCGCTGTACAATAAAACCCGTGATATGACATTTTCAACTTGGTCTAAAGTAGCTGAAGAATAGAGCAGCGCCATACTGTTATTCCTGGTGACTAGCACAGGCAGAGTGGGGACCAGATATGCGTGGCCAGGCTAGTCGAGTTGGGTCTGCCACCGTCGCCATGGTTAAAGCCATGCATAAGTCATGTAAGCACGTATTGGTTCAGCATCTGGGCCTTTCCGGTCTGCACAAACAGTGTCCAGGTGCAGCCGGGCAGGGATTAACGATGTACACTACTAGGCTGTGTACGTCCCAACAGACCGCAACCAGATTCACATCTGGAGTTGTGCTTCAATGGAGTGCTGGATCCATTTATGTTGGTTGGTTGTTGGGAGTTTTACGTCCTAGCAACGTCTAAGGTCATATCAGGATGGGTACCGACTTTGATAGTGTGCACTCATGCCAATGTTATAGTGCTGGCCCACTGGGGGGACCAGGCCCGC